>JALAZF010000485.1:3600000-4200000 GCA_022829125.1 Lathyrus tuberosus
CATATGTTATTTATCGATTTATCCATCAAAGTCAATAAGATTTTGCCCAAACTTTATTTGGCCAAACATATTATAGAAGGGAAAGTAACATAACTCTTAACACCAATGAGAGGATAAAGAACCAAAACTTCTGAAATTCTTATTTTTTATATATTTTATTTTAATTAAATAAAAGCTCAATTTAAATAAATATTCAATAAATTCTCTAAATTTATCTAATTATTTTTAATAATTTCAATAAATCTCATTTTATTTTTCTGCTTCCAAATTTTATGACTCAAGTAATTATTAAACTACCAAAATAACACACAAATACCAAATAGCACACAAATAAATATGCCAATAATTAAATAAAATATTTAATTAAAAATCGGTTTGTTAGTACAAATGTTTGATGCGCCGAGGAATACAATCCTATTGTTGCCGTTGTTAACAACAAAGATGATCTGTGTCACTTGATGAACTAAAATCGTGTCTGCTTGCGTACGAATCATGACTTGAGAAGAATCGGAAATATGTTATCACTGAGTCTGTGTCAGTGAATCTTACGCATACTCCGCTGTCATCTTCGCCGAGCACTTTGGACCATTCAGCTGCTAATACAGAGTTGAGCTCTAACTTTCCTCTTGGCACTAGTCATGTTGCTGCAAACGCTGATAATCATGGTTATGGTTGCAGTTCAAGAGGTGGCCGTTTTGGTCGTGGCGGTGGGCGTTTTGGTTGTGGTGGTGGTAGTCGTTTTGGGAGAACTCAGTGTCATATATGTCACAAGCCTGGACATGATGCTTCTATTTGCTAACACTACCTCATTTCAACCACAAAGAGCTTCCTTCAATCCTTTCATGATGGCTCCACGACCTATGTATCCATCATCATTTGGATATTTTGCTGCTCCAAGGTCAACACCACTTGGACCTTCTCCTTCTCCTCAAGCTTTTCTCACTAGTTCAAATTCTAATTTCAATAATTAGTGATACATAATATTCATGGTTGAACTTCGATTTAATTGCAAAATTAAAGGGGTTCAAAGTGATGGAGGGGGTGAGTTTAGACCTTTCACTAAATATCTCACTAAGTTAGGGATCCTACATAGGTTTACATGTCCTCATACTCATCACCAAAAAGGAATATTTGAACGCAAACATCGCCACATAGTGGAATTTGTTTTAGCTTTACTAGCTCAGTCCAATCGGCCCCTCAAATTCTGGGACCATGCATTTGTTACTCCAATATCTCATTAATAGGCCTCCTAGTCTTACTCTTCAAAATCAGCCCCTTACTCTATTCTCTTGCACAAACCTCCTGACTACACTTGTCTACACTTGTCTAAGGGTGTTTGGTTGTGCATGTTTTCCCTTCCTTCGCCCCTATAACCCTCATAAACTTGCCTTTAGATCTCAAGAATGTATCTTCTTAGGTTATTCTACTACTCATAAAGGGTACAAATGCCTTGCATCTGTGGCCACATTTATACTTCCAAAGATGTTCTATTTCATGAGTCCAAATTCCCTTATTCTGAATTGTTTCCCATTTCTACTCCCACTCAATCTAGTCCTCATTCCTCCAGCTCCTAACTTATGCCAGCAGTCCCTTCTTCACGTATTCCTTTTAATCATGTCAGTCTCACTCCATCTATACAGTTTCCTCCCTTTATTCAGTCCCCTCCCAATTCTGTTAATTCCACTGCTACACATCCTGCTCCTCATAGCCTTCACAGTCCTGTTGTTAATTCTAATTCGCCTACTGCATCCTCTCCCTCACCAGTTTCTGCTTTCTCTGATTTAGCAGAAGCTAGTACCATCTCACCCTCATCTTCCATTGATATTATCTCCTCTGATAGTCCTGTGCCCACTCCTTCTCTTCCCTCTGAGCCTGTCATTAACCTTCTTAATGTTCATGCAATGCAAACAAGGGGCGAGAGTGGTATCATTCAACCTAGACTTCATCCCACCCTTATCCTCACACACATGGAACCTACCTCAGTTAGTCAAGCCTTGGTTGCACCTCATTAGTTTCAGGCTATAAAAGATGAGTATCAGGCTACTTTGAAGAATCAGACGTGGACTTTGGTGTCACCATCTGCTACTAAGAAGCCTATTGGTTGTAAGTGGGCGTTTAGGGTGAAAGAGAATCCAGATGGATCTGTCAACAAATACAAGGCCAAACTTGTTACTAATGGGTTTCATCAGCAGGCTGGAAGTGATTTTGTTTAGTTAATTAAGAGTATTAATTTTGTAACAATGTTGGATTCACAAGTATTTTCCAACACTTGGAAAAAAGGAGAGAATTGGATATCAGCTAATAATTGTGGTCTTCCTCGAGCGGTGAGATGGTCCTATAAGCAAGGAGTCCTTAAGGTGGATGACTTGCGACCTATTTTGGACGAGCTGACACCTGCCGATGTCATATGACGCCCATTCGAGGATCATAGAGTATGGCGCTAGTTTTGATGAGTTATTATGTACATGGGGTGTCAGAAATAGGTTGAGATAGTTGTTCCATACTTGTTTGACTGATGTATACGTTAGTTTGGATACATGCAGTATATCCCACCCCCACATCCTGATTACATGATGGCTGATGATATTGATGTTGAGTGGATTGGTTACCATCAGGGCGTTCTTGCTGTGATTCGTCCAACAACACTGACCACCACCCCATCTGAGACAAATGATGGATATCTTGAGTGGTATTATCGTGTTTCGCATCTTCATTTGGTACTGCCCCCTCATGATGCACCAAAAGGGGTGTCTATTCTTGTTTACGATGCAGGACCATCTGATCCTAGTTGGGCTAGTGTTTCTACATTGATTCATCATTATCTTCGACAAGTAGATGCTGAAGAGGATTCCACAGTTTGCCGATTTATTTGAATCTTTACGTATTTCTCGTTCACATTGACCTGTGTTTATGTTTATATTTATGTGTTAACTTTTAGACTTATTGACCTAGTTGGGATACGTTTATGTTTTTTTTTTTATTTGTATTAACTATTAGACTTATGTTTAATTTTGAATTCAGTTATGTGTTATTGAGACATATAAAATTAAAATTGAATGACATAATTCATTATTCATGTTTTGATTACATATTCATGGTAATATAGGCGTAAGTTGTTGCCAATGTTGTAGACGTCTTGCAAATCCTAGCATCCAAGATGTTGTTGTTGGAGAACGAAACTTCTTCCAATCTAATGTGATCGGTGGCAATGGAAACCCTTCTTTCATGTTTACCTAAATAAAAAGAATAATCAAAATATTAAGTCATGTGTTTAATAAAATAAACTAAATAAATTTAATCATATTACTACAAATAACTAAGTACCTGAATCCAATGATTTTGGTTTACAAAACCAATGCAATAAATAGAGACATTTGATGAATATGAACTTGTCATAGGGAAGAAATTCATGCACGGGTTGCTTAAACGGACAAGTACAACATTATAGCGATTTGTTATCAAGTAACTCATATCTGGTAGAGTCAACCATTTATGTGGTGGTTGAGGACCAAATGCCTCTATCATCAAAGATTCTCTCACTTCTGCTAACCGATTACCAAATAAGTTGTCATATAAACTTGATTTTTCCTTATGTATTATTTCCAACCCCAATTCTCAACAAGCTATTGGCCAACCATCTCCATCATATCCATGCAATGAAGCAATGACTCTAAATCCACAATTAACATCTGATACAACATTAACTACATCTTCAATATATGACCTGATATGATTAGGAAATTAAAGGATGAACTGCTTAGATGACCGTGAATGCTTATGTGATGGTTGAGATTGCCTTTATGAAGATTATGATAATTTCAACTTCTTCGAAGTCTGTGATGGTTGAGATTGTCTCTATGAAGATTGGGATGCTTGATCAACATACTCGTAATACGAAGGATCCCTATAAACATCATACCCTACTGGTTTTTTTTGCCTGTTTTCTTGACTCCCCCTTTGGTTTTTATTTTCTCAGGTGGTGGACACAAAAAAGTCATTGTGGGGTAGGCAAGTTCACAAACTCTACTTTTTAATTCCCTTTTCCCAACAACATTTAGTAACCTAAACCTTTACCATAATTCATATATTGCACTACTCATATCCACCTCTGATCAATCATCTACATCTACCTCTAACTCAACTTTTATACTTAGTTTCCTCTAATAAACATGCACAACATCTATTGGTATTGGTATACCTTTAAGTCTGTATCTTGTTAAGTCACAAGCACAAGGTAACCCATATGATGTTCTAAGATTACAACCACATATTTCCATGTTAGTTCTAACATAATCAACTCTCAATAACTCTTCAGCAATGCGTCTCAAAGCATCTCAAGATACTGAACCCCGTAAATTACTGTAAAATAGACTTATGTGCGCGTGCTCGACTTCATAAATTTTTTTTTGAAAAGAAGCTCTAATGTTGCCCAGTTGTAACTTTAAGTTGTTATTCATTGCCTCCCAACATTTGACCATGTCGCCTATAGTGTTCCCCAGCATCTGCTTTAACTTCCGATGAGCAGACTCAACCCTAAAAACAATACATATTAAAAATACTTTAAAAAATTCAAATAAAAAAATACACAATTTAAAAATACTAAAAATAAATACATAGTAAAAAATATTAATAAAAAAATACATACCAATTAGTCGTGGTGTTACCCAAATGTAGCACTCGATTAATCCATGCTCCAACAAATCTCTTCCTATGTTGTGTCAACCACGTGTCTTTCACATAATCAATAAATTCATTACAATTAACACATGTCTGCTCAAGAATGTATCATTAAGAACAAAAATATTCATCATATATTAATCATCATTTGTTCTCATACAAGACCAATCAAAAGAAATACATAAAGCTAATGGTAAACTACCTCTACCTTTGATATAAAGGAAATTAGATACCGATAACTATGGTAGCTTACTTTACAAGTCTTTAGAGAAGATGAATGAACATCCACGTCGAAGAATCGAACTCGGATGCGAATCCAACTTCTATTTGCAAAATATCACCTTTTGGTGAAGAAATGTTGAGAAATGAAGTTTAGAGGTGAAAAATGGGCTATGATCCCCAAAAAGTGTGAAAAGTACTTATATAGTACTTTTAGAATCTGTCAAGTTCGCCCAGCGAACTCCTTCTTCGCCCAGCGAACTCCACTTTATGGCACCTGAAGTGCCTCTGAACAGTTAAACTGCCCCTGGGGATTTTACAAAGTTTGTTGTGCGAGCAATTCTTCGTCCTGCGAACTAATTCGCTACAAGTTTGCACAACAAACTTATGGTATTTTAGCTACTGACTTCAGTCTCAGATAGTTCGTTGGTCATTCGTTGCAACCTCGCCACAACGAACATTCGCTACCAGTTCGCCCAGCGAACTTAGTTCCCTTTTCCTACTGCCATCATTCTGAGATGATTCACTGGGGCTTCGCCATGAGGTCGCCCAACGAACATTCGCTGCTACTCCTCGCTGGCTGTTCGCCTAGCAAACATGCTGAATCTCTTTTTTTCCCTTGGCTTCCTTGTCTAATTACTTGTGTCTCACACTTTGATGTTTTATGCCTAATTTCTGCACAATAACACACAAATGAAAGCAACCAAAGATATTTTCAACAATATTGAAGAATAACATGAAAGCATGGAGTAAATCCAACAAAATATAACAAATGAGATGAAAAATGCCAACAAATATGAATCAAATTAAAGCATGTTTGACATTCAACATCATGAAACGAGTTCAAAAACAAATCCCACATTGTTTTATAAACACTTATTTTAAGTGTTTATATAGCATAAACAAACACTTACGCTAAAATGAAATGGTTTTAAGGCCCAATAAATCTTTCTTAAAATTTTAAATAATTAATTTATAAAAGCAAATTAAAAAATTAATTATTAATTTAATACATATAAAATATATATATTAAAAAAATAAATTATCCTAGTCAACATTTCCATGTCATTAAAAATAATTTTTTATCCTAGTCATTAGTGCCACATCTGTAAAATTGGAGGGGACCAACTAAATCTCAAATGATGTAAAGTTGAGGGACTAAAAATCTGATTTTTAAAATAGAATGACTAAAAATAAAAAATCATCAAACTAGAGGGACCAAAAATACATTTAAGCATAATCTAAAATAATAATAAAATAGTTACAGCTATGTATAAAAACTAAAATAAATAAAAAGAGAGATATTAATTATCAATGCAATATTCTATTAAAATAACAGTTAATTATAAATTTTTAAAATAAAAAACTATAAATCATATATCAAACCATAATAAATACAATAACAAGGTAGTTGAAAAAAAAAAGCAAAACAAGAAGAAAATTTAGAGAAAAAAATATCAATACATTTAATTAATAGTGATATTCTTCCAATTCATTGATGATGGTGATTAACTTGAAATATTTCAAGTTTCATTTAGTAGAAAATTCAAGGGTTAAGTGAAATGCTTATATATTCTATATGTATGGTAAAGGAATTTGAAAACATTGTAGTTGTGAAAGAGAGAAAATGTGAAAGTTCGTTTGGTCATGTTTGTCTGAGTGACCAGAATTTTATAAAATTAGAAGAGTAATATCTAAGATACTAAGGTAACTTTCTCTCTCTCTCTCTCTCTCTCACATATACTCACACACACTATTTCTCTCTCTCTCTCTCTCTCTCTCACACACACACACACACACACTCACACACAGGTATGTAAATGGATATTCATGGGGACAAATACTTTGATATCCGTATCCGCCCCATTTGATAAATATGATATCCATATCCGCCCCATATCCATGCGAATATCCGTTAAGTGGGTAATCCACGGGTTTTACGATATCCACGGATATTTACAGATATCCATAGATACTATTTTTTTATGAAAATTATTTTTTGAAAAAAAAATTTAACTTATTTTAAAGACACAAAAAGTTATTATCACATAACATCGATACAATTCACTCTTAATTTAACAATAAAATTTCATCGCATTGATTTTCTTCTTATTCACCAAAACGTAATACATTTCATTTTTAACCAAACAAATAAAAGATATTGTAATTGTGAGTTATGATGGAAGAGTAGACGATAGAGGAATAGGAATAGAGACACTGGTTTGACAGATGAACGACGACACTAGTTGGTTGGACTATGAAATTGTTGAAGTGAGATATGAAGTAATGAAGAGTTTAAATATAAAATGGCTAATTGAATTTGGATGAAATATATATATATATATATATATATATATATATATATATATATATAAGATGACTAGATTTTTTAGAAGATGAAAAGATAAGGTATAATAAATTAATAATATTTAAATGATTTTTATAGTTTATTAACGGATATGGATATCTGCGGACACAGATATCATTAAACACGTATCCATATCCATTAACAAATGGGTATTTAAATATCCATTTATTTTATCTGTGGATATCCATTAAACTATCTATCTCATATCCGTGATGAATTTTATCCACGGATATCCGCGAGTACAGATTTTTTCGCCATCCCTACATACACACACACTTGAAATATTTTTAAATACCTCTCTTTACTTAACAAAAACACCTACAAATATTTTTAAGGTCTAGCAAGTTGATTAAGGGATTGACTGTTTGATTAAGAGATTTTTTCTAACTGTCTAATTGATTAAATCTTTTGCATAATCGACTAGATGATATTTAGTTGAGTTTGTATTCAATTAGGACAACCTCTTAATGAATGGTAACAACCTTATATCAAAATCATCAATTAAGGCTTCATTAATCAATTATTTGAGGCACCTAATCGATTAGCCTAATCAATTAAGTCATTAATTTATTCTATGGATTGTTTCTATTTTGAGCCACATTTTTTTCCTATATTAAGGAGACTCTCCTCAATTCATAACACACCACAATTCAGAGTTTTCTTAATTCTTTATAATTTATCACTCTATTTTCTCTCTTTAAATATTTTATTTCACTGTTGGCTAGTAGTGCAAATCCAGCGTATATTGACTAGGAGCAGCAAGATGCTCTCATCTGCACCCCGCTTCTTCCAAAGCTGATCAATTGTACGCATTCATGGCAAGGTGTGGTCCGAAGTTCATCGGTACTTTAACACCTTGCTTATGACCAAGGCGAGACAAGTTTGATCGAAATTGCAAAGTATTTTGAAAGGTTTGCATACCATAGAGGAATCTGTTGTTCGTGTTCCCGAAATCAGTGAATCTCTGATTTCGGTTGGAGATCCTGTAACACCCTAAACCCTGACTCTTAATATAAAAGAGAATTTTCACAACTTATGATGCTACTCAAAACAAAACATGCAACTTCAAGAGTAATTTTCAAAAAATTCGCAGTGGAACTCAAAATATCTTAAAACATAAGATAGTTACTTAAAACAAATACTCAACGAAGTAACTCCAAACAACAACTCAAACAAAACAATGTGCCTCGTCCCCGATGTTACAGATTAGATCATGTAAACCACTAAAAAGTGATACACATAAATATAAACTAAGACAACCTCCAATGCCATCTTCTAATTTGCAAGTAACTACTCTTGCTAAGTATCTGATTGTCAATACTCCAGAGGAGCACAGATGCCACAACAACAAAAATAGATGAGAATACACCTTACAAATATTAACGGTGAAATTCAACATTATAAAATATCTCAATCACACTTAAAACACAATCACATACATAATAATGTGAATGCAATGTAATGCCACCAACTCATTCTCAAATGCACGTGGTAATCATTAGGACCAGAGGTATGCTATTGATATTACCTTGTCTCCAGTTCCTCTCTGAACCGTGTCCCTCTTTGGACGTGAGACTGCCATAGCTCCTCTCTAAACCAGGTCATCACTGAATCGAAGTCCTACCTATTTGCGAAATACATGAATGTATTATCATGAACAGTACAACCATGCAACATCGTCACAAAAATCACATAAACACAAATCTCAAAACATCATAAAAAAGGTTTCACTCTTGAACCTACACGTTGTCAATCACAAGCCTCATTGTAATCCCTCTTTGGATTACTATACTCAAAATCGCCAATAAAGGTCATCAATGTAATCCCTCTCTGGATTACTATACTCAAAATCTCCAATAAAGATCCCCAGTGTACTCCCTCACGTGATTACTATACTAAAAACATGTTTTTAAAATAATATTACTCATATTTATCAAAAATAGTAAAGTTATGTTTACCCAAATTCTCAGCTTCTCAAATTACTCTGGGAACTCAAAAGGTCTCAAAAACTTATATTTTTCAAAATGACTCAAAAACTCATAATTCTTAAAATTTTCAAAAACTCATAAGTCTCAAATGGTCTCAAAAACTCATCATTCACAAAATACCTCAAAAACTCATAATTCTCAAATGGTTTAAAAAACTCATCAATAGAGTAACTTATTATTATTATTATTATTATTATTATTATTATTATTATTATTATTATTATTATTATTATTATTATTATTATTATTATTTGTGCCAGACCATCAACAGAGTAATAACACTTAACACCAAGGCATACCAACACAACTCTAAAACATATCAGAGTTACTCAAATAGTAACTCCGATAACTCTAAGGTAAACAACCACTCTCTTTGACTTATCAACATAACTCTAAAAATTATTATAGTTGCTAAAAGGCAACCCTAAAATATATCAAACTACCAATTACACTCTCACAACTCTAAACAGCTCAAGACTACTCAATAACAACTCTAAACTCATCAAACAACCCCAAAATCATGTTTCCTACTAGTCACACATCATATTTGAATAATTATTTAAAATATCAAACAAAGTAGGAATTAAGCAAATGAATATGTTTTAGAAAGCTTAGAGAGTCTATTTTAAGAATATGATTTTTATTTCAAGACTGAATACACCAATCAGTTCATTTTGATCAATCAAGAAGAACCAATACTCGCATCAGGAAAAATATTTCGTCTGACTTCAAAATGACGCCAAAACTTGTATACTTATGATAAAATCATGAAAATTTCCAATTGAAAATATCATTAATCCTTCTTTCCAACGCAACTGATGGAATTTCAAAAGGACTAACGAAACTCAAGTTATACCTAAACCATGATGACCAACGCAAGACTGAAATTGACTACACCTCTAGTATAAAAATCAGAGATCTGCTATTGTTGTAGTGCCCCTATATCCAATTTCTCAACTTCAAAAGAAATGTTTTTGTGTTAGATTTCCAACACAACTGAAGGCATCTCAAACCGACTTACGATACTCAATTTATGTCTGAAATAAGGTGATCAATCCCCTTCTATGTCTACATGCGATTTTCTATTTTTGATTTTTGTGACATTTGGGAAAATTTAAGAAAAAGATATGTAAGATTTTATGAGAAATTTTGGGAATACACGTCAGAAAGTTTTTTTTTTTGTAAAATTTTGGGAATACAAGCCGTAAGGTTTTCTAGGAAATTTTGAGAAACACGATCAAATAGGGTCGCTCAAAATTACAGATATCTCTCAAAAACTCTAAGGTATGAACACAACATATATGTACAATTGAAGAGTCATGACAACACAATCAACAACAAATAAAATTAAATCAGCAAGCAATTCATTAATCTATCGTTGTTAATAAAGTTTTGCGCTAACCTTATTTGGCCAAACATTTATGCATCAATACAAAATACGTACGGTGACCATATGATATTTATCCCAAATCCCAATTGATTACCCACATAAACAAAACAAACCACATATGTTATTTATCGATTTATCCATCAAAGTCAATAAGATTTTGCCCAAACTTTATTTGGCCAAACATATTATAGAAGGGAAAGTAACATAACTCTTAACACCAATGAGAGGATAAAGAACCAAAACTTCTGAAATTCTTATTTTTTATATATTTTATTTTAATTAAATAAAAGCTCAATTTAAATAAATATTCAATAAATTCTCTAAATTTATCTAATTATTTTTAATAATTTCAATAAATCTCATTTTATTTTTCTGCTTCCAAATTTTATGACTCAAGTAATTATTAAACTACCAAAATAACACACAAATACCAAATAGCACACAAATAAATATGCCAATAATTAAATAAAATATTTAATTAAAAATCGGTTTGTTAGTACAAATGTTTGATGCGCCGAGGAATACAATCCTATTGTTGCCGTTGTTAACAACAAAGATGATCTGTGTCACTTGATGAACTAAAATCGTGTCTGCTTGCGTACGAATCATGACTTGAGAAGAATCGGAAATATGTTATCACTGAGTCTGTGTCAGTGAATCTTACGCATACTCCGCTGTCATCTTCGCCGAGCACTTTGGACCATTCAGCTGCTAATACAGAGTTGAGCTCTAACTTTCCTCTTGGCACTAGTCATGTTGCTGCAAACGCTGATAATCATGGTTATGGTTGCAGTTCAAGAGGTGGCCGTTTTGGTCGTGGCGGTGGGCGTTTTGGTTGTGGTGGTGGTAGTCGTTTTGGGAGAACTCAGTGTCATATATGTCACAAGCCTGGACATGATGCTTCTATTTGCTAACACTACCTCATTTCAACCACAAAGAGCTTCCTTCAATCCTTTCATGATGGCTCCACGACCTATGTATCCATCATCATTTGGATATTTTGCTGCTCCAAGGTCAACACCACCTGGACCTTCTCCTCCTCCTCAAGCTTTTCTCACTAGTTCAAATTCTAATTTCAATAATTAGTGATACATAATATTCATGGTTGAACTTCGATTTAAATGCAAAATTAAAGGGGTTCAAAGTGATGGAGGGGGTGAGTTTAGACCTTTCACTAAATATCTCACTAAGTTAGGGATCCTACATAGGTTTACATGTCCTCATACTCATCACCAAAATGGAATATTTGAACACAAACATCGCCACATAGTGCAATTTGTTTTAGCTTTACTAGCTCAGTCCAATCGGCCCCTCAAATTCTGGGACCATGCATTTGTTACTCCAACTTATCTCATTAATAGGCCTCCTAGTCTTACTCTTCAAAATCAGCCCCCTTACTCTATTCTATTGCACAAACCTCCTGACTACACTTGTCTAAGGGTGTTTGGTTGTGCATGTTTTCCCTTCCTTCGCCCCTATAACCCTCATAAACTTGCCTTTAGATCTCAAGAATGTATCTTCTTAGGTTATTCTACTACTCATAAAGGGTACAAATGCCTTGCATCTGATGGCCACATTTATACTTCCAAAGATGTTCTATTTCATGAGTCCTAATTCCCTTATTCTGAATTGTTTCCCATTTCTACTCCCACTCAATCTAGTCCTCATTCCTCCAGCTCCTAACTTATGCCAGCAGTCCCTTCTTCACGTATTCCTCTTAATCATGTCAGTCTCACTCCATCTATACAGTTTCCTCCCTTTATTCAGTCCCCTCCCAATTCTGTTAATTCCACTGCTACACATCCTGCTCCTCATAGCCCTCACAGTCCTGTTGTTAATTCTAACTCGCCTACTGCATCCTCTCCCTCACCAGTTTCTGCTTTCTCTGATTTAGCAGAAGCTAGTAGTACCATCTCACCCTCATCTTCCATTGATATTATCTCCTCTGATAGTCCTGTGCCCACTCCTTCTCTTCCCTCTGAGCCTGTCATTAACCTTCTTAATGTTCCCGCAATGCAAACAAGGGGCGAGAATGGTATCATTCAACCTAGACTTCATCCCACCCTTATCCTCACACACATGGAACCTACCTCAGTTAGTCAAGCCTTGGTTGCACCTCATTAGTTTCAGGCTATAAAAGATGAGTATCAGGCTACTTTGAAGAATCAGACGTGGACTTTGGTGTCACCATCTGCTACTAAGAAGCCTATTGGTTGTAAGTGGGTGTTTAGGGTGAAAGAGAATCCAGATGGATCTGTCAACAAATACAAGGCCAAACTTGTTACTAATGGGTTTCATCAGCAGGCTGGAAGTGATTTCACTGAAACTTTTGCCCCTATTGTGAAGCCTGTCACTGTTAGAACTGTTTTGACACTTGCTATCACAAACATGTGGACTATTCAGCAGATTGATGTGAACAACGCCTTCCTCAATGGCCTTCTTGAGGAAGAGGTTTATATGCACCAACCTCCTAGCTTTGAGGCCTCAGATAAGACTCTAGTTTGCAGGTTAAACAAAGCCCTATATGGGCTTAAACAGACGCCTATGGCCTGGTTTGAAAGGCTTAAAGGGGCCTTACTACAGTATGGTTTTCAGGCTAGCAAGTGTGACCCAAGGCTGTTTCTCCTACACACAAGCAGTTTCAATGTTATGATCTTGGTCTATGTTGATGATATAATCATCACTGGCAATTCTTCATCCTTTATTGCTACCTTGATAAAGATTCATAATGCCACATTTGCCCTCAAACAGCTGGGCAACTTAGACTATTTCTTGGGGATTGAAGTTACTCACTTATCAAATGGTTCTTTGCTTCTATCACAAGCCAAATATGTGAGTGACTTACTAGCCAAAGTAAACATGAATTATGCCAAAGGGATGCCTACACCAATGGTTTCTAGCCGCAAATGTTCCAAAATTGGGTCTGATACTGTTGTTGGTGCTCTTCAGTATGCTACCTTAACCAGATCTGAAATTTCTTTCTCTGTTAATAAGGTGTGCCGGTTTTTATCCAACCCTTTGGAGGAACATTAGAATGCAGTAAAAAGGATCCTCAAGTATCTAAGTGGCACTCTACACTATGGGCTCCTCATTCAACCTGCTCCTGATGTTGACTGGGCATCAGCTCCTGATGACAGAAGGTCAACCTCAGGAGCTTGTGTATTCCTAGGTCCCAATATTATCTCGCGGTGGTCAAAGAAGCAGCCATTGGTGGCCATATCTAGTGCAGAAGCAGAGTATAGAAGCATGGCTCAGCTTGCTGCATAAATGCTTTGGGTTCAATCTCTACTCCATGAACTTCACTGCAAGTTTCAGACTCCAAAGATTTTGTGTGACAATCTCAGCACAATTACATTAGCTCACAATCCTATTCTTCATAACAGGATCAAACACATGGAGTTGGACATCATTTTTGTGAGAGAAAAGGTGCTCAACAAGAGTTTGGCTGTAGCACATGTCCCTGCTCAGGATCAGTGGGCCGATGCCCTAACTAAACCTCTATCTGCTGTTAAATTTCTTCCTCTTCGTGACAAGCTCAGGGTGTTTAACAAACAAAGTTTGATCAACACACCCTCAACTTCTAAGAGGGAAAGTTAGAGATAGTTAGTTATCTATCAGTTTGTTAAATCTAGATCTGTAACTAATTCTAGATACTGAGCTGTAACTAACTTGCTGAGCTGTTAGGCAGTTAGTTACCTAGGTTCTATATAAATAGATCTCTTGTGTATTATTTCACAATCAATAAATACACAATATGAATTGAGCATAACAGATTTCTAACAGTTTTCTATTTTTTTATCCTTGTGTTCTATTTTCTCTTTTTGGTAGTTTCTTTTCTCGATAAATCAGTGATTTCTTTACTTGTATAGTGTATCTTGATTTGTAAGCTAAGCCAGAACCATATAGATGTACTAATATGGCTAGTAATTGAAATGTAATTTGGGAGACAGATTGTTTACCATTGTGATTTATTGTACTTGTAAAGAATGGATCTAGCCAAGAACTTTCGCTATGATTGCAAAATATGTGTAGCCTGATATTGTTGTTATGCAAATATCACAGGTTTGTTGATCGAACCAAACGTTTCTTACTATATAGACTTGCCGAACATTGAACATAAATACATAGACACCTATCTTCTTATTGAGCTTCTGTTATATTAATTAATTTGGAGACAGTAGAAATGGGCTACAAGAAAGGCCTTTTACTCAGTTATAATCCATTAATAGACACTTTGCCCGTTCTTTTAGCTTTTAGCTGCTTCGTGAGATTACTACAAACTATTGGCCCATAAGAGAGATGCCTATGAAATAGATCTGTTCTATGGTGAACACAGGCAGGACTCTTTTGTGTATTTGTATCAAGGGATTGTCAAGTTGGAACATGATGTAAATACCGATGACACGGTACTGGTATGTTTATACCCTTTCAAATGTTATCAAGTTTTTTTTTCATGTCTATAGCTTTGGTATACAACCCAACTTGATAAAAGTTGTCCGATCAAGTGACATTTAACACACAGTTTAATGATTTTCTTATGTAACCTTATACCTACTTTGTAGCGCAGTTCTGTACGGAAAGGCTCTATATAATCTTATAGGGCTATTGTTGCTGCTTAGCACTAATGTTTTCTCATGGCATTACTTTTGAAGAATCTATTAAAACAAAATATTATTGGATTACTATTGACACTAAATTAGCTATATGATTCTTCGTAGTAGGGACTAATTATATGGTTATGTTTCAGCCTGAAGTAAGAACTGAGACAAACATTCATTTTTCAATGTACTTTAGCATGCATATACATGCTTGTTTGTAATTTCAACTTGCAGTTGGTCTATGCATTGAGATTTGATTTGTTATTTTTAATTCCTATTTTCATGTTTCAATGATCTTTCACAGATGGATTTCTTTTGGCTCAGACTTGAAGTTTGATGGCAGAAGAGATTTGGATGATATGGGTGAAAGTTGCATTGAAGGTATATTTTTTTGGGTTTGTGAAACTAAAGTCCTATGATATGGTTAACTTCTTTGACAATTTAATGTCATTATCATGTGGTTAGCACTTAGCATAAAAGAAATGTCATTAAACACCAATAGAAGGGGTTCAGTTTCAGTTGTGAAGGAAAGAGTTAAAGTTGGTAATAATGAAGTGAAAAATATTTATTTTATTTATTTGATATTTTACATGTTTAGAATTATAATATGTATGTGATTCATGGAATTAACAGTAGTAAGCTTCTGAGCTAACATGCCTTGAACGTGTACGCAATCTTAGTGATATGATGCATATATGATAAATTTTAGTAATTCATGATACAATGCTGTTTAGATATTTATGTTTTATTAGTTTCTTAAACATGCCTTGAACCTGTTGTGTTATTGTTTGTTAGACACAAGAAGAGGTCGAAGGGGGAATTGAAAATTTCAATTTTGAGTTGATGAAGTGCATCATTAAGTAGTAGAATAAATTCAAATTTACTTGCACTTTTTGTAATATGGAAAATGTAGTGAAAAAAACCAAATAAAAAAGATGTGTCGACGATGAAACCATTCGTAACGACATGATGCTTATTAGCTGGTTGGTTTATCTCTAGGTGGCTTGGTATAATACCCCGTATTATGTAAATGCTCAATTGAATATCAGATGAGCTTTTGTGTGCTCTATCTTTAATAAATTGGATTAATGGAATCCTATAAGTACTTTAAGTATTATCAATTGGGATCAATAGAGCAACTAATGAACTCTGAAGAGATCAATTATTTTAATTCAAGAAAGGATTTTTAAAGTAACTCTAATAATTGATAAATTGGGTTGAGATGACAAAATATCAATTGCAGATATTTTACTCTATTGGATTATATTATATAATAAGTTATATATATATATATATATATATATATATATATATATGAAAAGAGAAAGAAAAGAAAAAGATAGAAAGGAAGAAAAAGAAGAAGAAAGAAGAGAAAGAAGAAGAAAGAAGAGAAAGAGAGAAAGTGGAGAAAGATGAAGAAGAGGAATTCATGGATCATCACCATCTTCTTCAAACTCCTCTTCGATTATCAGGTGGGTTCTACTCCCTCCGTCTCATAAAAAATGTCTAATTTGCACTTTTTCTTTGTCTCAAAATAATTGTCCATTTACATTACCAATATTGTAATTATTATTATTTTTCCACTACTATACCCCTATTCATTAAATTTTACTTTATTCAACTATTTTATCAACTACATTTAATAGGGGTATTTTAGTAAATAATATTAACTTTTTCACTATAACCAACACATCTAATCATTTTCTTAAGAACCGCGCATTGCTCAAATATGACACTTTTTATGAGACGGAGGGAGTAGTTAGAAACTCTAAGCTCTAGAAATGGATGTTTGGAATTTAGGTTAGTTCTGAGAGAAAATGATTAAACAGATTAATCAATGAAATCTAACGGATGAAATGTGATATAAATTGGGTAGTATGGTCACTATATGTGTGGAATGATCTGTCGATAATTGTTTTGATGTCCCAATATGTTTAGGTATGAGTTGGAATGGTTTTAGTATGAGAAAAATGGGGTTTTTGAGCTTCTGCAGTAGTGTTAATCGATTAACCACTTTTGTTAATCGATTAACCAATGAAAAATGGTGTTCTGCGTGAAAATATGACTGGTTAATCGATTAACCAAATGCGTTAATCGATTAACAGTAAGTTTTCAGAAAAATATTATTTTCAAAAACGCATAACTTTTGAACCGTAAGTCCGTTTTGGTCCCCGTTCGAAGCGTTGGGAAGCTAATTTTATCCTCTTTATGATAGTGGAATAGAAACATATGTTTATGCCTTGGATTGATAAGAAAAATATGGAAATGTAATGTATGTAGTTTGGTTTCCACCGAAACTCAAAAATCGGGAATCCGATTGATACGAGTCCAAAGCCTTCGGAAGGATGATCCAATAAGGCAGTGAATGGTAGTGAGAGACCATGATTTAACCAAGGATGCTTGGTAGAGGATAGTAGTGGCTTGTATGCCTTAAAATATGTGTGAACTACTATGTGGAAAGTGATGTTTTATGTGATGTGTGATATATGTGTTACTTGTAATATATGTGTTATATCATGTCTATCTAACTATTGTTAAGTATGAATGAGAAAATATGCATGCTTAAAATGAGTTAGGAAGAATGAGGAAACTTTACCCCAAAACAAAATGGTATAATTCTAGGTTGTGATTAGAATTGTGATAGAAACTCTGGATGGCGACGCTCGTGCATTCATTGACGAGTTCTGGCCTGGAGTAGATAACCTAGATGGCAAGGCTCAGGCACCTGATGTAGGAAGGTACATCCGTGACGAGATTGGTCTAGGAGAGAGTGAAACACTAGTATGGAACATGATGATCTTTTGTGATTTATGAGAAGATGCAAAGAGGCATTAAGGCACTGTGGCCTTGTGATTGTCGAATACAATCACGTTTGTGTGTGAGATCACGTAATCGTAACCGGTTATCTTGTGAGTGCGTTTCATGGGTCTCGAGCTCCTCTGAAACATGTGCACGACTACTTGGCAGGTTTGATTCCCGCGTGCAGTACGAATGGCGCTCTGGGAGCGTATGCTTGTGACGGTTAATGGCCCGTGTGAAGTGACGGTTCATAACAGTTTATGGCCCGTAGAACCCGAATCCATTCGTATGTCAAGTAGGTTGCAAGGATCCATGACCCGGGTCGACTTCTAGACGTAGAAGCGGACGGGAACAGGGGATGCCTTGGTGTGGTTATCGATTAGTGATATTTTGAGTTGATGAACTCATGAACATGTTTCCATATAGTGTGAGATTGTGAACTCAAAGTCATTTCCCTTCCCCTTGACTTGAGTTAGGATTGATAGAACCCTGTAAAGCCGAGAGAATCTATAGGATAGGGAACTCACTGAGATTTGATGTATCTCACCCCACTATAGTTGCTTTATTTCAGGTGCAGGTTTGGTTACAAGTGGAGCGATGCTTGGATGTTTCAAGAGAAGCTCAGTTTTAGTTTTTCCGCTGTGTATTTTATTGTTCTTGTACAATGAGGAATATTGCACTTTCTTAGATTTTATTTTCTTTGGCTAGTTTCCATGACTTGTGCCATAGATTGTATTTGTGTTTTTAGAATGGACAAGTATGTGAACTATGCCATTAGGCACTTTTGATGCGTCAGTACCAAATAAAATGCGTGTATTGTATTATTCTAGATATATATTATACAGGGCATTACAGTTGGTATCAGAGCAGGTCGTATCCTCGACCTAGCCTTGAAACATCATAAGTAAATCTATTCATGCCTCTTATGTGTGTCTTGCCATCATGAAACTTAATATCATACTATGTAGTGTTGGGTCTGATCAACCTAATACTATGTATGTGATAGGTAGAATCATGGTTGAGCGACCGCGAGGACTCCGAAGTGCTGTTGGAACTTGTGTTGTGAGGGTAGGCTCAAGCCAAGAGTTAGTAGTGTGGAGTTTTGGTCAGCTCAGTTAAAGGTTTAGTAGAAGTTATGCTTGGGTAGCATGGAATTAAGGAGTGGAGTGTTGCTCAAGCAATCCTTTGGAAGTTATGGAGTCTTAAGGTTAAGGATGTTTAGCGGACGATTGGTTAAGGCATCAAGGAATACGTAAAATCGCAAGTAGAGATGGATTGACCACTAGTGTGGATAAAGATTTCAAGTAATCTCATTCCGTGGAAAAGAAAAGTTGTTGTATGGAACGCGTGGCGTAAGGTCCGGAAGTGAGATAACTATTGATGCTTCCTTTCTAAGGTCGTTAAGGTATCTTGAATGGACGAGAGTACCTTAAGGAATGTGTTCGGAACAATATCTTCCGATTGGTTAAAAGTTGAGAGTTAAGGACGTTCGACTTTTATGGAAACTTAAAGTAGTAGAGAAGTGTGTGAAGGAACATAAGGAAGTGTAATTACAGATGGTTTACTCATGAGAACCGTATTAGTATGACGTGGAATGAGAAAGTTACACCTTGGTATTAAGAACAAGCGTAGTAGTAGCACCGTAGTCACAATGTACGTAATGGAATCTTATTCTTGAGACAAGTGTGAAGGGACGTACCTTGTGGAACAGTGAGTACTGTATTTTCAGAGTTAAGATTGTGGTAAAACAACGAAAAGCAATTTAGGACGTATTACGGACTAAGTGTAAATCATGGAACGATTTATACCGGAAGGGTTTTGTTAATAGTTGATGAGAGTTGTCGGTTGCGAACTTTCCATTAAGTAATTTGGCGAAAGTGGGATGTTCCATGGATAGCGAAGGGTAAGAAATCCCGGTTAGTGTGTACGAAGTAATGGAAAGATTCTCCAAGAGGGTGCATTACCCCGATCTATTTTCAAGTATAGAGAATTTCTATATTTGTGAATAATCGGACTATTCGGAATCTACTTTTGTTGGACTAAGAATGTTGTAGTATTATGTCCCACCAAGAAGTTCAAGTGAGAGAACAAGGTTGTATGTTGGTTTTTGGTTGGGGATGAATCAGGTATGAACTGTGATTAAAAACCCCAGAATGTCGTCACTATTGGTTTCCCGCCAGTGTAATTGTTTAAGCAGAAAAGTGAACTATCCCGCCGAAGAGTTGTCGTGTGACCGCGTTAGAATTTGGAATTCTACCTTGTCAATTGGTTAGAGTGTGTCGTCTGAATGTTTTGACCTTGTCGGAATTACCGTAAGTGGATTATGGTTGGTGATGTTATACGAGTTAAGGAGCCGCGAGTTGGAAAATGATATTTCAAGTAAGAACCAATCAGATTGATGGTTGAGTATGGATGGCTTTGAATTAAGAGGAAAACTGATTTTTGATTTTTGCAGCACTGTTAACCGATTAACCAATGGGGTTAACCGATTAACACATGCAAGGATGGCGTTTTGCACTGAATTTTGAGGAGTTAACCGATTAACTCAAAGGGTTAATCGATTAATATGTGTGTAAATTGTGAAATCCCTTAGGAACCATCATATGCGTTTTGTTACCTTAGGTTGCTCCTATTGGAGGGTATTGTGCGAATAGAGAACTGGATTGCAAGTTAATGAAAGACGAAATTGTATTTTGAAAAATTGAACTTGTGGAAGGGTGTTACTTAGTCGATCATCTGTTTAGATGACCAAGGAATTTGACTACGAGGAAGTAATCTTATAAAACTGGATTGAGTATGAGAAAGTCTTAGGCGCATTGTTATTATTACTGTTGAGGACTTTAAGGACGAAGTCAGAGATTACTCACCAAGCATTGATTATAAAGATCGTTTTGGTAATTTAATTGTTGTTGTTAGTAAGGTATGAAAGGTTGGTTAGAGTTTAGTAATTGTTATCTTCCGTGAGTTCATGGTATGGGATTTATACCGTGAGAGTGGTACCAGTTGAGTGCAGTTGTGTTTTACCCAGAGGGGAAAATTTGAGGGTTATCTTTCCAAGTACGAGTAAGAATTGAACGTTCCGAAGTTAAGCGTATAACTTGGATCGTTTATGGAACGGGACGATTAAGGAAAGTGGATTCAGTTGAGAAACGTGGCATGTCCTTTGAGGGTGTGTGTACGTGTGAAGTGTTGTATGTGGATTGGTGAGTAGTATGGAAACTCACAATTTTGTTTTGAATGGTTTAAGTTTTGATAAGTGGTGACTCACATAGGATTATGGTCCTATGTTGGTGTTACGTTGTTATTGGTTGAGATCTAGAATCGGCAAGGAACCTTGAGTGAGTTAGAACCCCGTAAGAAGAATCGATTTGGAATGTGGTAGCCCGAACCGAAGGTTGTTAAACTATTTTGGATATGGATTCAAGTTTAGAATGGATTTGGAGTTGTATATGTTATGGGTGTAACAGTATAACTCCTGTGCCTCTATAGTCTGGAGAGTGTTGGACCGATGTTATGATATTGTGTGTCGGCGAGGAAATTGTTCAACCATAGGACGTTAGTAAGTTTTGTACCGTTGGTTAGTAAGGACCCCAAATGGATAAATGTGTTTCTCCGCAGAATGTTAACTACCTAGTAATTCTTAAGAATTCGTGGTGTTCCACTGTTAGGATTTGAGTTGCGCAGTAGAGGGTGACAGATGAAAGAGTTCCGTCGGATTAATAAGAATTAGATGGATGATTACTGATAAGAATAGTAAAGAAATAAGGAGATCTTGTTTTAAGTGTGTTATTCTTTGGTATGTCACGAAGGAAATGAAATACCGGATGTAAGGAGTACCATGTACAGCATCAGACCAGATGGAACTGGTAAAGGAGTCGTTTGACTAATTGGGGAGTGGTTTAGAACGTTGAAGGATTTACGGAGGAATAGTTGTCGGTAATTGTATGAAGTTAAGGAATCACCGAATTACCTCATGAGAATTGATGGGTGGTTGTTACCCTGAACCAAGATAAGGTGTTATGGTTTCGTTTTGTGACTCGGTAGAGGGATGTAGAATGGTACATTCTTTCCGAAGTAAGTTGCGACCAAGTCTTTTAGTAAGAAACAACAGATAATTACGGAAAAGGCAAAGTTAGAAGTCAACTTGATATTGGAATAAGAGTATGAATAAGAACGTGAAGTTTGATAATTCATGAAATTAAGAATTTAGTCTGTGAAGTCAAGTTGGACTATGGATTATGTCAGAAATTCTAACGGAAGTAAAGTCGACTGTGGAACTAAGACGTTAATGCAAGTTGTGGTTATTGTTGAGCGAAGGAAATTCGGGGGCGAATTTCAATTTAAGGGGGGGAGAGTGTAATACCCCGTATTATGTAAATGCTCAATTGGATATCAGATGAGATCAGATGAGCTTTTGTGTGCTCTATCTTTAGTAAATTGGATTAATGGAATCCTATAAGTACTTTAAGTATTATCAATTGGGATCAATAGAGCAACTAATGAACTCTGAAAAGATCAATTATTTTAATTCAAGAAAGGATTTTTAAAGTAACTCTAATAATTGATAAATTGGGTTGAGATGACAAAATATCAATTGGAGATATTTTACTCTATTGGATTATATTATATAATAAGTTTTATATATATATATATATATATATATATGGAAAGAGAAAGAAAAGAAAAAGATAGAAAGGAAGAAAAAGAAGAAGAAAGAAGAGAAAGAAGAAGAAAGAAGAGAAAGAGAGAAAGTGGAGAAAGATGAAGAAGAGGAATTCATGGATCATCACCATCTTCTTCAAACTCCTCTTCGATTATCAGGTGGGTTCTAGTTAGAAACTCTAAGCTCTAGAAATGGATGTTTGGAATTTAGGTTAGTTCTGAGAGAAAATGATTAAACAGATTAATTAATGAAATCTAACGGATGAAATGTGATATAAATTGGGTAGTATGGTCACTATATGTGTGGAATGATCTGTCGATAATTGTTTTGATGTCCCAATATGTTTAGGTATGAGTTGGAATGGTTTTAGTATGAGAAAAATGGGGTTTTTGAGCTTCTGCAGTAGTGTTAATCGATTAACCACTTTTGTTAATCGATTAACCAATGAAAAATGGTGTTCTGCGTGAAAATATGAATGGTTAATCGATTAACCAAATGCGTTAATCGATTAACAGTAAGTTTTCAGAAAAATATTATTTTCAAAAACGCATAACTTTTGAACCGTAAGTCCGTTTTGGTCCCCGTTCGAAGCGTTGGGAAGCTAATTTTATTCTCTTTATGATAGTGGAATAGAAACATATGTTTATGCCTTGGATTGATAAGAAAAATATGGAAATGTAATGTATGTAGTTTGGTTTCCACCGAAACTCAAGAATCGGGAATCCGATTGATACGAGTCCAAAGCCTTCGGAAGGATGATCCAATAAGGCAGTGAATGGTAGTGAGAGACCATGATTTAACCAAGGATGCTTGGTAGAGGATAGTAGTGGCTTGTATGCCTTAAAATATGTGTGAACTACTATGTGGAAAGTGATGTTTTATGTGATGTGTGATATATGTGTTACTTGTAATATTTGTGTTATATCATGTCTATCTAACTATTGTTAAGTATGAATGAGAAAATATGCATGCTTAAAATGAGTTAGGAAGAGTGAGGAAACTTTACCCCAAAACAAAATGGTATAATTCTAGGTTGTGATTAGAATTGTGATAGAAACTCTAGATGGCGACGCTCGTGCATTCATTGACGAGTTCTGGCCTGGAGTAGATAACCTAGATGGCAAGGCTCAGGCACCTGATGTAGGAAGGTACATCCGTGACGAGATTGGTCTAGGAGAGAGTGAAACACTAGTATGGAACATGATGATCTTTTGTGATTTATGAGAAGATGCAAAGAGGCATCAAGGCACTGTGGCCTTGTGATTGTCGAATACAATCACGTTTGTGTGTGAGATCACGTAATCGTAACCGGTTATCTTGTGAGTGCGTTTCATGGGTCTCGAGCTCCTCTGAAACATGTGCACGACTACTTGGCAGGTTTGATTCCCGCGTGCAGTACGAATGGCGCTCTGGGAGCGTATGCTTACGGTTAATGGCCCGTGTGAAGTGACGGTTCATAACGGTTTATGGCCCGTAGAACCCGAATCCATTCGTATGTCAAGTAGGTTGCAAGGATCCATGACCCGGGTCGACTTCTAGACGTAGAAGCGGACGGGAACAGGGGATGCCTTGGTGTGGTTATCGATTAGTGATATTTTGAGTTGATGAACTCATGAACATGTTTCCATATAGTATGAGATTGTGGACTCAAAGTCATTTCCCTTCCCCTTGACTTGAGTTAGGATTGATAGAACCCTGTAAAGTCGAGAGAATCTATAGGATAGGGAACTCACTGAGATTTGATGTATCTCATCCCACTATAGTTGCTTTATTTCAGGTGCAGGTTTGGTTACAAGTGCAGCGATGCTTGGATGTTTCAAGAAAAGCTCGGTTTTAGTTTTTCCACTGTGTATTTTATTGTTCTTGTACAATGAGGAATATTGTACTTTCTTATATTTTATTTTCTTTGGCTAGTTTCCATGACTTGTGCCATAGATTGTATTTGTGTTTTTAGAATGGACAAGTATGTGAACTATGCCATTAGACACTTTTGATGCGTCAGTACCAAATAAAATGCGTGTATTGTATTATTCTAGATATATATTATACAGGGCATTATGTCGCTCCCAGGATTTTCATCCAGGTACAAATGCGAGAGTGGCGCGGAAAAACAGAGTCGCCAGCCGTGTAAATTTATCCCAAGAGAGGGAAAGGGAACACCACATAAACCTGAGGAAGAGGGAAAGAAATGGTCGTCGCAACCATAACCTGGGTTCGGGAGTCGGTTACGCGAGGGGAAGGTGCTAGCACCCCACGCGTCCATCGTACTCGATGGGATCCACGCTTGTTGTCTATTCTAAGGGTAAGTTATACTATCATCTAGGGCTGTACTAAAACGGAGAGGGAAAACAAAGACCGACTCGGTAGGACGTTGACGTCCTAGGCCTACGTACCCCCCTTGTGCAATGCGGAATTCAGAGTCAACGTAGTTCGGACCAAGTTCTTTTTGTGTTTTTTATGAGCGACGTTAAGTTCGCGTCCGGCAGTTAGGGTCGATGCCTGTTTGCGACTCAGACGGAAGGTAACGTGCCCTTTTTGAAAATAGCCTTTAAGCTTGGAAATCCCGAAGGACAAAAAAGGTTTGAGGTTGGTTTGTATCTTTTAGGACAGAAGTAGCTTAAGTTAGTTCTTAAGCCACATTGCACCAAAGTCTAGGGCACAAGGGCGAATACTTAACGCATCGTCCCAAGACAGGACGCTCGCTAAGCACTCTAGAAAGATGAGAGGAAGCCCCTCATTTCTCATTCCCCATACTTAAGGCTCGTGCGCAATACACCTTATTATTATTAAGTTTTTTAAAGAAATTTGAGATGAGAAGAGAGAAGACACGAGGGTAACTCTAAGGGGGACTATGAATCCTAAAGTGATCATGCATGGGTGACCTACGGTTAGTGAGGTTTGACGACAACCTAAACCCTAAAGGAAAGAGATGAGAGAAGATAGGAGGGAAAGAAAGGATAAGGGTGACCATGGATATTTATCCATACCCTTAAAGAACTTACCTTTATCCCTGCATAAAAGATTAGTACAGAACAGATATAAATAAGAGAAATGAGGTGAATGAAAATCAAGAAAAGGCAAACAACAATGATAATAATCCGAACATGAACTCGAAGATCAAAGAAGCAATCCCAAAGCAAATGGCACAAGTGCCTTTCAAACAAGATAATCAGATAAGATCAAAGATGCGCACACAAGAGAATATCAAGAGAAAAGCAAATCAAATAATTAGAAAAATAACTCCTAAAATTCCCAAATTAAACATTAAGGTTCCTCAACCAGAGGCAAACAACATATCAAAAGTCCCTGCAAAAAAACCAAGATATTAGTTATTCAAATATTTAGGTAGAGCTCAGGTGGGGATTAGGGTTCAGTGTGCTAAAGGGAAGGACCTAAATGCAATATGAAATAAATTTAAAAATGAAAGAAAAATATTTTAATGTACTTTAGAATGTCAGTGAACAAATGCAAAAGAATGGATCAAAAATATTTTACGGATTCAGAAAAATAAAATAAAGAAATTGTGTATGCATGAGATGTGAGATGCAAAAAGAAATTGAATTAAACAATTAATTTAAATGATGAAAATAAAATAAAAATAAAAAATAAAATTTGTGAAAATTTTATAAAATGATAAGAATGATGTATGAATTTTGTGATGATTTTTAGATGCAAGATAGTATTTTTAAAATTAAAATATGAAATATAATAACTAAAATAAAATAAAATGAAATAAAAGAGATGGGGGGTGCAGGGAGTAGAAAAAACACGTTGACATGATGGTTGGGCCAAGGGGCGGGGGTGTGAATAGCGAGGCCCGCCCATTAATTGATCAGAAAAACAAAAAATTTAGAAATGACTACCGTGCGCCTCCCACGTGCAAGGCGCGTGTGTTCATTAATGTGGTGGCAAGACGTGGGCCACTTGATATATCAGACGGCTCATGATAGGTCAACTTATATAAAAAGTAAACACAATAAAAAAGATGATTGGGAGAACACCATAAGAGCGGTGGGGTCATAACCACAGAATCAATAATTTAAATTCAGAAAAAAAATAAAAAGGAAAATATGTGGCAGCATCGTGACCGTTGGATGTGGCTAATGAACGGACCAGATTGCTTCTCCTACCTTTGTTACCTCCGCCAGACTGGTTTTTCAGACCGCCACCGGAGTTAGGGTTCCGGCCCCTACTCCGGTCACCTGCAAACTAAAATCGCCCAGAAATTTCGTGTGAGTATACTATCCTGACCAGAAAATCGTGAGGATTCCAAATCTCTCATCCAAAATCACAAATGATCAACATATAATGGAAATCGAAGGAAAGTAAATTAGAGTCCAAAACTTTAAATCAACATAGCAAGCAGTACACACGTCCAAAATAAAAACCAATTATATTAGGATGATCAGTAGACATAACACGTCAATATTCACATAAAAAATTGGAGTTTTAAGAGCATGAAAAAACCTCTCAACCTGAGATGGAGCAACTCTAATCCTTGCCTTGGGCTGCGAATGGTGGTTGGTTTGTGCTCCAGAAATCACCAGGAAGAGACTTGTGGAAGAACTTTTGGCAAAAACCTTGTGGATCGTGAGTTTTTGTGAGAAATCCTCTTTTACGGTTTCCTTGAGAGCTCCTCCAACTTCACGTGCATGAACCCTAACCAATGCATGAATAGACTTAAATACTTAGGGTTATTTCATATCTGATCATTTGGGCTTGGGTGATCCATTGTTTAATGATTTTTTGAATTATTTTGGAAAAATACATTATGTGGAATACACCTCTCTCCATGCATGTTCATTAAAAAATTCCATGATGGATCACTAGAATTTGGATTGATAATTACACCCCTATGGAACTTGGGCCTTGAAAAATAATTGGTTCATGACTTTTGAATAATTTGGCATTTTTGAATAATGGAGAATAAATGAAGAATACACCATGGAATCACTTGATTAAAAAGCCAAAAATGCTTCTTAGGAATTGTTTTTGGATGTTGGAACATGTCTTGAAGCAATGAAATTGATTATAGGTCCATATGTCCCAAAACCTAAAAGTTGTGAAAATGAAACCCTAAAAACCACTTAGCCTTCTTTTGATCATAACTGGAGTCTCACAAATGATATGGAGACGCACTAGTACTTGTTGGAAAGAGGAGAAAAAGATCTTCAACTTTCATGTTGGAGAAAAATTCATTTGAAGCTTTCTTGATAGTGAAAAGTCAAGTTGAATGCAATGCAGAAACTTGCCAAAAATGGGAACTTTTCATTATAGGTCACTTTCTAAATTGGGAAACTTTGCACCAACTCCTGATTCCTGACAAACATGTATGAAACTTGACCCCTGGAGACCATATGAGGATATGAGATCTTAACATTCCTGAAGAGAACCTCAAAATTTCACAGTTGACTTTTCTCCTTTCACTGTTGACTTTTCCCCAAATTCAACTGATTTTCAATCCATTGGCTAATTGAACTTCTCCTGAACCAAGCTGATGGCCAATCTTCCACCCCTAGGTATTTAGGGACCCAAGGAATACCATGGAATCAAGTCTTGCCCAAAAAATCAGAAATAAACTGACTTTATAGCAAACCCTAGTTGTGGTACCCTCAGTCTAGGAGGAAATAACACAGTCTCCAAATCCAAGTTCCTCTGAATATGATGTGTATCCTCTCCAACAAAGATAAGATATGTCATTTGGTGATGATAAAAACCCAAGGAACCTGCCCATTGGAACAATAAACCCAAGAATTTCAAAACCCTAATTCATGCACTGGTTAAGAGAGAGTGATCCACTTGAGATCCCTTGCCACTTGTGAACTCTTGATGAGGTAGTAGACCAGATAGGACTTTACCCTGACCCCATGTTAATGATATGCATACATGATAATGCAAAGATGAAATGAAACATAAGCCAGTTAGTACTAAAGTAAGGAGGGCAAATTTTGGGGTGCAACACATTACACTTGGTAACTTTGACTGTTGGCGTGAGAAATAGCAGCCACATGCACAACACTTCGGTTCGGGCGGTTTGGGTTTGGGCCCAAAACCTCAATCTTGCCCAACCCTCGGGTGAAATGTAACCATCAGCTTTTTGAATTCGAATTGAAACGTGTTCGGATAATTAAATCAGTTTATTTCGGATTTCATTTACAGATGGACAAATACAAAATTCAGCCCAAATAATAACGTCAATAGATTTTTCTCAACTTTTTAAAATTGTAATTAGAAGATTTCTTAATGCACCTCATAAGTCTCTTAGCCACCAAACAAAAATATAGAAGTGCCCTCAGATTCGGAAGATACATCTCCGAACGCACCAAAATGTCAGTTAACGTTAAAATATCCAGGAGATGCATTTCTAGAATATTTTGGAGGTTAAATCGCGGCAGATCCATCTTTCTCATTTCTCATTTTACTCAAACTCAACTTCAAACTCTCTCAACTTTTTTCTCTACACCACGTTAAAACTCAATCAACAAGGCTTAAGGGAACTTCAATCAACATCTGTAACATCAAAAACATCAATTTCTTGTAAGTTTTTTTAGTTTTCGATGAATTTTTTAGTTTTTGTATAAATGAGTAGAAATCGACGATTAAGATTAGAAATGAGTAGAAATAGCATTTAAGATAGTTTATACATATTGTATTAGACGTTTGTTGGCTGAAAATGATGATCAAAACATGTTTTTTTTAGGATTGCATGAGGTACATTGACGCAATTGGCGGCGTTTTAGTTTTTTAGATTACGGAGATGAATCATTGGAATTTTCTGTGGTATTTTTTATTTTTATTTTCTTGCTTGTGTTATTTTCCTGCACTAATTATCTATTTTACTTTAACTTACAAGCATAATGTCTAATAGATACGATAGGCTGAGGCACGAGAGGGTTGCTCAACACGCATCAGTGCGGCGGAAGAAAAGTCAGTAGGTTTCGCAAGCTCCTGGTCCCTCTGGTCATGCACAACCATCTACTTCTGGGTCTTATGCTTCTCCTCATGCCACTCCATATTCTTTTTCCCGTAGGAAATGAGATTCATCATCTAACACATCACTCCCTCTATCCTCCCGTAGGTGCCAGGTTTCCCCTATTTAGGCGCCTCAGGTACCTGATTCATAAGTGGCACCTCCGACTATAAATGTTGTTGATCCAGTGTCACCTCCCACTTCTGATGTTGTTGATTCAGTGCCACCTCTGAAGGGTGGGCCTAACGCAGATGCTGAGCCAGAGACATTTGGAGGAGGCCCTGTTGATTTGTCATTATAGCCTATGTATCCAGACCATACTGCCAAACATATCTGGGACGGAGAGGTAACATTAGTTGGATTCAATATTTTTTATTTACATTAATTTTAATTGATAAGTTTCTGACATTAATTACTATTTTTTTCAAGAGCGCGATCCACAGAAGTTTATTAATCACAGGAGAAAGATTGTTGGCTTGCCTCATCCGAATGATGTCGTCTACCTACGGTATTTCGAAGATTTCGAGCGGATCCATGAGTATAATTTGGGGGGGGGGGGCTCTTGTTTGGTCTACTTGTACTTGAAGTTGAGAGATGGTTGTTTGTGGAAGACGAAGCAGGTCACAGGTAGCGTCACACTACTGACGGTAATAATTATTGATCTCTGAATGTTCTTTGTCATTTTCATTTCATCTTTGCAAAGTCATTACTAATGATTCATGTGTTCCAAACTTTTCATTTCAGGCTTGGATCCTCTAGCACTTCCCGCACGTCTATGGCTGGGCGAGTGTACCGTCTTACACTGAGGATATGCTGAGTGTTACTGCTTTTTCCCCGCTTAGAAGGAACCAAGCAACCGAGTCTTACAGAGTCTATCTTGACCGTTTTTTTGCTGAGGACAAGCACTTCAACAGCTATGCTGATCACCGTGAGACGTGACCATTTGACGAGATATTGTTATACTCTGGATGGTTGGCCTGCGAATCGCGTCTCACTGTTTCTCATCTGCTCGAGCGCGTCATGCGGCAGATCGACTACACTTAGATCATTCTCAAACACCCTATTGTCTCTTCTCCTCCTTCCTTGACATGTAGAGAAATAGATGACATGTTTGATGATTATTAGAGTCACCTGGTATCGGAGGAGACACGGGGTACCATAGCTGAGAGCGACTGGATCTACGTCGAAGGGTACATAAGATGATTCTTCATGGTTCACATTCGTACATGGTGCATTCTGCTCCAGGAGAACCGCCGAGAACAGCTCATCAGGAGACACTAGAGGAGGAGCAGACACAATTAAATTATGCTGAGGATGTCTTACCTAGATCTCGTCACATAATGTAGATTGCGCATGCATGCATTGTCACATGTATCTTTCCTGATGGGTCTGATGTGAGGCAAGTCCTAGATGCCATCATGACAGAGGCATGGGAGGGAATTGTTGTATCGGAGATAACGCTTGAGGACATGGGGGATTGATGGCTGTCATATCCCAAAATTTGCCCTACCATCTACTTAATTTATCTGACTTATGGTTTAAAATCATCTGCATACATGGTCATCAATTCATCCAATTAGGTCATGCATTTAACATACCATTCATCACATTTTGCATAGCACAATCATTAGGTCAAGGTTCGATAATAGTGGATGCAATCGGTTTAAGCGGATTTTCGAGACAGGTCTTATTTGGAGATTATTCAGGTTTGTTTCTCCTATCACTTGTGGTGCGGAATGGTTGTCAGAGTGATTGAAATGTTTGTGGTTTAATTTGATTGCTTGAATTTAAGGAAAAAATCAAAGTTGAAAATTCAAAGAATACTTCATTCATTCATGAAAATTAATGGTAGAATGCTTATTACTTGAGATACAAGTTGAAAGAATGGATTACAAGGAAACAGGATAAAAAATTACATCAATTTGGTAAAGTTGATTTTTTGGTCAACTGTTGACTTTTAGTCAACTTTGACCAACGACTCGATTTTGACTCCTGAATTTTCCTATACCTATCCTATAAGTATTTGATCAAAAGAATCATAATTCTTCATCAAAAACCAAGAATTTCATGGTTATGTTACATGTTACATGATGCAGATTTCCAATAATTTTTTCTTCTATGAAGCTTCATTCCCATGACTTTATCTTCACTTTTCGATGTCGCCTCGAGCCTATTCTTCCACCCAAATTGTCACTTTGTTGAAAAGAAGATATACCAAATGAATAATCAATATCATGAATTGAAATATTTTAAAATTCATTAAAAAGTCATGAGAAAAATTCTGCACTTAGAAAATTATGTTTTCATCTTCCAAGAAGCCCCATTCTCATGGCTTTAGCTTCACTTTCCGATACCTCCTCGAGCCCATTCTTCCACTCCAATGCTTACTTTGATGCAAAGAAGAAGATACACCAAATTAATCATCAATATCATAGATTAAAATCATCCAAAATTCATCAAAAAGTTATGAGAAAAATTCTGCACTTAGAAAATTCTGCATTATGACATTTGTTCTTTCAACATTTCCCAACTTTGTTTCAAGCCATTTTATACACAAAATATCCGATTTTCAATCCATAAATTTACACCACTCAAAAGTACTTATTTTCAACACAAGACCACTCTCCAAAAGCACTTAAGTCCATAGTTTGATTCATAAAAAAGGCATGGAAAAATGGCAAAAATCCAAAGTAAAATCAAAGTAAATTCAAGTCAGTTTCAAGTTCTAACCAAGTGACTATTTACCTTACCCCCTAACTTAGTACTTTTGCTAAACTCAAACACCATTGGTCTCTAACTACCCTTAATTACATATTTCTCCACAAGCCATCCATTTACCTAATTACTCCTAACTTCTATAACTACCAAACTAACACAATTTCTAACTTACAATTTTCAACCATTGATAAAAGTTTTACTTGGATCATAATCCAAAGGTTCACAATCATTCACAAAAACTATATAAGCATGTCATTCTTCCCAATTTTTGGGTTAACCACTTTGAACCACTTTAACACTTTCTCACCATTTTCCATATTTTCACCATTTTTCTACACTCTCTTTTCACTCTCTAACCCTCACCAAAGTTCATATTCATCACCATTTTATAATTTCATGTTTAAGTTCTAAGTTAGTGAAACTTAGCCACAAACTATCCACAATTCACCATTCAATTTCAAACATAATCATCAAAGTTTCACCAATTAAAAAAAAACTCATCATCAAGAATTCATTAATTTCAATCATCAAGATTCAAGCACATCCATCCAATTCTACATTCAATCATCATTGAGCAAGCTTGGGAATCAATAGAAGTGTAGGAGCTTACCTCTCGAAGTTTTCTGTTTCTCTTTGACGCATCGTCCGCAAACAACTTCTAACCAGAGCAAACCTCCGCTCCGTTGGTAATTCTTCATCTTTTCCTTTCGTTACCGTCGTCATGAATGCTTGAATGAATGATTCTTGTTGAATGTATGTGATAGAGCCTTAATTTATCCTCCTGTCCAAAACAACTTATTCAATAAGCATTTTTTTTCACATCCACAAACCATATTCAAGTAGCAAAGAAAAATCAACATAGGAGTTTCTAACATAGTTTTTTTTTTTTTTTTGCATAAACATGAATTCAAGCATATAACATGAAGCAACTTATTTGAAAAATCACTTTTTTACACTAAAACCTCAACTTTGACATAAACTCAAGAAAGCTTTTTTTTTCTTCTTGAATTTCAACAACCAAAATCAACCCACTCATAATTTTAGCTTAGAATTGGCATTAGAAACAAAAAGCTTTTTTTTCTCTCCTTTTTCATAATTTTTGAGCAAGAATATGGATTTTTCACTTTTACCTTCAAAGCCAACAATGGAGGAACATGGTGGAGATGAGAAGTTGATGAAGTCACCCCTTAGGGAGGGGGCCGCCGCCACCGCTGCCATGGCTGGCCGGCCGGCCCCAAGTCCCACCATTACCACCATTGGAGCGTTGCTCCATTTTTTTCTTTTGCCTTTTGAGTAAACGTGAAAAGCATTTGGGGGAGGGATAAAGCTAGATCGGTCCTGTCAGGTTCAGCCCGGCCGGCCGGTCCGGTTCGGGGTTTTATTTTATTTTCATTTTATTTTATTATATTTTTTTAAAATACTTTCAGTCCTTTTGTTTAGTGTCTTCTATCCACACTCCAATTTTTTTTTGTCTTTTCTGCACTAGCGACATGGCCAATTTGTCTTGGGTTTGTTTTGATTTTATTTTGTTTCAACCCAATACTATTTCTTTTTACACACACATTCTCATGCATAACAACACTTACTATTTTAATTTTTTAAAGATAGTTTGCTCACTTTTTTTAGAATATCTTTATAGGATAATTTTTAGATAATAACCTTAGAAATATCTTTTTCATTTGTTTTAATTTAATATAGTTGTATTGTGTGCTAATTTCTTTAGTATATTTTACATGCATTTTAAGCTATTTTTACTTTGTATGGTTGTATGGTTTGTATGCTTATGTGAATTTTTTTAATTCTTGCATGGTTTATAATTCATCCCCCTATTGTGGGTAAAATGTTCCCAATCCCCATGAACAAGTAACATTTTTATCACTTTTCATTTTACCGCTTTCCTTTGCATGTTAATAAACAAAATAAAACCAAAATGATAAAAAAACATTTTTTCAAAAGAACAAAATAACTCGATCCAACGTTAAGTATTTTTCAAATCAAACTCTATTGAACGTAACGCGAGAACTTATCCAACGTCAAGTATCTCTTCCTTTTCATCCACGCAAAATTCACATTTCAACCTTCAAACACTTGATCCAACGTCAAGCCATTTTCAAACTATTTTACAAACAAACTAAAAATATTTAAAAATACGACTGGAATTAAGCGCCACGAGCCTTGAGTAGTGGATAAGGAATGAAAATGAATCATTCCTACCCTCATTCTAAATATTTTGGATACGGGACGCTTCACCCGGTTGTCCAAAGTATTCGTCTCCACTCATATACTTTAATGCAATTCAAGTCAAAACAATCTTTTTTTCAAATCTAAATTCAATCTCAACTCATCAGACTCATTTTTCGCCTTAGGGCATAATTCTAAAAACCTTTTTAGAATCTAAGAACAACCAACGCACACTTATTTTTTACTCCGAACTACAAAACTCTGGTTTTCTCATTGCACTATGAGGATACGTAGGCGCGAGAGCCCCAATCCTTTGTGAGCAGAATAATTTAAAATATTTTTTCCCTTACCAAGTAACTGTTAGATAATAACATTCATCCACACAAAGAACAAGCAAAATGGTTTCCGTCGAGTACGACAAATGTGAGAGATGCTAATACCTTCCCCTCGCTTAACAAGCTCCCTTACCCGTTTCTCTTTCCCTTGGGTTTGGTCGATATTTTCCCTTTTCTTTTGGAATAAATAAAGTTAGGTGGCGACACTGTTGTATCATCGAGCATGCAAGACAGAGAAGGAAGAGAAGGTAGATGAGAGGTAGTCAGACATACACAGTAGTGTATTAGTATATAGTAGTAGTATTATGGTCTGTATTTTATTTTGACATCATGCTACTTTATTGGTCTCGATTGCATGGCATTTTTTTTTACATTTATTGGTCTTTTATTTATATATGGCATTTTTAGACCATCTGAATTTATGTACGTCTATTTTTTATTATAAGGTATGATTTAAATCATCATATGAATACAAATACACAAAATATAACATGAAAGACAAAGTTCTGATATGTTACGGAGATGTATCTTCGGATTATTCATGGAGATGTATCTTCGGTCCAATTCATGTGTATATTGGCTTCTGAATGTGATGTATAATATGTTTTAAATTGTTACGGAGATGCATCTCCGGAATATTGCAACGTTCATTCTGAATTTGGTGCGTTCAGAAATGCATCTCTAAATTTTGGGGGCATTTAAATAATTGGGGCATTTAAATAATTTCGTGTGGTTGCTAAGAAACATAAAGGGTACATTAAAAAATCATTTTGTTATCAAGAAACTAGTACTTGGGCCACTCAATTTTCAAGCCCAAATCCTACTGAATATGACTTTTATTTTAATTTTAAAAATGAAAAAATTAATTGATTTTTTATTAAAAAAAAAACTATTAACAATTTGGATTAAAAAAAGGTACAACTTATTTGCACAAGGGACTATTTTGAGCCTACAAATTCATAAATTCATAAATAAAGTAATATGACAAGCCATATTATTTTGAGATATAAAATATGTTATGTCTATACTTCCTCCAACTCATTTATGCAAGCAATACCTATCATTAAAAACTTAAACAAGTGATAATAATAGTTAACAAAAGTACAAAAAAAAAATCAATAATGAATAAAATTCAAAAGTTAAATAGAACTGTAAAGGATAAAAATGATAACAATACAATTAATGATTTTGACAAAAATAAATAATTCTATAAATAATAAATTAATAGAGTAAAGACACAATATTAATGATAAAATTTAAAAATTAAACAAAACTGACTAATAGTAACAATAATAACAGATAAAAAAATACTTAAAGAGTGAAAATTTTATATTTACATGAACAACAACACATACAAAGAAAATTTATATTTACTTCAACTTAGTTTTTCATTTGGTCTTTTACACATTAGTACCAACTCCTTAAAGTCTAAAATAACACTCACAAATTATGCCATGTTTTCCACGTACAACCCTACCAAATTCCTTCCACATGGATTGATTAGAAGAAAACTTGATCTTCAATTTCCAATTTCCAATTCTAATGCTTATTTTGCAAAAAGTTATCTCTCCACGTCATGAATTATTTAGTGAAGTTTTTCTTTATATTCATGCAACAAGATGAAGAACAAATTTAATTAATAATAAGTTATTCACCAATTATGCAGTGCTTTACAATTAGTGCAACGTGCTTTACAATTATGAGTGATTTTCAAAACTTTAGTACAATTAGTATAATGCTTTACAATTAGTTATAAACCAATTATGTATGGCTTTATTTTTGTAGATAAACTTAATGAAGCAAAAGCTTTTCCAAGCACACATAATGAAGCATAACAACACCACATGATTAGAAATAAAAACTATTTATTATTTAGTACACACTACCATAAGAAAACTAGCCAAAATGCATCATAGCAACATAGGAACAACAATATTCACACCATTTTTTATCTCAAAAAAAAAAAAATCACCATGACCAAAGAATCAAGCTTCAAATATGCTCAATTTCTCAGTTGCATCTATATTCAGCCACCATGGTCACCTATATTCAAGTCAAGTTAAGTCAACCGCAACAAAAATCTTAAAAAACATTAACAAAATCAAATACAAAAATGAATTAAAACAAAACAAATAACTTGTTTCTATTTAAAAGCAGTATCAAGAATGTTCAAAAATCCATAAACTCAAAAGTCGCACTCTATTATAATCCTTTAGTCTTGTTTCACAAATAAACACAACAAATCCAATAAGAACATCCAAAAAGGAAAAACTAAAAATAAGAATCAAATATTTGAATAAGACATCACAGTAACTTAAATATCTTACTTTATTACAATCCTTTAGCTCTGTTTCACAAACATAATAAATCCATTAAGAACCTAAAAAAGTTACAGAATCCATCAAAATATAAATAAAATCACAACATTTTCAACAATATCCCAAAATTACATAAAGCATAAACCTTTTATAGAACAAAAGACAGAAACATAAAAGTATTCAAAATAAAACTCCAAATGTTGAACAAATATATAAAGCATTAACCTTTTTTTTAGTATTCAAAAGATAAGCATGTACTATTACATAAAAATCAAATAATAGAAAGTGAAGGAATCAAGGTTTTTCAGTTAGGGAATATTATCTTTCAATTTCATCGTGAAATTTTTTTCAAGAATTAGGAGTTAGGGGTTGGGTTTCAAAACTAAGTGGTAAGTAAATGTGAGAGTGGAAAAGAGTGTGATGAGCGTGAAGAAGGAAGGTGGTGGTAAGAGAAACAACAAAGGATAAATGTGGTGATGGTGGATACGATAAAGGATGAAGGTGGTGGTGACTTACCCATTGATGAATAGTGAAAGAGAGACTGAGGGTTGAAGCGGTTGTTTCTCAAATGAAGAATGAAAACAAGTAGGATTTATATGCACAGTTGACTCAAATCCTAATAATAATAATAATAATAATAAAATTTATAATATATGTAATTAGATCGGTTCGATTTGGTTTTCGACTGGTTTATAACCAACATCCGGTTCGGTGGTCGATTTAGATGTGAGTGTTGTTTGACACTTAATATGTAATTGAAATTCTGGCATTGCAGACAACATATGTCCTAACATATGTCAAGACATTGTTCTGCATAATTATTTAAATAAGAGCAGAACATAACCAGCTGATACTCTGAATATCAACACAGAGTCACAATAGATGTTACAATATCTGTTACGACATGTTTATCAAGAACACAACAGAACTTTAAAATGCAGAATGATAAACAACACATAATATGTTAATCCAGTTTGGTGCAATTCACCTACTCTGGGGGATACCAATCCAAGAAGAAGACTCTACTATCTGTAGTATTACTATAAAGCTAAACTCCCCTGTTTACAAATTTATCTCCTAATCACTGCCTAATGAAAATCTTTACCAAAGAACACCATCTTTTATATGAGAATCACAACTCACTTCCCCTAACCACAACCTGTGATGTCTAAACAGCAACCGCTACCAGCAGCTGATACGTTCCTGTCAATACAAAATTCTGTCAAGAATTCCTGACCAACAAGTTATCTTGGACTTGCTTCAAAGCTTCATCCAAGAACAATACACAATCCATTACCTAAAGGCTTCTGGATCTGTGTGATACCTATGCCTACCACAGTGCATCCAACGATACAAAGGGAGACTTACCAGACCTAGAGAGCCAATGACTCTCAAAAACCTAAAACCTTATATTACATACAAGAACTAGGTTACAAAAGGTATATCAAAAACCTAAGCGCATCAATTCTTGGGCAGATTTGTTACAGATTTAAAACCTGCTAAATCAGTGTATTAATCCAGGATGTCGTGTCTTCAGGTTGGGACATCTTCTTCGACATCTTTGTTCATGGCTAGATTTTTTCATTTTTATCAACAATATGTTTTACCAAAATTTTATCAAACCATAGGAGCTTTCAGTGTTTAAGCTTGTCAATGACGGTTACACACCAGTTGTAGAAAACATAATAGAAGTGAAAAGAAATGTGCAACGTGAAACGAGGAAGAAGGATCATAAGGCATTGTTCTATATCCATTAGTGTGTGGATACAAAGGTGTTTGAGAATATTGTCGACTCGATGACGGTGAAGGCGACGTGGGATACACTTGTACGGTGCTATGGTGGCAACGCATCAGTGAAGAAAGTAAAGTTATAGTCCATACGCAAGCAATACGAGAATCTTAGCATGGAGAACAATGAGAAGGTGCCTGATTACATCTCCAGAGTGATCGTGGTCATGAATAAGATGAAGTCATTTAGGAAAACGCTCTTTGAACAAGTAATCATTGAAAAGGTACTAAGATCACTTACTCATCAGATTGATTACACACATCTAGCCATAGAGCACTCGAAAGACACCATCACCATGAGAATTGAAGAGCTACAAAGTAGTTTAGAGGCACAAGAATTACGTTTGACTGAAAGAAACTCATATAGGAAAACAGAACAAGATCTAAAAACTTCTTTTGTCAAGAAGAACAAGAAGCAAACATGGCTAGAGAACATGAAAAAGAATGGTGGTGGTGCTCAGAAGTCAGAACCCTCAAATTAAGATGAGAAGAAACATATGAATATTCAAAAAGGAAAGGAGAAGTTTGATATGAGAAAGGTTCAGTGTTACAACTATAACAGGTTTGGCCATTTTGCTATTGATTGCTGGTCAAATAAGGATAACAAGGGTAAAAAAGCCAACATATCCAAAGGTGATTCTGAAGATGACCCTGTGCTACTGATGACATCTGAGAACGAAGGTGAAAAAATGGTGGATTGGTGGTATATGGACACCGCATGCTCAAATCACCTAACTATAAACATGTAATGATTGGTTGATTTTGACTCTGGTAGAAAGACCAATATGAGATGTGTTGATGATGAGTATATGAATGTTGAAGGAATGAGAAATGTCAAATTAAAATTGAAGAATGGAAAAACTGTATTGATCAAGGATGTATGGTATGTTCATGGCATGAATAGAAATCTGATGAGTGTATGTAAGCTGCTTGAAAAAGGTTTTTAGTAACCATGAAGAACAATCTCTTGAAGTTGTATGACTGTGACCAAAAGTTCATTATGCAGTCTACACCGGGAAGAAATAGGACATTTAAGGTGAATGTTGAAATAACAGACACTCAATGTCTTAGTGCAACTAGTGTTGTAAGGGAAAGTGAGTTGTGGCGCAAGAGATTAAGATATCTGAACTTCAGAAGTTTAAGGCATTTGAGTTCAAAGAATCGGGTACATGGAATTCTAAAGATTGTGGCACCAGAGAAATCATATGATATATGCATTAGAGGCAAGCAACCAAGATTTCCATTCTCATCAGAAATGCCTCCAAGAGCAACTCATGCTTTGGGTGTGGTGCATTTTCATGTATGTGGGCCATTTAAGGTAACTTCACTTGGAGGAAATAATCACTTTGTGTCATTTGTAGATGAGTTCACAAGAATGACATGGGTAACTCTCATAAAGTTCAAACATGAGGTGTTTGCTGAGTTCATGAAGTAAAAAGTGAAGGCTGAAAATCAAAGTGGACAAAGGTTGAAGATCCTCAGAACTGATGGTGAATGTGAGTTCAATTCAACAGAGTTCAAGAAGTTATGCGAGGAGCATGAAATTAAGCATGATGTGACTGCTCCATACACTCCACAACACAATGGTATTGCTAAAAGAAGAAATAGAACTCTGTTTGACATGACAAGGAGCATGCTGAAAGAAAAGAATCTACCCACACATTATGGGATGAAGCAATTGCCAATCAGCATATATGTTCTCAACAGATGTCCAACAAAGGAAGCAATTGCCAATCAGCATGTACCTGATGCTAGTAGAAGAAAATTGGATGACTGAAGCCAAGTTATGTTACTTATAGGTTACCAACGTACAAGTGCTTATAAGCTTTATTGCCAATCACTAACAGAATCTCTATCAGCATAGAAGTCATAGTTAGGGGTGGAAATAGGCTAGGCTAGGCTAGGCTAGGCTTTATAAGGCCTGGGCCTGGCCTACGATAAACTTAAAAGGTCTGAGCCTGGCCTATGGCCTATTATAGGCTCTCTTTTTTGGCCTGGCCTGCCCTTTTTAAAAGTCTGGCCTGGCCTGAAAGCCTATTTACAAGCCTTATTCTCATTATGGTTTTCAATTATTCCATATTATTTAAGAAGCTTTATAGGCTGGCCTATATATACATATATAGGCCGATCTATTTAGCCTTTGTTCTAATATATATGCATATATAGGTCAATATATGTATCCCTTTTTCTAATATATATGCATATATAGGTCAATATATGTATCCTTTTTTCTAATATATATGCATATATTGGACAACCTATTTAGCATATTTTTAATACATATGAAAATATAGGCCGACCTATAAGACTTCATAGGCTTTTTTAATAGTCTAAGCCTGACCTATTTAATTAAATAGGCTTTTAAAAAAGCCTAATCCTGACTTTTTTATTAAAAAAGCCTAGTCTGGTATGACCTTAAGTAGGCTAGGCTATAGGCCCCTGTAGGCCGGTCTGACCTATTCCCACCCCTAGTCATAGTGAAAGAATCAGAAACATGAGATTGAAACAAGTCTCAATTCAACTCTAGTGCAGTGTGTAACGCCACTGATTTTTGGTCCAAAACATTATTTAAGAATGTTTATAATTTATATTTTCCCTTTTTCATAGAAAATTAAATAAAAATATAGTATGAAACAACAAAAATTTGAATATTGTTATAGTAAATTTAAATAAGTCAACCAATTAAAATATCAGTAAAAGTAATCAATTCGTATTTTTAATTGAGTAAAACTACTTAACAATTAATCTTAATACAATTTTTTGTTACTAACAAAAATAACTTAGTTTTCTGCAATAAATTATTAATAAAAATCAAAACAATCATAATTACAATTAGTTTATTGTCATATTAAATTGAAATAAATTATGTTATCACTAATAAATTTTATCATAAACTTTTCAAATAATTACTGCATCAAATTTATTTAAAATAAATATGAAATTAATGCTTTTAAATTCAGACAACTATTTATACTAATAATTACAAATTTAAATTAAGAATCAAATGTATAACTTGTTTTAACGAGTTTGGATCTGCTCCATTTCTTAAAATATCTAGTTTTCCAGTTTGTTTAATGAATGCCTGACACATGGCTCAAATAGTTTTCAATGGCCAAGATTAAAAATTAAAAATAAAAAATTATTAGAAAGGAAAAAGGAAAAACGTTCCAGCTTTTCATAATTGAAACACCACCACTTCTGCAATGTTTTCTGCAAACAATTTTAATGGCGGAAAGAAGAGACAATATCACTGTTTTTATGGTTTAGATTAAATTAATTAGAATTTTATCCTTTGAAAAATAAATACATGTTTTTTTATAAAGCAAACTATCCTTTCTCTTTCCAAATGAACGTTTCAGTTCTGCTCTTATTAAAAAAGAACGTTTCAGAACTGCATGTCTTCTTATTTCAACACCTTATTCATCCTTTATCACCATAATTTCATATTTAATTCTGACCTTGGTTATTTGACTACTTTATTGATCTCTCCTCCCCAATAGCTTTCACGAAATTTTCAAAAATCTTGTTTATTACAACTTTACAAAACTTTCAGATTGGTAAAGATTTCAAGATGGCACGTCGGCGAGACGAAGCAACCTCAAAAAAGTATAGCGGCATGGTGCAATGAAAAGTATTTGCAAATCGAAGATGAGATGTTGTGACGGTGAAATTGCAGTGACGGTGAAATCGCAGTGACAGTAAGGATGAGTAGAGATGTGGTGGTGGAGTTTACTCTACTCATCCTTACTGTCACTGCGATTTCACCGTCACAACACCTCATCTTCAATTTGCAAATACTTTTCACTGCACCACACCGCTATGCTTTTTTGAGGTTGCTTCGTCTCGCCGACGTGCCATCTTGAAATCTTTACAGATCTGAAAGTTTTGCAAAGCTGTAATAAACAAAAAAAATTAAAATTTCGTGAAAGTTATTGGGGAGGAGAGATCAATAAAGTAGTCAAATAACCAAGGCCAGAATTAAATATGAAATTATGATGATAAAGATGAACAAGGTGTTGAAATAAGAAGACATGCAGTTCTGAAACGTTTTTTTTGAATAAGAGCGGAACTGAAACGTTCATTTGGAAAGAGAAATGATAGTTTGTTTTATAAAAAAAAACATGTATGTATTTTATAAAGGATAAAACTCTAATTAATTTAATCTAAACCATACAAACAGTGATATTGCGTCTTCTTTCCGCCATTAAAAGTGTTTGCTGAGAACATTGCATAAGTAGTGGTGTTTCAATTATAGCTGAATCGTTTTTCTTTTTTCCTTTCTAATAATTTTTAATCTTTAATTTTTAATCTTGGCCATTGAAAACTATTTGAGCCATGTGTCAGGCATCCATTAAACAAACTGGAAATTTGGATATTTTAAGAAATAGAGCAGATCCAAACTCGACGTGGTGACACAAGCAAGAGTTGTCTTTCAAATTAAATGATTCTTTGGATATATTATCAATTTTATTAAAAAAAACTAATTTGATTTATGTTTTAATCTGGACCATAGAAATCTTCCGTTGACATGTGGTAAAAATCTATTAAAAGAATGGGATAAATTGAAGAAATACGAAATGGAGTGGATACGAACTCTATTTTAACAATGACAAAAAAAATTGTAAACAATAGTACTATTTAAATAATGAGACCAATCATCAAAAGTTCTATGCATATAATTTATGAATGTCACTCATAGTTAAAAAAGGTTAAATATATGTCACCTCCTACCAATATAGCGAATTTTGATTTCAACTTTTATAATTTTTTTTGTGTGATTCCTCTTGAAATATCAAGATTCCCTCTGTAAGACCCTCATGCACACTATTTCAGCTTATATTCCATTTTTGAGTGATATGGCATTTCAAGTGGACTTTTTTTATAATTTTTTATTTATTAGTTAAAATCCATGTGGATTTTTTTATGTTTTTTAAATTTTTATGTTGATAATTTTAATAATTAAATAAATGTTAATAATTGTTATTAATTTATTATTAAAAAGTTAATTTGGAAACTATTATTAGAGATTTTAAAATATAATAGTTTGACTTAATACCCACATTCTTTTCAATAGCAGCCAAATACTTCAAATTCATTATAAGTAGTGTGAAAAAGGTATATAAACACTGATATTTGCTAATTCATATTCGATGTGGGACTCTATTGCTAGAAAATTCTATCTACTACATCAAAGAAAAGTAAGAGCTGCTATTGACATTACAATCTCCTTGCAAACATGTTTTATTGCAGTCCTTTCATAATATTGAAGTACAATATTTATCCTTTGCACAACTCATTGCTAATGGTTTATTCTTGTAAAACCAGGAATAGATTAAACTACTCATTAAACCAGGAATCAAATTACTTGCAACAGATTGAATATCATGATACTTCTAAAACAATAACTATTTTTAATTCAATTATTTTGTATAATGTGTTTATGTTTATGTTTTATGCATTTATATCATGATAGTATACAACGTGTTTATATCATGATAGTATACAATGTGTTTTATGCGTTATGATAGTATACAATGTGTTTATATCAAGTTTTATGTTTTATACATTTATGTTTATGTTTATATTTTTTTATACTATGTGTTTTTTTATACGATGTGTTTATTGTGTATATTATGTGTTTATATCATGATACTCATGATGTTTTCTATAGTACCTGTCATTATATACAATGTACCTTCAAGGAGTACTCAAGATATTCCTCCTAGTGTGGTTGAAATTGTTAGAAATAATTTATATTTTACAAAATTTAGTGACTAAGTTTTGTTAGAAGGTAATTTAGTACTTTAGTATGTTGCCTATGTGGCCCTAGTTTTCTGTACATAAATAGACTAGTGGTAGATGTCCTTCAATGTAATTCTTTCTTACAACTTTGTAGCCGTCATTTGCAGAGTATAATATATTCTCTCATTCTATTCATATCTTTTAACCTTGTGCACCAACAGAAATATTGTCTCAAAATCCTAATTTTGTTGGTGTGAAAGAGTGTGTGGGAAATGAGAGGGCGAAAATGTATACAGATAAAAGGATTATTGTGTGAGTAGTTGAATTAGTAGTGCAAAACTATGAAGGGTGTACTTGGTGGAATTCAACCACAACCTATGGAGAATTACACTCAATCTTGATCTCAAGATTGTTTCCACTCACACAATGACAATGAAAGAAAAGGTTGAGAAAGAAAGAAAGAAAATAACGTTGGACAAGAAGATGAATTTTCTGCAGAGTTTCTCTCTGCCCAAACCTGTGGAAACCTTGTTAATATTGCAACTGCAAGTGATTACAAGTTATGAATTCTTAGTTGTTTACAAAATAAGGGTTACTCCCTATTTATAGATTTAAGTTAGCTTGCACCCCAAGTCAAAGTCCAAAACTATAAAAGCCCAAAATAGTCAACACTACAAAAATAGGCCTAAGTCGAAATTCTGTGTGAAGCAACCTGCTTCGACACTTCGACACACTAATACAACTCGACACATAGGTATTTCAACACAAAGAATTACATTCTCAACAATACTTACATCTAAAAATAGTTCAAGCATGATATTCAATCTGATTTACAATACCACCACACCTTATCTTGAAAAATTATGAAGGTTGTACTTACATTTGAAGATTTTAAACTTCTTACTTAATAACAATTATATTCTGAAGTTATGCTTCCTTATCCATTTCATCTTTGTTCTTATCAATCTTGAATTTAATTTCATAATTCTATTTTAATAATGTAGCAAAGTTAGCTATACAAACTGGAGTTGATAATAATAGAAAAACCATGTGCTGTAAAATTTTCATGTATTTCCTACAAATCATTTAGCTAGAATTTGCCTAAAAAAATATTGCTCTTTTTTTTACCCGTAATTCTGTAAAAATATTGAATCTATGGTGTAGTTGCAAATGAAGTGCATTGTTATTAGCATGTTCTTATATTAGCATTCCAATTCTCACATTTCTCACAGCAACACATAATATCTAGCCACTACGCCAAAACTGGACAAAGACAGCGCAACAAAGACAGCGCTTTTTAGACAAAGCGCTGCTATAGGTATTTAAAAAATTTCGCTAAAAAAAAGCGCTGTAATAGATAGCCTTTAGAAAGCCCTTTCCAAAAGCGCTGTTAAATGCCCTAAATGGTAGCCACCTTAGAAAGCGCTTTTAGGAAAGCGCCCTCTAAGGTAATTAAATTCTCCAACTTTAAAAAGCGCTTTATAAAAGCGCTGTCTAAAGGTTAACCTTAGAAAGCGCTTTTAGGAAAGCGCCCTCTAAGGTAATTAAATTCTCCAACTTTAGAAAACGCTTTATAAGGAAAGCGCCCTCTAAGGTAATTTATGAATTAAAATAATGGTTACATTTCATTTTATTTTCTGAAACTTTTATTCATATTCTTCTCTCGACCGCGCGTTTTAGAAAACCCTTGCTGAAACCCATTCGCCATTGCCGTCGTTCTTCTCTGCCATTGCTTTCGTGAAGTGTCATTGTTGTTCTTGCCATTGTCAGACGTGAAGTTTCACTGCCATTGAAGACGAAACGAAGAAGAGGTTATTGGTTGTGTGTTTTCTTGAACTTTTCATCTGGTGTTATACTTGATATGTTATTCTTGAACTTTTCATCTGGTGTTATACTTGGTATGTTAATAAGGGTGCATATGTTAATCTACTAGTACTAACCGTTTGTAACTTGAATGGTTTATTTTTTATGGATAAGCATGTTACAGAATTAATATTTTGTAGTTAGTTTATGTAAAGGGTACCTTTTAGCCATTAGAGAAGTTATCTTCATGTTAATTGTAGTTCTTGGTACAAAACCACAGTGGGGCATTTTGTGTTTTAGTGAAGTTATTGGAAGTTATATGGAGTTTAGATAAAATAATGTGAAATAATTATTAGTGTGGTTGTCTAGGAACATCCCTTACTACAGTCTGTATAGATTGCTATGTTGTGAAATGCAAATTGTAGCAGCAGTTCTCTGTGTTAACTGTAATAGCAGAAGTGCTAGTTATTGCCTTTTTCTTTTAGTCTGTCATCTTTAGCACCTCTATGTTCCTATTTGTATTTGTTTGTCTGCAATACAAGTTATGGCATCACTTTCACTGAATTCCCTTTCATGAAAATGAGTTGAGAGAGAAGAAGAAATAGGACAGAGTGTGTCTGTGTGGAGTAAACTTATTTTGTCATTTAATTTTTGTTTTTTTCTTTCTTACAGGTAAAATGTCTAGTAACCAGGAAGATACGCACGAGACACATGATACACATGAAGCTCAGAATGAAGCTTCGAAAGTAGAACATGAAATAAAACGAGGAAAAACCATTATAAAGTCAATCATCCGCGCTAGAGATAAAGGGACGGAATTTGATGTACATTGGAGTGACGAGAACCAACTAGTTGAGCCTAACGGTTCAATGTTGTCTTCATACATTGGTTCACTTGTCCGTCAGCACATTCCAATCACTAGTGATAATTGGAGGAGTAAATCGTTGGATGCCGGTAAAGAAAAGATATGGACTGAGATACAGGTACTTACCAAATATGATTGATGTTATTAGATTTTTATTGACGATTAAGTCTTTAATTTACTTATACTTACACACTTTATGTTTATATGTGTATGTTTTTTCGTAGAGGTCCTTTAATATTGAAGAAAGCCGGAAAAAGTATTGTCTTCAATTGGCCAGAAAGAGACACAGAGGGTTTAGAGCCTTATTATCAAACAAATATCTTAGGGATGAGGACAAAATTTTTGTTGAAGCAGAACTTCCACCGTTGTATGCGGATGTGATTACACCGGAAGAATGGGGCCTTTTTGTAGACAAACAGAAAACCGAAGAATTCAATGTAATGTTATCTTGTCATGTCTATTGATTGTATTATATATTTGTTTCATTAGTTTGTTTTGATATGACTTAAAATTTTTTATCCAGAAATTGAGTGCCATTAATCGCGAAAGAGCATCAAAACCCGCGTATCCATACAGAAAAGGGCGTTTGGGATATGCACGATTACAACAAAAATTGGTAAGTATATATTAATGCTATGATTTTATTAATTGTGTTATTGTGTTATAATTGATGAACTTATTATTTAACTAAATGTGTAGTTAGAAGAGTCTAAAAGTGAAGAATCATCACTTCCGGACCATGTTTTGTGGAAGGAAGCTCGCGTGGGTAAGGATGGAGCTGTTAGAGAAGATGTTCAGCATGTTTATGACGAATGTGTAAGTATAACATTATGTCTCAAAGTTAATCGAAATTTTATTAAAATATAATTAATTTTTAATCCCCACTAATAATTTTTGATTTGTCAATGAATTTCAGGAGAATCTATCTAAATCCTTACCCACAGCTGAGGATGTTTGCAGGAGCATTCTTAGCCGAGTACTAAATGTTCCTGAGTATCCCCGTCGGGTGAGAGGTAAAGGATTTGGTGTGACTCCATCTTCCCTATATAAGCAACCAAAGAGAAAAAAATCCCAGCAACCAAGAAGTCATGCAAACTTTGATGGCACTACAAGCGCAAGTCCGTGAATTGCAACAAGATAAAGAGAGATATGAGGCGGAAAAGCGCGGTTCCGGTATAAAAGATACTAGTGACAAAGCTAGTATCAATTCTCCAAATAAAATTCCCGAGGTAATTAGCACATATTTATTTTAATTAAATTAACACATTTATTTTAATTGACCTTTATACATATTAACAGTTACATATTTATTATTGCTTCAGGGCATTTCATCTTGCCAGCTGTATTTGTCGTTACCGACTTATCGCATGGTTGGCAAGGGAAAAGTGCATAACCTTGTAGGGGCGTTACTTCACCATCAACCGCTACCTAATGGATATCTGAAAGTGTCGGTTGATATCGCTTTAGATACGGATGCGGTACTACCCATACCTGACTCGGTTTCAGAGGTTACATTGCTGCGGGATGTAATAGGTTCGTTTGTTGCATGGCCGTTAGACCTCATTTCCATAGGTGATGAGGTATGTTAAAAACCATTACGAATCTCTTAGTATTCAAATGTCAATTCTGAACGATTATGAAAATCATTCTGAACCATTACTTACATTTTTTTTACATGGTGATGTTAGACTCCTACAAAACCCGCAGCTAAGAATAAAGGGGTTTTGCGGCAAAACGAGTCTGTTGAATCACACAGAGAGGTAGCTTTTAAGTGTTATTCTATTATCTGAATTCAAAAGTTTCATGATTTTCTACTTTACCTAACTTATATGATTGTTAGGTTCCTGCTCATGCTTCACAACAGACCGGCACGAAAAAAGCTCCTACAAGGACCGTGCAGGAAAAAAGAGCTCGCTTTCAGTCGTGTCTAGAAACACTTATGACAATGTCAAATTTGATGGATGGTGTTATTCGTCAAATAGAAATGGTCGAAGGTGTTTTTGGATTTTCGCATTCCGAGATAATCGGAAAAGAGGACATGGAGCAGATATTCAAGCATACTGAATTAGGCATCGGTGTTATGCATTCATACATCTGGTACTCCAATCAATCTATTATTTATTTAGTTGAACAATTTATTTACACATTTCAATGAAAATAGTCTAATGTTTATTATGTTTTTATTTAAGGTGCCTGTATGAAAAATTCATGCGGGGGACAGAATTGTCAAACAGATTTCGTTTCTTCTCTTGCAGCCTTGTTAATGCACCGAGAATTGGTATGAATGCAATTGAAATAAGAGACCACTTACTTGAGCGATTTATGGCCAGCAACATAGAAAGTCTGTTTCTTTTACCGTATAATACTGGAAAGGGGTAAGATTTTCATTCTAATTTCATTCTAATCTTTAATTTGTATCTTTTGCGTAGAAATTATCCATCTAAACTTTTGTTATATTTTACAGTGGACACTGGTTGTTGGTTGCCATTAATCCTATAACAGAAGTGGTCTGTTATCTTAATTCATTGGATACTGATTGGTCCACATATCAGAATATGAAGGATGTGGTTGACACGTAAGTGAGATTGTTCGAAATATTCGTGTGTATTTGTATATTTAATTATTTCTGTGACATTGTTCTAAGTTTACGTTTTTCTTTTATAGAGCTATACTACTATACCGTGCACAAAGAGAGACTCGAGTAGCACGGGCTAGATCAACCAATACTACATGGGTCAAAGTGGAGGTATATTAATTTTCACAATATTGCTTATTAGTGATGCTACTTGATAGCACAAAACATCTATATATTATTTCTTATTTGTTTGTCTATGTGTAGTGCCCTCGTCAGCCTAATGGCATAGACTGCGGGTACTTCGTTTTGAGGTTCATGAGAGAAATCCTTCAAATGGGACAATTGGAGATTCCTATTACGGTATGCATGGTTTTATAACTTAGGATTTATTTTAATATTTATCGGATATGTCATATAATTTATTATTTTTAACTAAATAATGCGTATTTTGTTTTGTTATGTAGTATTTCGATGATATGGCGTGTCCTTATTACACGAGGAAACAATTGCAAGATACTAAGGAGGAATTGTGCGAATTCTTTATTGCAAGAAGAATTCTTTCTTGAATGTATAGTTTTGTGAATGTAAATTCTAGTTTATTGAAATGTAAATTCTGCATTAATGTAAATTCTAGTTTTGAAATAGAATTTGTTAATGGAAATGCGTATCCATACTGGTTTATTGAAATGTGAATTATACAGGTTTATGGAAATGTGAATTATACAGGTTGCTGCTGTAACGCCCCGATTTTGATTATTTCCATTTTGTTGAGTCTTTTATTTTAATTGAGTGATAAATTATTTTATTTGTGAAATTGGTGTGTTAAATGTTATTTTTCGGTTTTTGAGAGTTTTCGGGGAAATTAGAATGGAGGGTATTTTAGATTTTTCTCAATTAATGATAAGTTAGAAATTTAGTGGAATTAGAATTATGTGAGAAAATGAATTAATTGTATTTGAGAGAAAAGAAATAGAAAAGAAAGAAAAATAGATAGAAAGGAAAAAGAGAGAGAAATAGAAAGAAAAAGGATAGAAAGAAAGAAGAGGAAGAGAAGAGAAGAGGAAAAGAGGAAAACTAGAGAATCATCAAGAACGATCATTTAGCGAGTTTGGAATCCGGGTAAGGGTGTGAAATCTTGTTATCTTAGCAATGTGTATGATTATATATGATTGTATTGTTGTTTTTGTTGATTTTCATGAGTTTTGGTATAAACCCATTGGTGTAGAAAATGGTAGAAATAGATTAAATCGGGTTGAAAATGATATTTTTGGATCCCTTGTTGTTGATACATGAATGATACATGTTGTTGGATATCAAATTGGTATTTTTCTGTGTGTAGATGATGAAATTGGAAGGTTTTGGGGGAGAAAACCCAGAACTTGGTTCTGCAGAATTTTTCTGGATTTCCCCTGGCCATACGCGTAAGGGGCATGTCCATACGCGTATGAGCCAGGCGTTACGCGTATCATTGGTCTGTTTTTGGGCCAATACGCGTATGGAGGGTGGCTTTTCCCGGCCCTCTGGTGATACGCGTATGGGTTTTGAAAACGTGGAATTGTGAAGGAAATGGGTTCTGCCCATACGCGTATGGACATGGGTGATACGCGTATGGACAGGAGGAATGTAAAAATGGGATTTTTCAAAATGTCGTTTTCGTTTTCGTCCGTAACTTTTGTTTCGATTATCCGATTCTTACATTCCTGGTACCGTTGGAAAGCTATTGAGCTGTACTTTGTGATTATGATGGTGTGGAAACTGTTGGCCGATTTTATTATGTCGGAAAGTCGGGAATAGTGCTATTTAGCGACTTTTACCGTTTTGACTGTGTGTTTGAATGTGAATCATACAATAGTGCATTGATGTGAATGTATATAGATTGTATGTGATTGTATGAGATGAATGCATGAATATATTGTGAATATGTATGCATTTCAAGAATGTCTTGAGTCATTTTGCATGTGAAGCATAATGAAGTACATTCTTGTGTTGAGCGATTCTAATGAGAATCTGTTGTATCGTCGTGTGCCTATGTGAGGTGTGAGCGATGATTACAAACGATTGTGTGCCTAGGTGAGGTGTGAGCAATCGGATCGTGTGCCCGCGTGTGGGGTGTGAGCGATCGGGTCGTGTGCCCGTGTGGGGTGTGAGCGATCCATAAACATTGTGTGCCCATGTGGGGTGTGAGCAATGGGTGAACATCGTAGGCCCGACGGGGAGTTACATTGGTAACGAGCGATGGTTCCAGTAGAGTTCCTGAGTGAACTAATGATGATTGAGTCGGTACCGCATTGCATTTGCATAGAGTCGTGAGTCGGTCTCTATGATTTGCATTTATCATCTTTGTATTTGTGCATTGATGAATAAACATGAATGTGTATGTTTATGTGGAATGATTGAGAATTGCGAAAGTATGTATGATGAATATGCTTGGTTGTATATATATATACATTGTGATGTATATGGGTGAGTTTTGATGAATTGTGGTGAGAATGTGGAATATGTGTATTTTTATGTTAAGATATATATATAATTATATGCATTGTTATTATGATAATATTTCTCACCCTTCTGCTGTTTTATGATGCTCTATGAGGCATTGCAGAGTAGGTATGCTGGAGGTCTTTTTGTGAAGCGTGTCTTCATTCTTTTGGTCGGTTGGCTCTGATATGTAGCACCGGGTAGCTAGGATGTATATGATTCTTTTGTGATACATTTGTATATGTATCTTGCTGATGAATGTTTATGTAAACATGAATTATGTTGATGGATGATACTCGATGACGCATGTCTACATATGTATACATGTTTGATGTTATTCAATGTTTAGATTTTCCGCTTTTGTTCTAAATATTGAGATGTGGGTGTAAGGACAAAGTTCCTCTATTGGAAAGTTACCCCACAGTTGCATATCAATGTTGAGCAGGTGTTGTATGTTTTCAAATCGTGTCTAATGTGACACGCCTCTTTTATACCATGTTTATAATTATACTCTGGCGAAATTTTTAAATATGTGCCTAAATGATTATATGATTATTTGGGGGTATAGAAAGGGGGTGTTACATTAAGTGGTATCAGAGCCAGAGTTGAGTCAGTTGTGTCTGTCTTGTTGTTGTGTTGGTTGAACCGTTGTTTAACCTTGTTGTCATTTTTGGGAATGACCGGAATATGGCTGGTAGAAACGACAATGCGATGGCTGCTGCTTTGGAAGCAATGGCTAGGGCGGTGCAAGGTGCACCGAACGTGAATGCTAATGACGAGTTCAGGAAGAATCAACCACCGGTTTTCAAAGGAAAATTTGATTCCTATGGAGCTCAAAATTGGTTGAAAGAGATTGAAAGGATATTCAGAGTCATGGACTGTGCGGAGGAGAATAAGGTGAGGCTTGGATCTCACATGCTGAAGGAAGAAGCCGACGATTGGTGGGTCGGTATACGTGAAGTTCTTGAGGTGGATGATGAAGAGGTAACTTGGGATTTATTTCGTACTGAGTTCTTAAGGAAGCATTACCCTGAAAGTGTGAAAGGGAAGAAAGAGATGGAGTTCCTTGAATTGAAACAAGGTAGTATGTCCGTGGTGGACTATACTGCTAAATTTGTGGAGTTGGTTCAATTCCATCCTCATTATGCTGCGATTACTGCTGAGTTCTCAAAGTGTATTAAATATGAGAATGGTTTACGTCCTGAGATTAAGCAAGCTGTGGGATATCAAAGGATAAGAAGGTTTTCAGATTTAACGGAATGTTGTAGAATCTTCGAGGAAGATAGTAAGGCTCGTTCTACACATTACAAAAGTTTGAATGAGAGGAAGGGAAAGCAACAAGCTAGAAGTGGACCTTATGTGACACCCGTTTATAAGGGCAAGCATAGGGGAAACTTTGATAGGAGATCTGGAGGAGGAGGTTCCGGTTCTATTAGGTGTTACAAGTGTGGTGAAATGGGTCATAAATCATTTGAGTGTGGAAAGCCAGTGGTGAAATGTTCTAACTGTGGAGGTCTTGGGCATGTTGCTACAGATTGTAGAAGGAATATGGTGAAGTGCTATAATTGTGGAGAAGTTGGTCACATTAGTACTAAGTGTACTAAGCCGAAACAAGCTCAAGCGGGCGGAAAGGTGTTTGCATTGGTGGGGACTCAAACTACTAATGCAGACCGTTTGATTAAAGGTACATGCTTTATTAATAGTACACCTTTAGTTGCCATTATTGATACGGGAGCGACTCATTCGTTTATTTCGTCTGAGTGCGCGAAGCGTTTGAATCTTGTGTTGTCTCTGATGGATGGTAAGATGGTTATTGATACTCCAGCAATGGGGTCAGTAACTACTTCTTTGGTTTATTTAAGTTGTCCTTTAACCATTTATGGTAAAGACTTTGAGATGGACTTAGTGTGTTTGCCGTTGGAAGGATTGGATGTGGTCTTGGGTATGAATTGGTTGCAATTTAATAGAGTTCATATAGATTGTTATCACAAGTTAGTGAGGTTTCCTTCTTTGGAAGAGGACGAAGACTCGAGTTTCCTATCCACTAAAGAGTTGAAGAAAATTTTAGCGGACGAAGCTCAATTGTTCGGTTTGTTTGCATCTTTAATTGTGGATAGTCAAGTGTCACTTGATGTGCTTCCTGTTGTGTGTGATTTTCCTGAAGTGTTTCCTGAGGATATTACAGAGGTACCGCCGGAGAGAGAAGTTGAGTTTTCTATTGATCTAGTTCTGGGTACTAGACCGATTTCGATGGCACCGTATCGTATGTCAGCATCGGAGTTGGTAGAATTGAAGAAGCAATTGAATGACTTGTTGGACAAGAAATTTGTAAGACCAAGTGTTTCTCCGTGGGGTGCTCCGGTATTGTTGGTAAAGAAGAAGGATGGAAGTATGCGGTTGTGCATTGATTATCGACAATTGAACAAGGTGACAATTAAGAACAAGTATCCGCTTCCAAGGATCGACGATTTGATGGACCAATTGGTTGGTGCACGTGTTTTTAGTAAGATTGATTTGAGATCAGGATACCACCAGATTTGTGTGAAAGGAGAGGATATTCAAAAGACGGCCTTTAGGACACGGTATGATCATTACGAATATTCTGTGATGCCATTCGGGGTTTCTAATGCGCTGGGTGTGTTTATGGAATACATGAATCGTATTTTTCATGAACAGTTGGATCGTTTTGTGGTTGTGTTCATCGACGATATTTTGATTTACTCTAAGTCTCAAGAGGAGCATGAAGAGCATTTGAGGATTGTGTTACAAATTTTGAAAGAGAAACAATTGTATGCTAAGTTGTCAAAATGTGAATTTTGGTTGTCGGAAGTAAGTTTCCTTGGACATGTTATTTCCGGTAGTGGTATTAGTGTTGATCCATCCAAGATTGATACGGTGATGCAATGGGAGGTTCCTAGGTCGGTTACGGAGATTCGAAGCTTTTTAGGCTTGGCGGGTTATTATCGGAGGTTTATTGAAGGATTTTCGAAGTTGGCACTTCCGTTAACGCAATTGACTTGTAAAGGAAAGGCTTTCATTTGGGATATTCACTGTGAAGAGAGTTTCAATGAGCTAAAGAGAAGGTTGACAACGGCTCCGATCTTGATTTTACCGAATCCTAATGAACCATTTGTTGTGTATTGTGATGCTTCGTTGATTGGTTTAGGTGGTGTTTTGATGCAAGATGGAAAAGTTGTGGCTTATGCTTCAAGACAATTGAGAGTGCATGAAAAGAATTATCCTACACATGACTTGGAGTTAGCGGCCGTGGTGTTTGTTTTGAAAATATGGAGGCATTATCTTTATGGTGTGAGATTTGAAGTTTTTAGTGATCACAAGAGCTTGAAATATTTATTTGATAAAAAAGAATTGAACATGAGACAGAGGAGGTGGTTAGAGCTTTTGAAGGATTATGATTTTGGTTTGAATTACCATCCGGGTAAGGCAAATGTGGTGGCCGATGCCTTAAGTCGGAAGTTGTTACATATGTCCGCATTGATGATGAAAAAATGGGAACTTTTGGAGAATTTTAGAGACTTGAGTTTAGTTTGTGAAATGACGCCGAGAAGTGTGAGACTTGGTATGCTACATGTTACGAATGATTTTCTTGCAACTGTATATGAAAAACAAAAGTTGGATTTGAAATTCGTTGATTTGATGTTGAATGAGAATGAGGATTTCGAGGTTGATAATTTTGGAGTTTTAAGATTTCGTGGTCGTATTTGTATTCCCGATGATGCGGAGTTGAAAAAGATGATATTGGAAGAAGGACACCGAAGTAACTTAAGTATTCTTCCGGGAGCGAACAAAATGTATCAAGATTTGAAGAAAATCTTTTGGTGGTCCGGATTAAAGAGGGATGTTGCTCAATTTGTGTATGCATGCTTAACTTGCCAAAAGTCTAAGGTGGAACATCAAAAACCTAGTGGATTGATGCAACCGTTGGACATTCCGGAGTGGAAATGGGATAGTATATCGATGGATTTTGTTACGGGGTTGCCGAATACGCAAAGAGGTCATAATGCTATTTGGGTAATTGTTGATAGGCTTACTAAATCTGCTCACTTCATTCCAATTGATATTAGTTATCCTTTGGAGAGGTTAGCCGAGATTTATATTCTTGTGGTGGTGAAGTTACATGGAGTTCCTAAGAGTATTGTATCGGATAGAGATCCTAGATTTACATCGAGGTTTTGGGAGAGTTTACAAAAGGCTTTGGGTTCTAAGCTAAGATTGAGTTCGGCTTATCATCCGCAAACGGATGGTCAAACCAAAAGGACAATTCAATCGTTGGAGGATTTATTGCGTGCTTGTGTGCTCGAGCAAGGTGGTGCTTGGGATAGTTATTTGGCGTTGATTGAGTTCACCTACAATAACAGTTTTCATTCAAGTATAAGTATGGTACCATTTGAGGCTTTGTATGGTCGGAGATCTTGAACACCTTTGTGTTGGCATGAAACCGGCGAGAGGACGATAGTTGGACCGGAGATGGTACAACAAACGACGGAGAAATTGAAGTTTATTCGGGAGAAGATGAAAGCTTCTCAAAGTAGACAGAAGAGCTATCATGACAAGAGAAGGAAAGATCTTGAATTTCAAGAAGGCGACCATGTGTTTTTGAGAGTTACACCGGTTACGGGTGTGGGTCGTGCTTTGAAATCAAAGAAGTTGACTTCTCGTTTTATTGGTCCGTATCAGATTTCCGCACGAGTTGGTGTTGTGGCTTACCGTGTGGCGTTGCCTCCGAACCTTTCGAATTTGCATGATGTATTCCATGTTTCGCAACTTCGGAAGTATGTTCCGGATCCGTCACATGTTATTCCTATGGATGAGGTTGAAGTGAGAGATAACCTTACGGTGGAAGCTTTACCGATTAGGATTTTGGACCGTGAAGTTAAGAAGCTAAGAGGCAAGGATATTGCGCTAGTAAAAGTAGCGTGGGGAGGAGCTGCGGAAGGCAATATGACGTGGGAACTAGAGAGTGGGATGCGAGAGTCGTATCCGAAGTTGTTTGGATCAGGTAATATTTTCGAGGACGAAAATTTCTAAAGTGGGGGAGAGTTGTAACGCCCCGATTTTGATTATTTCCATTTTGTTGAGTCTTTTATTTTAATTGAGTGATAAATTATTTTATTTGTGAAATTGGTGTGTTAAATGTTATTTTTCCGTTTTTGAGAGTTTTCAGGGAAATTAGAATGGAGGGTATTTTAGACTTTTCTCAATTAATGATAAGTTAGAAATTTAGTGGAATTAGAATTATGTGAGAAAATGAATTAATTGTATTTGAGAGAAAAGAAATAGAAAAGAAAGACAAATAGATAGAAAGGAAAAAGAGAGAGAAATAGAAAGAAAAAGGATAGAAAGAAAGAAGAGGAAGAGAAGAGAAGAGGAAAAGAGGAAAAGAGGAAAACTAGAGAATCATCAAGAACGATCATTTAGCGAGTTTGGAATCCGGGTAAGGGTGTGAAATCTTGTTATCTTAGCAATGTGTATGATTATGTATGATTGTATTGTTGTTTTTGTTGATTTTCATGAGTTTTGGTATAAACCCATTGGTGTAGAAAATGGTAGAAATAGATTAAATCGGGTTGAAAATGATATTTTTGGATCCCTTGTTGTTGATACATGAATGATACATGTTGTTGGATATCAAATTGGTATTTTTCTGTGTGTAGATGATGAAATTGGAAGGTTTTGGGGGAGAAAATGCAGAACTTGGTTCTGCAGAATTTTTCTGGGTTTCCCCTGGCCATACGCATAAGGGGCATGTCCATACGCGTATGAGCCAGGCGTTACGCGTATCATTGGCCTGGTTTTGGGCCAATACGCGTATGGAGGGTGGCTTTTCCTGGCCCTCTGGTGATATGCGTATGGGTGTGGGGCGTACGCGTATGGGTTTTGAAAACGTGGAATTGTGAAGGAAATGGGTTCTGTCCATACGCGTATGGACATGGGTGATACGCGTATGGACAGGAGGAATGTAAAAATGGGATTTTTCAAAATTTCGTTTTCGTTTTCGTCCGTAACTTTTGTTTCGATTATCCGATTCTTACATTCATGGTACCGTTGGAAAGCTATTGAGCCGTACTTTGTGATTATGATGGTGTGGAAACTGTTGGCCGATTTTATTATGTCGGAAAGTCGGGAATAGTGCTATTTAGCGACTTTTACCGTTTTGACTGTGTGTTTGAATGTGAATCATACAATAGTGCATTGATGTGAATGTATATAGATTGTATGTGATTGTATGAGATGAATGCATGAATATATTGTGAATATGTATGCATTTCAAGAATGTCTTGAGTCATTTTGCATGTGAAGCATAATGAAGTACATTCTTGTGTTGAGCGATTCTAATGAGAATCCGTTGTATCGTCGTGTGCCTATGTGAGGTGTGAGCGATGATTACAAACGATTGTGTGCCTAGGTGAGGTGTGAGCAATCGGATCGTGTGCCCGCGTGTGGGGTGTGAGCGATCGGGTCGTGTGCCCGTGTGTGGTGTGAGCGATCCATAAACATTGTGTGCCCATGTGGGGTGTGAGCAATGGGTGAACATCGTAGGCCCGACGGGGAGTTACATTGGTAACGAGCGATGGTTCCAGTAGAGTTCCTGAGTGAACTAATGATGATTGAGTCGGTACCGCATTGCATTTGCATAGAGTCGTGAGTCGGTCTCTATGATTTGCATTTATCGTCTTTGTATTTATGCATTGATGAATAAACATGAATGTGTATGTTTATGTGGAATGATTGAGAATTGAGAAAGTATGTATGATGAATATGCTTGGTTGTATATATATATACATTGTGATGTATATGGGTGAGTTTTGATGAATTGTGGTGAGAATGTGGAATATGTGTATTTTTATGTTAAGATATATATATAATTATATGCATTGTTATTATGATAATATTTCTCACCCTTCTGCTGTTTTATGATGCTCTATGAGGCATTGCAGAGTAGGTATGCTGGAGGTCTTTTTGTGAAGCGTGTCTTCATTCTTTTGGTCGGTTGGCTCTGATATGTAGCACCGGGTAGCTAGGATGTATATGATTCTTTTGTGATACATTTGTATATGTATCTTGCTGATGAATGTTTATGTAAACATGAATTATGTTGATGGATGATACTCGATGACGCATGTCTACATATGTATACATGTTTGATGTTATTCAATGTTTAAATTTTCCGCTTTTGTTCTAAATATTGAGATGTGGGTGTAAGGACAAAGTTCCTCTGTTGCAAAGTTACCCCACTGTTGCATATCAATGTTGAGCAGGTGTTGTATGTTTTCAAATCGTGTCTAATGTGACACGCCTCTTTTATACCATGTTTATAATTATACTCTGGCGAAATTTTTAAATATGTGCCTAAATGATTATATGATTATTTGGGGGTATAGAAAGGCGGTGTTACAGCTGCATAAAAAAATGGTTAAAATGGGATTTTTAAAAAAAATCTTCAAAATTATACGTAGACAAAAGACAGCGCTTTTGAGAAAAAAGCGTTGTCTAAAGGTATATAAAAAAAACCATCATACGTATACATTAGACAACGCTTTCAAAAACGCTGTCTAAAGTCTCCCTTTATAGAGCGCTTTTGAATAAAAAAGCACTCTCTAAAGTATATAAAAAAATTCTTTAAAATTTTAAACGTATACATTAGACAACGCTTTTGGAAGCGCTGTCTAAAGTGCCCCTTTTAGAGAGCGTTTTTTCATAAATAAAAAAGCGTTGTCTTTACCTACGACAGCGCAGCCTTAGACAGCGCTTTTAAGCGCTGTCATAGGCCAAAAAAAGCGCCCTCTTTTCCCTTGTTTAGCGTAGTGAGCACTAATTAATTCAGTCCTACCATTGATGTATTGCAACTCTTATTCTATGATGCTTTCATTACGCTCAAGTGTTGAAAAATAGCATTGCAAGGTACTGCATATATGAAAGTGCTTATAGTTCCACATCGAAAATGTACCAACAAATAGAAGTGTTTATAAACCACTTTTACACAATGCATCTTAAATATTTAAGTATTAGACTTTGGAAAAGATCATTGGGCTTTAGCCTCAAAATAATGTTTTAATAATTAATTATAAATAGATTTTCATAAAAAATATTAATAAAAATAATTTAAAAATAAGTATAATAAAAATAAAGCTCCTTTACACAATGCAACGAGAACATGTCAACTGAAACGAATGCCAACAACGAAAGTCAAAACAAGGGAGAATTAATTGAAGATCCAAAAACCCTAGAGGAACAAAAAGGGGCCAAGGAACCCAGAAAATTATGGGTTGATGTACTAAGCGGAAATCGAAATCCCGTCAACAGAATGGTAATTGAATTTGTAGCATCGAAGGTGATTGAAGGAGAAATCAAAGTCGAGATTGAGGAACCTGATATCGCCAATGAGATTATATTTTAGGAAACATCTTTAATCATGTATGTACTTGGAGGAGACCTAAGTATGCACGTAGTGAAGAAATACATGTCGAAGAGCTGGAATTTTGCTAAGCTACCAAACATGTATTATAATGAAGAGGGATATTTCATATTGAGATTTCATTCACACCAAGATAGAGATGAAGTGCTCATGAGGGGTCCTTATACTATACGTAATATGTCGATGTTATTAACAGAATGGAAACCAGACTTTAACCCGAAAAAAGATATGTTGAGAACTATCCCAATTTGGGTTAAATTACCTCAGCTACCTTTGTACCTATGGGGAGCCAAGAGCTTAAGTAAAATTGGAAGCATGACAAATGAATGTACGGCGAACAAATACCGAATTTCATATGCCAGAATTCTGGTAGAGATAGACATTACTCAAGAGGAAGTGAAAGAAATTACTATCAAAGACAAGGACGGGAACAAGATGCAACAACCTGTTGAATACAAATAGAGGACGAGTTATTGTGCAAAGTGCAACAAACTTGGACATCAATGTGACGAAAAGAAGCAGATACAAACTACAAAAAAATGGATGCCGAAACAACAACCCACACAACAAGAGCAGCCAAAGACAGGAAATACAACTGGCGATGAACAAGCACAACCAATATACAAAACACCGTCAAATAATGCAGTGATAGAAAAAGCTGGAATAGAGATGTCAAGCTCTAAACAATGGACTGAGGTGAGAAGCAAAGGAAGGGATACAAATCGAGGTAAGTCTCAGAACAATACTCCTACCCAAGTCAAATGTGGAAATGTTTTTGCAACACTAGGAGGAAGCTCATCCCTAGTGTTTAATGACGATGTTCCATGATTATAGCATGGAATGTAAGGGGGCTCAATAAGGCGGGTAAGATTAGGGAGATCAGCTCCCGTCTCCTACATCTTAACCCTGCAATCGTAGTTTTAATTGAGACTAGAGTGAAAATAAACAAAGCTCAAGTAATTAGAAATAAGCTGAAACTAAGTGGTACCTATTTGGATAACTATGACAAGCATAAAAATGGTAGATTATGGGTGTGTTGGGATGATAATAGAGTGAAAATTAAACAAATGACCAGCACTGACCAAATGATACACTGCAAGATTAGTGATACAAATGGAAAATTCTTGTACTGGATGACTGAAATTTATGCACTCAACCAACTTGAAATGAGGAAAAAACTTTGGCAGGATATTGAACACCTACACTCTAACCAACAGGGGGCTTGGATGCTCATCGGTGATTTTAATAATGTTATGAAGGTAGGGGACAAAATTGATGGAACCATGGTGACTGAGAAGGAATATATTGACCTCTCTAGCATGATGAGCACTGCTGAACTGTATGAAATGGAGAGTGCTAGTGACTATTTCACATGGTCGAATAAAAAAGGCGACAATGCTATCTATTCTAGAATAGATAGAGTATTAGGAAATACGGGCTGGATGCAGAATAATGTTGATACTATCTTAACCAACAGGACACCTAATGTCTCAGATCATGCTATGCTGGTATTAAAGAACCATGAAAATTATCAAGTTAAGACCTCTAATTTCAAATTTATTAACAGTACTGCAGAATTAGACAATTTCCACTCTACTGTTAGTAATAGTTGGAAGTTGCCAATAAAGGGAAGGGCCATGTTCATTGTTTGGAAGAAACTGCAACGTCTACAACCACTTATAAAAAAAACTGAGCAGACCCATTACTGATGTACAAAGGAGTATTGTGGAAGCTAGACATAAACTGAGGCAAGCCCAGACTGCCTTGATTGCTGACAGGATGAACACTGATAATATTGAATTAGTCAGAATATGCTCAAAAGAATTAATAAAGTGGCAAGATATTGAAGAGAACGTATTGAGGCAGAGGGCAAAAATCGAGTGGTTGAGAAAAGGTGATGGAAATAATAAATATTTTCATGCATCCATTAAAGTACGAAAAAAATCCAAAACTATGAGATATCTGCAACGGGATGACGAAACCGATGTTAATACTCAACAGGAATTAGAAACGGAAATTTCTGCAACTCTAAACAACATTGGAGACATGAAATTACCAGGATTGGATGGATATGGGGCTTATTTCTTTAAGAAGGCTTGGTATATTATTAAAGATGATGTTGTGGCTGCTGTTCAAGACTTATTTATCAATGGAAGGATTTACAAAGCTGCTAACTGCTCAGTTGTGACAATGATACCAAAGAACAATGAGGCAAAAAGCATCAAAGAGTACAGACCTATTGCTTGTTGTAGCACCTTGTACAAGATTATATCAAAAGTGCTGGTAACTAGAATGGGTAAAGTATTAGATACTATTGTTGATTGTAATCAGGCTGCATTTGTGAAAGGTCGAAACATACATAATCATATCCTATTGACTTATGAATTAATTAAAGGTTATGATTGGAAGGGAGGCACTCCAAGATGTTTGATGCAAATGGATATTCAAAAAGCGTACGATACGGTTAATTGGAAAGTTTTGGAGAGTATTTTAAATGAGGTCGGTTTCCCTAGGAAATTTACTAACTGGATTATGATTGATGTCTCAACAGTTTCTTACAGATTTAATGTAAATGGGAAATACACCGACATTATGGAAGCTAAACGAGGGCTGAGACAAGGTGATCCGATATCGCCTCTTCTTTTTGTCATTGTGATGGAATGCCTAAACAGATATCTATACAGGATGCAAAAGGATAGTAACTTCAACTATCATACTAAATGTGAAAAACTGAAAATCACCAATTTATGTTTCGCGGACGACCTGTTACTTTTTTCCCGTGGTGATCAGATCTCTGTTGCAATGATGATGAAGACTTTCAACACATTCTCGCGTGCTAGAGGACTGAAAATAAACCCTCATAAGTGCAAGGTCTACTGTGCAGGAATGGATAGGAAGACTAAAGAAAACATTATAAAGGGAAATAGTTTCATTGAAGGACAACTGCCATTCAAATATCTGGGAGTTCCTATGACGGGTAAGAAGCTAACAATCCATCATTACATGCCGTTGGTTGACCGGATTATTGATAGAATTAAACATTGGAGTGCACGTCTACTTTCTTATGCAGGAAGGATCCAATTGATTAATAGTATAACCTTTGCTATTACCAACTATTGGTTACAATGCTTCCCTTTCCCTAAGAGTGTGATCCATAAAATCGAATCGATTTGCCGCATTTTCCTGTGGACAGGTGGTTTTGAGGGTAGTAAAAAGCCCTTGTAGCTTGGAAAAAGTGTGTAGACCTAGGTGTTACGGTGGGCTGAATATCATTGACATGGAAATTTGGAATAAAACCACCATGATCAAACTACTTTGGAATTTGAGTGGAAAATCTGATTCACTTTGGGTCAGATGGGTCCATGTTTATTACTTGAAAAACAAACAACTTCTGAACTTAGAAAGTAAACCCACCTATACGTGGATCATGAAGGCAATACTCAAACAAAAAGATCGCATCAAGAATATGGAAGAGTGAGAGGATATCATAAGCATGGACATATTCGATATGAAAAAAGTTTACAATCTGTTACGGGATTGCGACCCAAAAGTGAGCTGGAAGAACCTGATGTATGGAAATGTGGCGAGACCCCGAGCTTGTTTTATCCTTTGGCTTGCCTGTCATAAAAAATTGGCAACATGAGATAGATTGAACAGATTCGGTATGATTGATAAATGATAATACTAACTGTTGCTTTTATACAAATGTGGAATCCCTCAATCACTTGTTTTTTGAATGCCATACGATGCGAAATATTTGGATGGAAGTTCTTGAGTGGATCCAAGTGCAACATAATCCAAGAGATTGGGATCAAGAACTTAATTAGTTAGTCCAACAAAGTAAGGGGAAAAGTTGTAAAGCCGCCATGATCAAGCTTGCCATTATAGAAACCATTTATGAATTGTGGAAGTTTAGAAATGGAAAAAGTTTTGGAAAACCCGATACCAGCCATCACATAGGCAAAAGAATAATAGAAACAATAATGTATAGAGGTTGGAATAGTTTAAAGCTTAGAAACACATAGCTAGTCTCATGTTGAACTAGTTAGTGATATAATTTCGTATTTCCTTAGTTCTCTTGAATTTTAGTAGCTGGATCTTCGAGATCGCTTGTAATTATTGATTTTTTGAGTTAATCAAAGTATATTGATTAAAAAAAAAGCATTTCAAATCCTCAAGTATTAGACTTTGGAAAAGATAACTGGGCTTTAGGCCCAAAATAATGTTTTAATAATTAATTATAAATAGATTTTCATAAAAAATATTAATAAAAATAATTTAAGAATAAGTATAACAAAAATAATTTAAGAATAAGTATAAAAAAATTAATAAAAAAAATAAAAAAATATAATATCTAAAAAAGTTTAAAAAATAAATTAAATAAATAAAATTTTAAAAATATCCACATGGATTTTAAATAATAAATAAAATTTTAAAAAAATCCACCAAAACAGCCACATCACCCATAAATAGAATCTGAGCTCAAATAGTGCGCATAGGAGCCTTACAAAAAGAATCTTGATATTTCAAGGGGAAAAATCAAAACTCGCTATACTGGCAGGATGATAACACATATTTAACTCTTAAAAAATGTATGTTTCAGAACAACGTCATATAATTTATTTTATAAGCTAAATACATAAACTTATTTACATAATAATATTTTCTTTTTCTTTTTTACTTAAATTTCATTTATAATTATTAATTTCTCCAATAAATACCGAATATACTTAATAAAGAATATATCTTTTTAAACCAACGAACAAATCTCTCTCTATAAACCAAAAATCATACAATAATAACCCACATAAATTTTATTTTCGTAATAGACAAAATTCAAAACACATATAAATAACCTTAATTATGCCATAATTTGATGTATTTATTTTTTATGCAATCAAACAAACAAACACAAATATCATTTTTTCACACAAGTCATAATTACGTTATAGAAGAATACATATGCACAAAATATAAATTACCAACATCTTTTATATTCACAAATATATATATATATATATATATATATATATATATATATAATGAATAATTTAATGATTTGTTTCCCAATAACTTCTTTCCTTATTTAATCAATTTGTATTTATTATAATGTTTATATGATGTCCTATAAATATGATCAATCTCATTGTATACGATAGACCAATGAAATAATACATAATCATTCTAATCTTTCTCTTTTCTATTTTATATTCTTTCTCCTTATTTTATAACACATTATCAGCACCATATGAATGTTAACTGATTTTCTAAGAAGTGATACAAATAGTTTGATAATGAATGTCTATAAACCAAAAATCATACAATAATAACCCACATAAATTTTATTTTCGTAATAAACAAAATTCAAAACACATATAAATAAACTTAATTATGCCATAATTTGATGTATTTATTTTTTATGTAAACAAACAAACACAAATATCATTTTTTCACACAAGTCATAATTACCTTATAGAAGAATACATATGCACAAAATATAAATTACCAACATCTTTTATATTCACAAATATATATATATATATATATATATATATATATATATATATATATATATATATATATATATATATATATATATATATATATAATGAATAATTTAATGATTTGTCTCCCAATAACTTCTTTCCTTATTCAATCAATTTGTATTTATTATAATGTTTATATGATGTCCTATGAATATGATCAATCTCATTGTATACGATAGACCAATGAAATAATACATAATCATTCTAATCTTTCTCTTTTCTATTTTATATTCTTTTTCCTTATTTTATAACACATTATCAGCACCATATGAATGTTAACTGATTTTCTAAGAAGTGATACAAATAGTTTGATAATGAATGTCTAACGATATGAAGCTCCAAGATTTAGAAGGTAATATTATTATTTTTTGTTTCGTAATATATATTTCTAATTGTGCCTATTTTGAATTGATATGTTGATTAAAAGAAAAAATCAACGATAATTTTCATGCATCACAGAATGATTGGATAAATAATGTTAAAATATTTCTGAAAGACTATAAAATAATGTGTTTGTTATATAGTTCCTGAAGAACTTAACAAATATCCTTGATGGATAGAAAAATAATAATTTATTATATAGTTCTTGAAGAACTTATCAAACATCCATGAAGAAGAGCAACATAATAATTTATTATATAGTTTTTGAAGAATTTATCAAGCATCCCTGAAGGATAGCAAAATAATAATTTTTTATATAGTTTCTGAAGAACTAATCAAGACCCATGAATGATTGGAAAATAATAATGTATATAGTTCTTGAAGAACTTATAATGCATCCCCAGAGGATTGCACAAAAACTATTTATCTTTATCATTGTTTGAAGATCTATGATCTACCTCTTGAAAAAATTATATATTTATAAAGGATCCCTAGAGGATTGTTCAAAGAATGAAATACTTTTATTCATTCATGAAAGAATAGTTATCCCTTGATGATTGATAAGAAAATGATTATTCTGTCTTCATTGATCAGAAAAGTATTGTTCTGGACTGGGCCGAGGCTGCCCAACAGTCGAGCAGGCCCAACCCATATAGCATGGGGAGGCCCAATAAGACCCCTCTGCGGGGCACTTGACTGCTGCAAGCATACCAACGTTTCCCCCGAGCACTTCAGTGTCGGGCACTTGGGCCAACGGGGCAGGAGAACCTCGCCCCCGGCGGAGAGGTACATCCTCGACATACCAGCTTCTCCCCGCGAGGATGACACCTATCACTCCTCGACAGACATGGCTCCTCCCCGCGAGGCCCTGTCTGTCGTACGGCTTGATTGGTCCTCGACACAGAAGGCTCCTCCCCCGCGAGGAGTGTCTAACGGTCCGCGCCACGTGGACACGTTCCAAGTAACCTCCCACTTCCGCAGGATTCGGTCTGCCCTAATCCCGGAAATCTAGGAGCGGTTACCCCAGGGCGAAGACCACGTGCTGGTCTTCACTATGCCACGTAAGCCCTGGCAGTTACTTGGATTGGGCCTGACAATCCAGCCCAGTGCAAGTAACCGTTGGCCCCGCGCTGGGGGCTCTCTATAAATACCCTATCACTTGAGAGGGTCAGGTTAAGCCACTTCTCTCACTCTTCTTGTATTTGCTGTTACTCTGTGCACTCCCTAACTTGAGCGTCGGAGTACCTTGCAGGTACACCCCCCCCCCCCCCCCCCCCGCCGTCCTTCAGCCTCACCGGAGCCGGAGCTCGACGGACGTCGTTGGTCACCAGTAACTGTCTGATCCAGGTACGATCCATGGCGCCGTCTGTGGGAACTCTATAAGCTTCCCCGTTTTCTCCTCGATAAACCAAAGCTTCCTCTATTCATCACCAACATGGCCAATCCGACCGTCAACCAGGCTCTGGACACCGTGCTCGCGCAACTGGAGAATGGGAACCACCGTGAGGATGCCGTCATCCTCCACGGCGGCGAAGGCGACATAAGAGACGGACAGACCGCCTCCCCGGACTCCCAGGATGCGACCAACTGCGTCGTCTGCATGGACGACCAGCAGACCACTCTCCAGCCAGTTGCTCCACCGCCCAACGCGGACCCAAGCACCGTGGCCCTGTTTGCATTGATCAACCAGACCAATCAGCTGATCGCGCAGCAGAACACCAGAATCGAAGCCTTGGAGCAAGGGCGGGCGCAACGATCTTCCCCGCGAAGACACCGTCGTCCCCCGTCACCTCGCCGCTCTCCTTCCCCGCGAAGGACCCCTTCCGAAGATTCCCGGACCCCGTCTCCCGTACGCCATGGTCGACGACCGCGTCTCGAGCGCCCCCAGCCGGCGATCACCCAGAAGCGCCCTCGTTCCCCGCCTCGGAAGGAACCCCGGGCCTCCACCATCTCCAAGAAGTCCAAGCAGACTGAAGAGAGACCAAATAACCGTTTGAGGAACTCCCCTCCACGGCACCATGGATCACCTTCGAGATCCCCGGCTGGTAGCGACGACGAGGTCCAAAGGACCCCCTTGTCGTGGGAAATCATGGACGCCCCGATCCCTCCAGGCATGGAGAAACCACCACCATTGGGGACCTACGACGGATTGGCCGACCCAGACGATCACGTGGAGAGTTTCAAAGCGATGCTCGACTTCCGAAACGTCAGGGGAGCCATCAGGTGCAGGCTATTCCCCACCACCTTGCGGAAGGGAGCCATGACATGGTACAAGGGTCTGGAACCTGGTTCGATCACGTCATGGAAACAACTGAAGCAACGGTTCACCAAACACTTCACCGCGTCTCGTCGACACCCGAAGACAGAGGTTGCCCTAGAAAAGATCTTCCAAGGGAGGAACGAATCCCTTCGAAATTACATTGAGAGGTTTAACAAGGAAGCCGTCGAGGTCCATACGACCGACGACATGAAGAAATACTTAATTATTCACGGACTACGCGCCGGGTCGGACTTTGCCAAGTCCATTGGCCTCCGAAGACCCCGGCGTCTCGAGGACCTTCTCGCTCGAGCCCAGAAGTACATCGAACTCGAAGAGACGGAAGCAGCCCAGATCGTTCTTGAGACGAGACGTAGCGAAGGCCCCCGCGGCCACAAAGACGATGACGCTTCTCCCCGACGGGGAGGAGAAAAGAAGAAAGAAAACCGCAGTCGAGATCCCCGGGAACAGCGCGGGCCAGCTGGCCGGTTCACGGAGTACATGCCGCTCAACACTTCCCGGTCTCGGATCCTCTCAGATTGCCAGAATTCCGAGTTTGTGAAAGGAGGAGTTCGCTTCCCGAAGCCCGCGGCTCCCAAACCAAACGTTGACAAATCTAAGTACTGCAGGTTCCACCGAAGCCACGGGCACGTGACCGAAGATTGCATCCACCTCAAGGATGCCATTGAGATTCTCATCAAAGAAGGGCACTTGAAGAAGTATGCCCAACAGAATGACCCTCCTCGTCCCAGCTCAAAGGAAGCACAGAGCGTCGAGGAGACGACACCTCCTCCCGGCGACAACCAGCTTCAGGTTGCCCTCAGCGTCACCCGTCCCGAGGACTTTTTTGTCCCCCCAATCATCGAGGGCAAAGAGGCAATCCGCAACATATGGGCGACCTTCCCCGTCGAGGACCCCGTCACTGCCCGCAGCACCTGGGAAGGCTTCCCCAAAGCGATGGTCATCTCCGGAGGCGAACCCAGGAAAGTCTCGGTGGGATCGATCAAACAAAAGTTTGACGAACTGGAATCCGCGACATCCGCGAAAACGACCACCCTCGAGAAAGTGCGGGGAGATTCCAATCCCATCACCTTCTACCTCGAGGAACTCCCCGGGGGAGCCCCGAACGCCACTATTCCCCTCCTGGTCAGGGCGCAAATGGCGAACTTCGACGTCCGAAGAATCCTAGTCGACCAGGGGAGCTCGGTCGACATCATGTACTCTCACTTGTTCGGGACCCTTCAACTGGACGAGAGGCATTTGACCCCGTACGTCGGGTCAGATCTACAGGGGTTCAATGGAACCACCACCAGACCATGGGGTTACGTGGAGCTAATGGTTACGTTCGGGGCCGAAGACACGGCCCGACAGGTGAAGATCTGTTTCCTGGTGGTTGAATGCCCATCCCTTTACAACTGCATCCTCGGAAGGACCACCCTTGCTGAACTCACGGCGGTTCCGTCGACGGTCCACCTCAAAATGAAGTACTACACGAGGAGAGGACGAGTAGTGACGATGCACGGGGACATCGACGTGGCCAGAAGATGCTTCGACGCCGCCGTCAAGGGCCTAAGTTCCATTGGTCCCAAACCTGAGGCCGTGGCCAAACCACCCCCGGACGTCGGACAAGTACCTCTCCCGCGCGTCAACGCGGTCGACCTCGACAGCAGGTTCTCCGGCGAGCCCGACGAAGACAGAGTCGAAGACCCCGACCACCAGGAGGAAAACAACGGGCAACCCCTCCACCCAGCGCGCCCCGTCCCAGATGGAGATTTCGAGCTCGTGGCCCTCGGAGACGACCCAGATCGCAACGTGAAGATCAGCACCGGGATCCCCGACCTAGCCAAAGAGCAGCTGAAAGCATGTCTGAGGGAGAATGCTGACCTCTTCCGTGGAGCGCATCCGAGATGCCGGGCCTCGACCCCGAGGTGGCTTGCCATCAGCTCGCGGTAGATCCGGCCGCTAGGGCCATAGCACAACGTAGGCGTAAGCAGTCTCCCGAGAAAGCGGAGGCTGCTGAGAAAGCTATAAAAGACCTCCTAGAGGCAAATTTTATTTCGGAAGCCAAATACACGACATGGCTGTCCAACGTTGTACTTGTTAAGAAAAATAATGGAAAATGGAGAATGTGCGTTGATTATACTGATCTCAACCGGGCTTGCCCGAAAGACTGTTATCCCTTGCCTAACATCGACCAACTGGTCGACAATTCTGCAGGTTACAAACTACTATCTTTCATGGACGCCTATTCAGGATACAACCAAATTCCCATGGACAAGGTCGACAAGCAACACACGGCCTTCATGACCGCGTCGGGCATCTACTATTATAACGTAATGCCCTTCGGTCTGAAGAATGCCAGTGCGACCTACCAACGGATGATGAACAAGGTCTTCCGAACTGAAATCGGCGACATGCTCGAAGTTTACATGGACGACATGATCGTCAAGTCTGCAGAAGAAGTCAACCACGCCGCGCACCTCAAGAAGGTGTTCGACACGGCCCCGACAAATGCACCTTCGGCGTTCGGGCAGGGAAATTCCTTGGATTTTACCTCACGGAACGAGGAATCGAGGCAAACCCCGACAAGTGTAGGGCCTTCTCTGAGCTCCCCACTCCAGACTCGAAGAAGTCGATACAATCGTTGAACGGGATGCTCACCGCCCTTTCCCGGTTCGTCGCCAAATCCGCACAGTACGCACTCCCCTTTTTCAAACTTCTCCGGCAAAAAGCGGAGTTTGAGTGGAGCGAGGAATGCGAGCAAGCACTCGTACACTTGAAACAAGTCCTATCGCAACCCCCGGTCCTCTCGCGACCCGAGAATGGGGAAACACTCTTCTTATATCTTGCGATCACGAGCGAAGCGGTCAGCGCCGTCCTCATTCGAGAAACCCCGGACGGACAGAAGCCAGTTTACTTCACGAGCAAAGCTCTCCAAGGCCCCGAGCTCAGGTATCAGCAGATCGAGAAAGTCAAACTGGGCCTCGTCACCGCGGCCAGAAGACTGCGCCACTACTTCCTCGCCCATACCGTCGTCGTGAGGAGCGACCAGCCGATCAGGCAACTCCTCAGACGACGGGATATGGCGGGGAGGATGCTCAGGTGGTCACTCGAGCTGGCCGAATTCGACATCCGATATGAAGGGAGGAAAGCCTTGAAGGCACAGGTACTGGCCGACTTTGTAGCAGAGATGACCGTCCCGGAACCCTCAACCAACGAGTCGCAGAAATGGACAATCTATGTCGACGGAGCATCCAGCCCGAAAGGAAGCGGAGCGGGAATCATCCTCGAAAACGAGGAAGGCATCCTCATCGAGGTGTCCCTCGAACTGTCTTTCCCGACTTCGAACAACCAAGCCGAATACGAGGCCTTCCTCGCGGGACTCAGGCTGGCCGAGGACCTTGGCGCCAAAGAGATCAAACTTTTCATCGATTCTCAGCTCGTAGCCTCGCAAGTCCGAGGAGAGTACCAAGCCAAGAACGACAGTCTCATAGAATACTTGGCCTTGGTAAAAGAGAAGATGAAAAATTTCACCTCCGCGGACGTAACTGACATTCCCCGCGAGCACAATGCCCGAGCAGATGTCTTGTCCAAATTGGCGAGCACAAAGAAGAAAGGCGGGAACAAATCCGTCATACAAGAGGTGCTTTCCCGCCCGAGCATTGACAAATCGGGCATGGTTTCGGACATCAACGCCATCGGGGACAGCGATTGCTGGATGACCCCGGTATACGAATACCTCATGACGGACAAACTGCCTGAAGATCCCAAAGAAGTAGGAATGGTCAAGAGACGGGCGTGCTCGTACACTATAGTCGAGGATAAGCTATACCGGCGAGGATTCTCTATTCCCCTCCTCAGATGTGTCGAGGAGACCAAGGTTCCCGGGTTACTCCAGGAGATTCATGAGGGAATCAACGCACAGCACCTCGGCGGACGGTCGCTAGCTCGTAAAGCACTCCGGGCAGGATATTACTGGCCCACCATGCAACAAGACGCCAAGGAGCACGTCAAGAAGTGCGATAAATGCCAACGGCACGGGGACATGCACCTCGCTCCTTCCAGCGAGCTCACGTCGCTATCCTCCCCGTGGCCGTTCGCATGGTGGGGGATGGATATCCTCGGACCTTTCGTCCAGGGGTCGTATCAAAACAAATACCTCATCGTCGGGGTAGATTACTTCACGAAGTGGATTGAAGCAGAAGCATTGGCCAAAATCACTGCCTTCAACATACTACGTTTCTACAAAAGAAATATCCTCGCCCGGTTCGGAGTACCTCAAGCCATCGTCACCGACAACGGAACCCAGTTCACCGACAGGAACTTCCAGGACTTCGTCACAAAACTAGGCACGAAGCAGCACTTCACGTCGGTCGAGCACCCTCAAACAAACGGACAGGCTGAGGCCACGAACAGAGTGATCCTTCGAGGATTAAGACGGCGACTGGGCGACGCCAAACAACGGTGGGTCGAAGAGCTACACAGCGTTCTCTGGGCATACCGAACAACCCCACACTCCACGACCGGGGAGACCCCTTTCCGTTTGACCTATGGAATGGAGGCAGTGATCCCCATGGAGATCAGAGAACCCTCGAGGAGGACGGAAGCCCCCCTCGACGGGAACGCGAACGATGAAGCCTTGAGGGAAGAACTCGACTTCGTCGAGGAAACACGCTCGGGCGCTTCTCTCCGAGAGGCGTCACTTAAACAAAAAATAACACTACGTTATAACGACAGAGTCATTAAACGTGATTTTCAGGTGGGCACCCTCGTCCTACGAAGGAACCAGAAAGACTCGCGAGAAGGCAAACTTGCCGCGAACTGGGAGGGCCCGTACCGCGTCCGCGCGAAAACGGGGACAGGAGCCTATTTCCTCGAAAATCTGCACGGGGAAGAACTTGCTCGACCATGGAACGCTGAAAAGCTAAAACAATATTACAGTTAAACACTGCCCGCGGCTCACTAGCACCGCGATTACGGGGACGCGCTAGGGTACAAGCGCGACGCCCCTATAAGAACACGACGATCAGAGACCGCGTTGTGTGTGCGCGAGGACATTTGATCCGGCGGGGATACCTCGATCGAGGCCCACCGTCGTCGTGCCAACCGGGCATAACACCCAGCTCGCGATGGGAAGTTCATGCCACGAGACTAGGACCTCGACCGAGCTCTTAGCCTCGTTGAAGGTCAGAGTCCTCCTCCGGCTGCCCGACCAGCTCTCCACGCGGTCAGGGACTGTTTAAGTCGAGCAAATCCCAAAGCCTTATTACTTGGGCAAAAATAAAGTATAACAAATAACACATCACACACGATCAAAATCAATAAAGAGGTATTACGAAGTACAAATATGGGGTAAAACCCTTAGTACAAAAAAGTTGCAAATATAAGCCCACAAGCCAGGCAAAAATAACCATGGTGCAAATAGTACATTAACTAAGCCCACAAGCCGGGCGAAAACAAAACGGCTCGCAGGCCGACCAAAACAAAATTAAAAAACCTACTCAGCTGCGGCCCCGTCAGGCTCCTCGTGCACTTGAATGTCGTTTTCCCGCAGAGGATGCACGATCTGGCCATCCACCACCTCAGCTTCGGGGTCAATCCCTTCGATGACGAGATCAGGGTTGAGAACCCGAAGCTGAGCCACGGCACTGCGGAACCCTATACTCGCGGTTTCAATAGCATCATCCTCGGACAACCGGAGATCCTGCTCGATCTTCCGGAGATGGGCCACTAACGCTGCACGAGTGGTTAGGAGCCTGTCTTCCTCAGTTTCCCCCTCGGCCGGCCGCACAGCATCTTCCAACTCGGCAATCTTTTCCTTAAGCCGCTTCTCCTCCAACTCCAGTTCAGCGATTCGGGCAAGGTGGCCTCTCTCCGTCTCCTCGGCTTCCTTAAGCTTGGCCTCGACCCGCTGCTGCTGCTCGTGTTGCTCTTTGTTTAGATCTCGACACTCTTTTAGTTCCTTGCGCATACCGAGCATCTCAGCGCCCAAGGTGTCCAGCTTTTCCTGCAGGCGGGCAAGTTCAGCAGCAGGGCGGGTCTCGTCATTGAGAATGATAGCAGTCGAGCAGATACGCATGACGGCCGACAGGTCCTCAAAAATCATCTTCCTCCTCACTTCAGTAGCAGTCCCCAACACAGTTTGGATCTCGGAGGGAAGGGTGCGAGGATAAGTGACCTCGGAGAAGAAGTGAGGTTTTTGATGGCAGGGGGGAAGGTCAAAGCTGGAAGGAACCGGGGGACTGTCTTCACCACCCAGGTCGACGACCTCCGCAACGCGTTGCCTCTTCGGAGTCCCTTGGGTAGCCGGGGATTGGCTTCCCGCAGGAGTTGTGCGACCACCCGCGGTCCCCGATACAGCGGCAGCAGACTGAGACTGATTGGATCCTTCAGGGGCGGCGGCCGTGGAAACACCTTCGTACGGGGCCCCAGAAGGGACAACCTCTTGATCTTTTGAGCGCGACGCCTCTTCCCGGGCCTGCGCTTCCCGGGCCCTCTTCGGTTTCAGCTTCTTCAACCTCTCCTCGGCTCCGACCATTGTTCCTGCAAAAGGAAAGAAAACATTAGTAAAGCGAGAAACACAGATGCGAGGAAGACCTAAAGCGAGGACGTTTTCACCACCTAACAATTCGATGGCTTCCTCGTCGGAGAAGGTCTCGAGCAGAACGCGGGTGTTTATCAGGCGACGTTCTTTCTTCACCTGCCCATCTGCACCTATTATAGGCTGGCCGTCCAGCGTCTCGTGTCGAGCTTCGGTAAAACTGTCAACGAAAGCTACGATTTTATCGTAGGCTTCCCGCTCGTAGGCCTCCATCTGAACAGGCTTCGTTTTATATTTATCAACTCCCTTCTTAAAATGTTCCTCCGTCCAGTACAGAGGAAACTTTGGCTCCAGCACCTCCTCGGAACGGCCGTCGACCTCGCGGGTGACTTTCTGGTACAATGAATATATCGCCTCGAGGGTGACCGGCTTCACGTAGAAATAGCGGAACTTGAAATCCCGGATGGAATCCAAGTAAGTGTGGAACAGTGCCTTGCTCTGCTTGAAGGACACCCAGCCGTGTCGACCTCCGGCCGACGACCGTTGGAGGTGGAATATGTGGAAGAAAAGGCGAACAGTCAGCACGATCTCCAAATATTTGCATACGAGCTCGAAGGCCCGGATGAAGGCCAGCGAGTTCGGATGAATCTGCGAAGGGGCCAACTTCAACCAGTCAAAGATCCCCTCCTGTAAATCCGTGAAAGGCAGCCTCCACCCCGCCTTCTCGAACATAAACTCGTATAAGGGGACTCGCATTCCCCGGTAAGGGGAGCATATCCGGTGATGCTCCTCGGGACGAAAAACCTTCCAGGATTGACCACTTCCGATTAGTCGGTGCTCGACGGTGCAAAAAGCATCGCCCACATCTGGGTACACGAAGATGGACGACATCTCCAGGGCTTCGTTACAGACCCAATCCTCGAGCGGCCTCTCTTGCGCAAAGGCCATGTGAGCCATGGGGGAGTCGGGCTGGTCGTCGTCGTTTTCCTCGAAATATCCTACGGCCACCTCCGCAGCCAAATCGTCCATTTACCTGAAAAGCAGAGGGAAATGGTGAATTCGATTGGTCGTATCAAATTCACCCCTCCACCGCTGTTCAAGCGAACGGGCGAGGAAGGGGCAAGGCTTTCTCAACTCCCCGACGCGATCGGCCGAGGATCAACTTGCCCACCGGGGAACTCATCGTCTCCCCGGAAGGTTCTCCCCCGTGTCCCCGCGGCACTAACAAATATACTGATTATTAAGGACCCCGAGACATTCAACGGGTCCCCGACGTGTTCGTCCCTGATCCCCGAGATATTCATCAAAAGCGAGCAAAGCTCTTCGCACTCTCTCCCTCCACAACTAAAGATTCCCGCCGTATTCGCCAGGAATCCCTTCGTTTCTCATGGGAATATCATCAATTCACCAAGGAAACGCCCTACACTAGTTAAAATTGAAGAAAAACACAAAATAAAGGTCCGGTTTGAAGCAAATACCTGGTAAGTGGCGGTGTAGGGTTCCGGCACGGAGTTTTCCGACAACGGTACGGCGGCGAACGACTGTCGTAGCGGAGGAAAGGCTTCCGGCAGAGAGTGCCCGGCGATTGACGGCAGCGAGCTACGACGGAAGAGGTTAGAGAGAGAAGGAGAAGGATTCTTGAGAGAGAAGCGGAAAAGTGAAAAATGAGCGAGGGGAGCGGCTTTTATAAGCGGTTCTCGCGAGACTCGAGGGGCATAGGGCACTCGAGTGCGCTACCCTAGCCAGCCTCCCTAGCCTCCCTAGGTAATAATGGCAGGCGACACGTGGCACGCATGCAGCCACCCATCTCCCCACGCGTGTCGTTTCGGTTTTCCCCAACGCTTCGAATCCGAAACCCTTCATCTCCCCGACCATACGACCAGACACATCTGTTCGACGCCCGACGCTCATCCGGCCGAAGGAATTTCGCACATAAGAACGACCTCCTCGGTTCCTCTCTTGGCGTATCCTCGACATGCCAATAACCCTTAAGTCATTACTCTGCCACCCCAGAGCAACGACTTGGGGGGCTCCTGTTCTGGACTGGGCCGAGGCTGCCCAACAGTCGAGCAGGCCAAACCCATATAGCATGGGGAGGCCCAATAAGACCCCTCTGCGGGGCACTTGACTGCTGCAAGCATACCAACGTTTCCCCCGAGCACTTCAGTGTCGGGCACTTGGGCCAACGGGGCAGGAGAACCTCGCCCCCGGCGGAGAGGTACATCCTCGACATACCAGCTTCTCCCCGCGAGGATGACACCTATCACTCCTCGACAGACATGGCTCCTCCCCGCGAGGCCCTGTCCGTCGTACGGCTTGATTGGTCCTCGACACAGAAGGCTCCTCCCCCGCGAGGAGTGTCTAACGGTCCGCACCACGTGGACACATTCCAAGTAACCTCCCACTTTCGCAGGATTTGGTCTGCCCTAATCCCGGAAATCTAGGAGCGGTTACCCCAGGGCGAAGACCACGTGCTGGTCTTCACTACGCCACGTAAGCCCTGGCAGTTACTTGGATTGGGCCTGACAATCCAGCCCAGTGCAAGTAACCGTTGGCCCCGCGCTGGGGGCTCTCTATAAATACCCTCTCACTTGAGAGGGTCAGGTTAAGCCACTTCTCTCACTCTTCTTGTATTTGCTGTTACTCTGTGCACTCCCTAACTTGAACGTCGGAGTACCTTGCAGGTACACCCCCCCCGCCGTCCTTCAACCTCACCGGAGCCGGAGCTCGACGGACGTCGTTGGCCACCAGTAACTGTCTGATCCAGGTAGGATCAAGTATCAATGACAATTTTCATGGATCTTAGAAAAATTGACAATCACAGAAGGATTGCATGAATAATATTAATAAATGTAAATTTATTAAGATTGAAAAATATATATTATATACAACACTTAAGTGTGTTGTTGGCAAAATCGGTTGGGTCATCTCATATGTATTATAATGTGAGAACTAGTTTTGAAGAACCAGAAGTTTCTTTAATCCAATAAAATTTGTGTGTTCCTAAAGGAAAATTTGAGAAATTGAGTTTTTATGACATTAATTTGTGCATTGACTAAAAGATCGTGCATATGTCTTCACAGACAGAAGTTTGTGAAATTATTTTCTCAACTAATTAGACTAAGATCTTCTTTTCTGGATTTTTCTGAAATTCCTTGATAAGTATCACATATATTTCTAAAATTAATATTGAACATCTTGAAGGACATGCTCATAAAAAAATAGACTTGAAGATCCATTCTTTAGACGTCTAAAGTTAGTTATATAGTTAATACTTGTGAGATCATCAATTCTAAATTAGATATTTGAAACACACAAAGTATGGTATTAAGATATTTATTCGCATTAAGCCAACAAGTTAGTGCATGATAATTCTCCCCTTAACTTACAAATTATTTTAGATTAATAACCTATTATATCTCATCTAAGTAAACTTTTGGATGTGTTGTAATTATCCAATTGCTCCAATATAGTACGCTAATATGAGTTTTGAAAGAATTTTGAGAAAAAGGTATTTTATATGAATCCCGTACTTGAGGCTATACCTTGATCCAATAAGTGAATACTTATTTGAAGCCCAATAGGTTGATTATTAATTGATAAATTAATTTTCTCAATATTAGGGGGAGAGAATAAGCAGCTGAAAGTGTGAACCAGAAGTTCAAATTAACAATTTGAAATAAAATATTATAACATCATTTTGATCCTCAAAGTTCAAAACACAATTCATTTGCAAAGTTTATTAAACAAATTATCAGCTGCTAATATTCCAATTAAAGTAGATTCTCTTGTTAGATAATCTAATATTGAAAATGAGTTGTAGACGCGCCTGAAGCGTGGTAGAAAAGTCGGTTCTAATGTTAAAAAGTTCTCTACCAAGAAAAGAAACTAAAGTTAAAAATGACCCAAGTGAGGATATGAAATTTCTAAGAGCACTTTGATATAATTTATTTTTCAGTTCCAGAAGAACTAATCAAGTACTTGAAATATGAAATAAAGAGATCTCGATAAATTATGTCAGGGATGAAATAGAATGGAACCGAAATTAAGATAACCAAATAAAGTTGACATTGACAATGTATTTGTATACAATATAGCGTTAAAGAAGATAAACGATAACGAGGATCGTGAAACAAAGTCTACCAAAGATTGTAGACAAAGTGAGAATCGGTCAAAATGAACAAATCATGAATCAAAGTCTATCAAAGATTGTAGACAATGTGAGAATTGGCAAAAATGAACAGCTCATGAATCAAAGTCAATCTAAAATTATAGACAAAGTGAGAATTGACCAAAATAAATAGATTCAATTGAAGAATGATTGAACACACTTTAAAAGTGGATCATTTTTTGACCCTTAGTCTGAATACCTCGAGGTGTGAAACCAATTTGATATAAATGAGTTTTGTGAAAAGCGAAATAAGAAGGGTGAAATTGTAAGATATAAAGCTTGATTTTTTTTCTCAATGATTTTCACAAAGACCTAAGATTGAGTTTGATGAAACATATCCACCTGTAGTAGATTCTATTAAGATTCGAAAATTAATTAGCCTTATAGCACATGAGGGGCTTAATTTGAACCTGATGGATGTTGGAATATCTTATTTGTATTGGTCACTTGATATGACATAAAGTTGAACAAGTATCTCTATAGGCTAAAACAATATGGACACATCATCTCGGTAAATATTTACCAAGGTAGAGATATACAAATAACTCCATTTTTACAAAAAAAGGTTTGGAACAGAATGTGCAATAATAGTTGTCTATGTGGATGACATGAATATTATTGGAACTACTGAAGAGTTTCCAAAAGCTATAAATTGTATAAAGAAATTATTTGACATGAATGACTTGGAAAATAAAAGGTCCTTACTAAATGAACATTTAGACAATAGAACTTTCATACACCAAGAAGGTTATATAGAAAAGTATTAAAATGTTTCTATATGGACAAATATCATATGTTATGTAGCATAAGTGCTAAAACATTTGTATATGGACAAATCTCGTATGTCGTGTACCCCCGATGATGTTTAGATCACTGGATGTGTAAAAGATTCTTTTAGACCTCGAGAAGAGGATAAAAACTAATTGGTCCTGAAGTACCATATCTCAGTGCGATTGGAGCACTGATGTACCTTGCTAATTATACGCTTCCTGATATCTCATTTGCGGTTAATCTATTAGCAAGATACAGTTCTTCACCTACACGAAGACATTGGAACAAAGTTAAACATATACTTCGTTATCTTAGAGGTTACTTGTCAGATCCTCATAATGGTAGATCACAAACAAGTTATTTGTTTACATGTGGTGATACAACAATTTCATGGAGATCAGTGAGACAAACAATAGCAGCAACTTCATCTAATCATGCAGAACTTTTAGCACTACATGAGGCAAGTCGAGAATGCGTTTGGTTGAGATCCTTAATCCAACACATACAAAATACTTGTGGTTTGTCTTCAGGAAAAATAAATACGACGACCATATATGAAGATAATACTGCATGCATCACTCAATTGAAAGATGGTTACATTAAAGGAGACCAAACAAAACATATCTCTCCAAAGTTCTTTTTCACTTATGATCTTCAGAAGAAAGGTGATATAAACATCCAACAAATTTGTTCATGTGACAATCTTGCAGACCATTTCACAAAGTCACTCCCAAGTAGTACTTTTAATCAACTAGTACAAAAGATTAGTCTTCATCATCGAAGAAATAATCGTTCAGCTGAGGGGGAGAAATAAATTTGTTTTAAAAGGATATTGTACTCTTTTTCCTTCACTAGATTTTTTTCCACTGGGTTTTTTCTAGTAAGGTTTTAACGAGGCATATCCAAAACAAACATCCAAGGGTCAGTGTTATGAATAATTGGATGATTTGTCTCCCAATAACTTCTTTTCTTATTTAATCAATTTGTATTTATTATAATGTTTATATGATGTCCTATAAATAGGATCAATCTCATTGTATACGATAGACCAATGAAATAATACATAATCATTCTAATCATTCTCTCTTTTATTTTATATTCTTTCTCCTTATATATATATATATATAGGATTCATATCTTATGAGAATGTCATTTTTATGTAAGACCATGAGAATGAATCTGAATCATTAGATTTTAAAATAAATGGTGGAGATTATGTGTGATTTTTGTTTTTCTCTCTTCTCCATTATTAAAATAAATGATGGAGGAGAGAGAAAAAAATTGACACATAATCTCCACTATTTATTTTAAAATCTAATAATTCAAATTCATTTTCATATTCTCACATAAAAATATCATTCTCATATGATACGTTCCCTATATATATATATATATATATATAAATGGTGGAGATTATGTGTGATTTTTGTTTTTCTCTCTTCTCCATTATTAAAATAAATGATGGAGGAGAGAGAAAAAAACTGACACATAATCTCCACTATTTATTTTAAAATCTAATAATTCAAATTCATTCTCATATTCTCACATAAAAATATCATTCTCATATGATACGTTCTCTCTCTCTCTCTCTCTATATATATATATATATATATATATATATGGTTAAATAAGTATTAGGTCCTTGAAAATAACCCAACATTCAAGTTTGGTCCCTAGAAAAATTTTCTTCAATTTTTGGTCCTCCTAAAGTTTTCCGTTTCTAATTGTAGTCCCTCCCGTTAGTTTCCACTAACGGAGGATGATGTGGCACGCCATGTGAAATTTTTTTGATGACGTGACTTACATGTGGCAATGCCAACGTGGCAAAAATTTCTGACATGTATGCCACGTGGCAATAGTTTCAATTTTAATTTTTTTTTATATTTATATCATATTTGAATCCAGAAATTGTAGCTAATTTGCAGCTATTTTCTAGCTAATTCCTAGCTAATCTCTAGCTAATTTAAACACAACATTTTTGTAGCTAATTCATATCTAAGCTCTAGCTAATTCATAAAACCTCCAGATTTTTTTTCCATTCATACTGAACACTCACCTTACAAAATTAAGTTACAAAGCTTCTCAAATTAAGCTTTCAATAACGAATAGATTTCTAAACAGAAACTTCTTAGTTTGAATCCCATACACTCAACCAAACTTGCTAAAGAAGATATGAAATCCATAATCATTATAATTAATATTTTCCTTTTTCTATTTACAGCAAAATCTTTGAGAGTCCACCAACATACTTTCAGGATTGTCTCCAACAATCAGAAGTAGCTTACCATCTGGACTGAGAGAAATATGCTGCAGCATAGCAAAAAAAAGGACAAAGATGAGAAAATAAATAGAAAGCAAAGAATGTCACAATTAAATTGCTCATCCATACAGCTAATGTGTAAGCAATGTTTCATAATGCAAAAATTGCTCATTAATGCACAATGAAATGGCAATAAAACTTCTGAAAGAACAAAATTAAAGTATTCATTTATCAATCTTAAGAGGGGGTAGGGAACTAAAAGATTAGAACATAATCTAAGACTCACATTCACTGGCCAGGGAAAATGAAAATGCTTAGAGAGTTGAAACTTCTCCATATCAAAGTCATAACTTTTTTATAGAAGACCAATGGTAGGGAGCCAATGGGGAAACTTGGACTTTATAGGGATCACAAAAAGATTTTGATGGTGCTTAAAGGGAAAACCAGTCTCTTTTACTTAGACAAAAAAATATATTTCAAAAACATGAACTTAGTTCAGCATTTGTTGTAGACTATTATGAAGCTATCAGTGACATCAATTGTTGTTCCACTTCTTTCCAGTTCTTAACTTTGGTCACCAAAGGATGCTCATCAACTAACTCGTTCTTGGATCAAGGATATGAGTTTTCATAATCAAAAAGTAAGACTTTAATTCCAACATCAACACACTCTATGGCATACCGCGGGTTATCGTCAATAAGAACCTTGGCATTTAAAGACCTGTTAATGAAAAATAGCAAGTTTGCATCGTTAAATGATAAAAATGATAATTTGAATACAAACTACAATTAAGAATTTGCTCAGATTAACTTATTTGAACTTATCTATCGACATAAGCATTGTCATAAAACCTAATCATAGAGACATGCAGATGAAGAGGATCAAGGCGCACCTACAAATCTCTGATTTTGGTCTTGATATTCCATCAAGCGCAAAGTGATTACCAAAGTGAATCTCATGAAATAGTCCTGGGAAATTCTTCTCTATCCATTCAATTGTGTGATCCTTAATTACGTTCTTCTGAGACCTGAACATATAATAAAAGAGATCAAGTTAGTTGATTGCGATAAGATTCGTCTATAGGTTAATGAAAAGTTCAATATACCAAAATCATACGTTACAACTAATAGGTTAAAAAATCTTGATAACTTTTGAAGGGCTTATTTTAAAGAAGATAAATCCTTTGAACAACCAAAATGCTTTTGAAGTTTATTCGTTTTTTTGGTTTGCTCAAGGTGCTACCCACTAGCATTGAATTTTCTGGAGAATGCAAAAAATTAGTCAAACCTCACCATTGAAAACACTAGGTTGAATGGTTTAGAGTTTGTACAGATCATAACACCAACATCAGGAAAAACCAAACAAGGAAATGGAGTAGCACAATTGTTCTAAAATGAAATAGAGAGTTTGATGAATACACAGTTACCTTCATCACGCGAACAGTTCCATATCTGTAACAGAAAAGACGAGTGCATCAGGCTCTACATTCAAACATGCACAAATTCACAATAATGTAATGGACTACAACTAATATACAAGCCACATACACCTACTGCGGAAAATAAGGTGTAGCTTAAAACAATAACCATGTAAGTGCTCGCGGAGAAGAGGAATGCATAAAATATGGAAACCCTATGAAAGCCAACAAGGAGCTGAATTACGAGTAAAACAATTCCATTCATAGAAAAAAGTGGTCCTCTTCAGCAAGAGGCAGGATTTTAATAGAATTTTGATCCCTGACTAATGTTCAAGGGGGCATTGACTAAAATCCATGGGGAGGTTTTTTTAGGCACCATTGAACAACAAAAACAGTAATAAAAATAAAGATGGTGCATCGGTTAACATGAGCATCTGAAAAACCTGCAACAACATTCATCAACAGAACACACAATTGATTTGCAACGGATCCAAACCGGAAAGGAGAAGAAAAATTCGCAAATTGAAGGTAGAAGAATTCGCAAACAGAAGTAAGAGAAGAGAGAAACGGAGTACCTAACGAGTCGCCATTAACGTCATCATCGCGAAGGTACGAACACGTCGTCTCAGATCTTGTAGCTGCGGCCTTGGACGGAGGAGGACAGTGGGTTTTTAGGGTTTAGGCATTTGTTTAGTTGCAGAGAGAGAGATGAGTATTCAAGGAGAGCTAATGTGTAAGCAATCATTTCTGACGTGGCATAAGAATACACAGTTGGCAAGAGATTATTGCACCCTTGGCGTGCCACATCATCCTCCGTTAGTGGAAACTAACGGGAGGGACTACAATTAGAAACGGAAAACTTTAGAAGGACCAAACCTTGAAGAAAATTTTTCTAGGGACCAAACTTGAATGTTGGGTTATTTTCAAGGACCTAATACTTATTTAACCTATATATATATATATAACCACCAAAGTAATATTCATAAAAATTTATAACCACATATAAATCCTACTTATAATCACACATCAATCAAAGGCATGCGTCTTATAAGATCGTCCCTCCCCAAAAATATTTTTTTTCTTTGTCCGTTGATTATCGCGCTGATATCATATTGTAACATCCCAGATTTAAATAAAAAAACAACAACAAATTATGAAGTTCTGAGAATATTAATCAACAACAACATACAACAACACAAGATATTATGTAATGTTTCAAGAACGCACCTTTTTTAAAACTAATCATGGATCAAGAACAAATTATGAAGTTCATATAGTTTATGAAGCTATGAAGAAGAAGTACAAGGTGAATGAAGTTTACATAATAGCTTCATACTTCTTATATTTTTCTTCATAGCTACATAAACCATATGTATCATAGCCAAAGTATGCGCTTTGTTAAGGTAGTGAAGACGAATCTGAAAAAAATGAGAACATTCACCAAATGAAAATATGATAACCCATTTTTAACAAGAAACGTAAATGAAATTGAAACATAAGTTTAATGAACGAACCTCAAATTAGCGATTGGTGAAGACGAATCTGAAGGTTAAAGTATGTTTAAAGAGTGACATGGATGTTAGGGTTAAGTAATGAGAGAGAATAGTGAAATATGTTATGGTTTTATTTTAAGACGTTATGTACTGAAACTGAACGATAGATACTTTCGCTTATATACTAAAAAATATCACTTTTCATCACAGTTAGAAAGAAAAACCGTGATGCAATTTTCAAATTTTACAACAGTTGTATTGTAAAACCGTGGTTAAATAACTTTCAATTTTTTACTTATTTATAAACGCAATGGTGAGAGAGTTATTAATTGTTGTTATTGTTATTTTCCATTACTGTTGTTATTGTTGTTGTTATTTTTATTGACTTGTACTATTTTTTTGTAAAGAGGAAAGAATATATAAAGGCAATAGTATATAAATGATTCATAATTAAAAATAAGAGATTGACTGATGTGTGCTAGGGCAAAACGAGGTCGCGGGGGGCGGGGGCAACCACGATTGGTGCCACCGTCACCGGTAGTCCTCACACCGCCGATTGTACCTGTTAGTCCGGCATCTATTAACGATGGCGAGGAAAACCGTGAAGTTACTCAACGAGAAGGCATGGTTGAGGAGCATGCAGATGAAGAAGACGAATCCCTAAACCAAATAGAGAGCCCTTCGATCCAAACTGAAACTGAAATCAAAGTCGATCGGAAGCTATGGGTAGATGTGGTGAGTGACAATAGAAATCCGTCAAAAGGTCTAACTCTTGAATACATTGCGCCTTCGAAGGTGAATGGTGAGATTGAAGTTGAAATTGGGGAAGACGACATTGAATCGGAGGTGAAATTTTGGAGTTCAGCACTGATCCTATACGCGGTAGGAGAAGATCTAAGCATGAATGCTGTGAAGAGATTCATGGAGAAGATGTGGAACTTCGTGAAGCTACCTGATATGTTCTTCAATGATGAGGGATATTTCATCCTTAGGTTCCATTCTTTTGCGGAAAGGGATGCAATTCTACAGAGAGGTCCATACTCAATTCGAAACATTCCCCTCCTCTTGATGGAATGGAAACCAGAATTTAATCTGCAACAGGATATGCTGAGAACCATTCCCTTATGGGTGAAATTGCCTCAACTTCCATTACACCTATGGGGGCGAGGAGTCTTAACAGAATTGGAAGTGTAATTGGAGTACCACTGATGCCAGATGAGTGTACGGCGAGCAAGATTAGAGTATCTTACGCTCGTATACTTGTTGAAGTTGACATCACGAAGGAACTGGTTAAGGAGATTCCCATCAAAGATTACTCGGGTAGACGAGTTATTCAGAATGTGGAGTATGAATGGAGGCCAAAGTATTATGACAGATGTAAGAAATTGGGACATCAATGCACGGACAAAGCAAACCTGATAGAGAAATAATGGCGAGAAAAGCAAAAAACTGCTGAAGAAGCAAAGGAAAGTGAGCCCAAGGAGCTGAAGGCAACAAGCATTGCTAGTATAAGTGAAGGTACACCACCTAAGGAGAACCAGAATCACCACTCTGATGCCAATTGGACCATGGTTAACAAAGCTCCAAGAAATAGAGGTAAGAATAATGGTAAAAGCCCTGAAGTTAATGTTACGAATGGATTTGATACCCTTAGGATTTTGAATGATCCTGGAGTGTCCCATGATAGGGGACCATGATTATATCATGGAATGTAAGGGGGTTAAATAAAGCTGGAAAACTTAGAGAGATAAGCTCCCGTCTCTACAAGTTAAGGCCAACCATTTTGATTCTTATAGAAACAAGAGTGAAAAAGGATAAAGCTGAGAATATTAGAAGCAAACTCAAGATCCATAATTGCTATACTGATAACTATATGAACCACTATAATGGGAGAATTTGGGTGTCTTGGGATGAAAGTAAAGTCAACATCAAGAGTGTGCAGAGTACAGATCAGCTCATTCACTGTGGTGTTTATGATAACCAAAGGGTGTTTAAGTTTTGGATGACTGCAGTTTATGCTCACAACCAATTGGAGAGTAGGAAAACTTTGTGGAAGGACCTGATTCAAATTCATAATAGGCAGCAGGGACCCTGGTGTGTTCTAGGGGACTTCAATAATGTTACTAAAGCTAATGATAGAATAGGGGGCAAGCTGGTTACAGATAATGAATACAGGGATCTTATAGACATGATGAATATAACAGGGCTCAGTGAAATGGACAGCAGTGGGGACTACTACACTTAGAGTAATAGGCATTCTAATGGTACCATTTACTCTAGAATTGACAGATTAATTGGTAACACTGCCTGGTTCCAGGCTCACTCTGATATGCAGATGAAGATCATTCCTCCCAATGTATCTGATCATGCAATGTTGTGGGTGGCAACTAACAGGCAAACAGAAAAGAGGAAAAGCAGATTCAAATTCAACAACAGTATGGTGGACATGATAGGGTATAATGAGGTGGTGAGCAATAGCTGGAATAAACATATCAAAGGCAAGCCCATGTCTATCTTATGGAAGAAATTGAAGAGATTACAAAGAGATTTGACTGAGTTCAACAAACAGAAGTGTAATGTTAGATACCAACTGATGAATGCTAGGAAAGAGTTGGATATAGCTCAAGAGCACCTTGTCCAAAACAGAATGGACAGTACCCTGGTTGAAAAGTCAGACAGTGCACTACTCAAGTGATGTATTGGAATGACTTAGAAGAAAAGATGTTGATGCAAAGGGCTAAAATAGAGTGGCTTCGATTGGGAGATGGAAATAATGCATATTTCCATGCTACCATAAAAGCAAAACAACACAATAAAACTATGCATACTCTGTACAAGGCAGATGGGAATATCATTGATGATCACAAAGAGATACAAAATGAAGTGATGGATTACTATAAAGGGCTGATGGGTACATATGCCAATACAACCAAAGCAATTGATGTTGAGGCAATGAGAAGAGGGCAACAAATCACAAAAGAAGATGGAGAGAGTCTGACTTCCCAAATTAGTGAAAATGAAATTACTGAGGCCCTGAAGGATATAGGGGACCTAAAATCTCCAGGCATAGATGGTTTTGGGGCAAAGTTCTTCAAGGTTAGCTGGAATGTTGTAAAAAAGGACTTTATTGAGGCAGTCCATGAATTCTTTGACAGTGGTACCATGGTGAAGGGATTCAATTGCACAGTAGTGACTCTTATCCCTAAGAATGATAATGCCAAGTATGTTAAGGACTACAGACCTATAGCTGGCTGCACAACCTTCTACAAGGTAATCTCAAAAATAATGACTAGGAGATTGGGGAGGGTGCTTAGAAAGGTGATCCACCATAGTCAGGCTGCATTTGTTCCTGGGCAGGTTATTCATAACCACATTTTATTGGCTTTCGAGTTAATGAAGGGGTATGACAGGAAAGGGGGGACTCCTAGATGTATGCTTCAATTAGACCTCCAAAAGGCTTATGATATGATTGATTGGGGTGCTTTGGAGACAGTTCTAAATGAATTGGGGATGCCTCATAAATTTACTGCTTGGATTATGAAGGTGATCAGTACTGTCAGCTATAGATTTAATATAAATGGTGAGATGTCTGATAGTTTACAAACTAAAAGAGGGATCAGACAGGGGGACCCAATCTCCCCTCTTCTATTTGTGATTATGATGGAGTATATGAATAGGCTCATGGTTAAGATGCAAACAAATCCTAACTTCAATCACCACAGCAAATGTGAGAAACTTGGACTAACTCATTTATCTTTTGCAGATGATATCTTACTTTTCAGCAGGGGTGATAAAGTGTCAATAGAGCTGATTCTTGGAGCCTTCCAACATTTCTCTAGATCAACTGGGCTGAGCATTAATCCTAGTAAATGTAGGATCTTCTGTGCTGGTATGCAAGATGATATTATTCAAGATATTAAAGTCCAAACAGGCTCCGAGCAAGGTCAATTGCCAATAAGGTACTTAGGTGTACCTCTGTCTGGTAAGAGGTTAAAAGTGATCCACTACCTTCCTTTAATTGACAAAATTACTTCCAGAATCAAGCACTGGTCAGCCAAACTCCTGAGCACATCAGGGAGAATTCAATTAGTCAAAAGTGTCTCAGAGTCGATTGCTCAATACTGGCTGAGCTGCTTTCCTCTCCCCAAGAAGGTGTTACACAGTATCAATGCTATCTGTCGCTCATTCATTTGGATGGGTAAAGATATTATCAGTAGGAAAAGTCCAATTTCCTGGAAGAAGATGTGCACCCCGGTGAAGAATGGAGGCGTCAACATTATCAATCTTGAGGTATGGAACATTGTCACTATGTTAAAAAATCTGTGGAATATTTGCCTCAAAAGTGATAATATGTGGGTCAAATGGGTCCATAATTATTACTTAAAAGGTCAAAATATATTTAACTGTGTGCTTAACAGAAGTGGATGTTCTTGGATTTTGAATGGAATTTTCTCCCAACGAGATCGAATTAATGAGATTCATAGATTGTGGGATGATATGTCTAATAGGAGGAAGTTTAATATGATGAAAGTGTACTTGGCTTTGGTTGATAACGGTAATACAGTTGATTGGCAAGCTGTTATTCATCGCAATTTGGCGCGACCTAGAGCTGTCCAAACCTTGTGGATAGCGTGTCATGGTAGATTGGCTACCAAAGTGAGAATGAGAAATTTAGGCTTTATACAAGATGATAAGTGCAGCCTGTGCTTCACTGCAGAGGAAACGATCGACCATTTATTGTTTGACTGTAAGGATACTAAAGAAATTTGGGAAGAAATCCTGGTTTGGCTAGGTATTCATCACAGCCCCAAAAGTTGGAAGGATGAGCTCCCTTGGATAGTCAATACAACTAAGGGTAAAGGGTGGAGAAAAGATCTATTCAAGATGGCTGCTGCTGAAGTGATTTATGGCATATGGACTTATAGAAATAGAGCTGTCTTTGAAGGGCATAAGGACAAAGTTAAGGTGATAAAAGACATCAAAGAGTGTGTTACATTTAGAGGGTGGCAAAAGATTAAATATAGACACCATGTAGCTAAGTTGATGATTTAGTTTGTTTGTTTTCAATTGTTTTATTGTCATGTTGTTGGCAGGACCTACGGGTCGCCGTGTGCGTTGTACTGTTTTTTTGAAATATATATAATATTTCTTTATTTCAAAAAAAAAAAAAAATAGTATATAAAACAATACTAATAGATAAGTTCATTAAGAGGCCCAAAAGGGAAGAGTATATAAAACATAAGTTTTTTATTACATAGTTTTGTCAAGATCAGAACAATATCCTCTAGCACTAAAGGATTCTCCATAATTTATAACTCGCTCCTTACTACCTTCATCAGAGTCATAGTAAAAAATCTTCCTCGACGCCTTTTTCTTTTTCTTCTTCTTCAGCTTCTTCTTCTTCTTGGCCTTCCTCACCCTCAGTGTATCCCTAACAGCAGTCGAGCTAGATGGCTGGACCTCCTCAGTTAACTGCTAATGTTGTTGGACTGTGGTGACTTTAGTTGACATATTTCTGTTAGCATTCTCAGATGGAGAACTCATTTTGCTATATGAAGTTAAGAAGAATAGTTTAAAGAAGTGGAAATTTATTATATGAAACTGTGCATTTATAGAAGAGGTTAAAGATGAAACATCTGATTATTTAATCGTTGCAACGATTACTTCTAATGGTTAATATTCTTGAATGACTTGTGACCGTCTTGAGAAATGAAGAAAATTTTCAATCATCATTATAGTCGTTTTTCTCTTTCGGGAAGAGCAAAGGTTGTACAGATCATATTACAACGGTTGAATATTAAAATGGTGAATAAATAATTTCAATTTGTTATTTATCTATGAAATTAATTGACACACGCTTTTTGTAATAGGAAAAATGGAAAAAAAAATGTAATTGCTAGGATCTGAACCTTGTACCACTCACTTTATCACCACAATTGTTTATATCAACCGTGATTAAATAACTTTCAAAAAAATAAATAAGCATTATACGCTTCCAGTTTGCGATATTACAACAGTGGAAGGCATAACCATAGTAATATTATGTTACCGAATGTGTATTTTTAGTAGTGTAAATAAATCATAAATCATAAACATTAAAGAAAAATATTTATAATTTATATTTAAAATTTTGGAATGTTACACAGTGTCAACACTAGAGTTTGATCCTGCCTCTGAAGGAGACTCTGACTTGAAGGTGACTCTGACTCTGAAGGTGAGTCTGACATTGAAGGTGATCCCCGCCTCTGAAGGTAATCCAACCTCTAAAGGTAATCCAATCTCTAAAGGTGGACCTTATGAAGGTGGCTTGCTTCTGATGGTGGACATGCCTCTGAAGGTGAACTTGCGCTGTTTCAGAGACACAAATAATTGGACAAATACCAATGAGACTTACAGAATTTGAGTTGTTGAACGATACTGATATTGAAAGCGAATGGGAAGTCATACAGTGTGCCATGACGGTGGACTTTGAACCTGTTATCGTCAATGTGACACTTAAGAAGAAAGTGTGGATGAAGACCATGAAGGAAGAACTTGAGGCAAACGAAAGAAACAACACATGGGATTTGACAATTCTACCTAAGAACAAGAAAGTCATTAATGCGAGATAGGTTTTCAAGATAAATATGAAGCCATATGGTTCAACTTCCAAGCATAAAGTAACGTTAGTAGCTAGAGGATTCCTAAAAAAGTCTGGTTTAGACTACTTTGAAGTGTTTGCATATGTAGATAGACATTAAACCATAAGATTGGTTATTTCTATAGTTGCAAATAGGAATTGGCCTCTGATACATTTAGATATAAAATCAGCTTTTTTAAATGGTCAACTGCTAGAAGAAGTTTATGTGTTACAACCTCCTGGACTTATGATAGAGAATAAAGAAGGGATGGTGTACAAGCTGCATAAAGCCTTGTACGAGCTTAAACAAGCTCCAAGGGCTTGGAATCTGGAAACTGATTCATTTTCAAGCATCACGGATTCAAAATATGTTAAATGGAGTATGTTGTGTATGTGCAGCATATCTCTAATGGCAATATGATATTGGTTTGTCTTTATGTAGATGGCACGCTACTGACAAGGAGCTATAATTCTGAGATAAACAAGTTCACAAGGTTGTTAATGAAAGCATTTGATATGACTGACCTTGGAAACAAGATATATTTTCTACGGATGAAGATTTTACACAGTGATAAGGGATTCATTGTGGACCAACTGAAGTACGAGTTTGAGTTGCTGAAGATATTTGAGCTGATAAACTATAAGTCTGCATTCACACCTGCAAAGAGAAACCATAAACTGGATTCTGATGCTGATGGTGAGGAAGTAGATGCTACAACTTTCAAACAATTGGTTGACTCCCTGAAATATCTGAGTAACATTAGGCCTGACATATGTTATACAGTTGGAATGGTAAGTAGGTTTATGAGTAAGGTGAAGTGGTTACATTGCCAAGTTGCAATCACGATACTCGAGTATGTAAAGGGAACTCTGAGGCATGGAATTATGTTTCCATCTGGAGTTTTAGATGATACTGACCTGATATGTTATTCAGACTCAGACATGTGTGGTGATAGAATGGACCGAAGGAGTAATACAACGTATATGTTCATGTATCTAGGATCTCCCATTTCATGGTGTTCCAAGAAGCAACTAGTGGTTGATGTTAACTTGTGAAGCAAAATACATAGTTTGTGCTTTTTCTATGTGTCAGACTGTTTGGCTTATGAATGCAGGAACTGATGTTCAAGGTGAGCAAACCAGTAAGGTTGATGATTGACAACAAATCAACCATATGTCTTGCAAAGAATCCAATGTTGCATGAAAGAAGCAAGCACATTGATACAAAGTTTCATTTTTTGCGCAATCAAGTTAATAATGGACTGTTTGAGGTTGTTCACTGGAGCAATCAGAAGCAACTTGCAGATGTGTTGACCAAGAAAATTAAAATTGAACACTTCATCAATTTGAGGGATGAAATTGATGTTGTTGGTGTTTAATCTTGAATACGAATTAAGGAACGATATTAAATGTAATTCAAATTCAAATTGTTTAGTTTCTGTTTCATTTGATTTGCATTTGAGTATGGGTTAGCGTATATATAAACCGAAAGTTAGTTACAATTAAAGAAGAAAAAAAGAGAAAAATTAAGTTTGTTGAGATTGAAAATTTTTGTTACAGCTAGTTACGTTATTTTTCTCCTCTCTTTCTGCAATTCTTTCAATCTTCATCATTTTCTTCTTCTTGTGCATCAATGGAATTCCATTGTTAACTCCTAAAGAAACCATAATTGCTAGTTCCTGCATGAACCTTTCGAACTCAAAAACCTCTTGTTGTGTATAATCCAAGGAAACCTATGTAAAAGGGGAGACAAAACCTAGTAGAAACCTTTAAAAGAGCATGACATTCTTTTATCTTTGAATGGGCAAATTTGCAAAAGTAATATTAATCTAACTAACTACGATATTCAAAGTAATTTCTCAAAAGTTATTTGACCGGTGTTATGAGGCATATTAACCTGATGACTATTTGAATTGTTGTCATTTTAACTATTACTTTGATTTGAAAAATTATTCCTTCTTCTAAGAGGATTAATCATTTTACACTTTGTTAATTGTATCTATAACTATATATAAAGGGGATACAAGAAAATGGACTGACCTATTTTTTTTCCAAAATTATCCTTTAATCACTTATATATTACTAAAACACCACATCAATAAAAACTGTCTATAGAAGTTACAAATTAGTTATTATTGACACCTTATTTTTATGTGTAGTTATTAACTCCCATGATGGTATACTTTTTAGGAAGACTCAATTTTTTTTATTCAGTTTTCATTCTTATTTTATATTTTGACGCGGGTGTATTTTAAAAAAAAACTGGCAAACGGGCACCGGAGTGCCCGTTTGGACGCTAGTCTATAACTATATATAAAAGGGATGGGGTGTTTTGGGCTGGCCTATTTTCATACCAATAATACCCTTTACAGTTACATGAATTAAAAAAACTTCTCCATCTATTTAGCCAAATAGGAGTAACATTTGTACCATTTCACTTGGAATTTTGTATACAGGTTATAAATACGCTGAATCTTATGAAATCCTGCCACGTAGATGATATCATAACTTCCATGCAGTTTTCTTTTTTTAAAAGATTGTAGTTTCATAACACTAACGTCTCTACAACTTCCATGCAGTTTTTCTTCTTTAACAATGCAATTTCATAACAGTAACATTGACACAAAGTGAGGCACAATGATGAAATTATTTTGAGTGAGGGAAGGAATAGAAAATATATTTAAAATTGTGGTGGTTTGTCTTCTTTGATCATCATTAACACTCTTGAAATCCACTCTATCATTTTGTGTGTCTTGAAATCAAAATGCTGAAGTCATTTATTTTCATAAATTCAATTTAAATTTTCACAACTATTGGAATGAGACTGGTGTAGCAAGGTTTATGAAATGCATTTATGGGGTTATTGTTTTTCTATCTACGAATATTGAGTTTTGGTTCATTTCAAAATGTTTCAAACTTTTCTTTTGTAATGTTTTTTTAATCGTTTTAAACTTTTCTTTTATAATATTATGTTATTTAATGTTTCTGTCTCTAGACTACTTCGTATCATGCACATGGAAATTATGAAACTTTTTCCAGACAATGCAATTGTTATCTATACCTATAAATATTGGCAAGTTCATTTATACCAGCAAAGTCCTTTGTCTTCTATGACTTTAGAAATCCATATTTTTTATTGCTCATTCGATACAGGTTTTAGTTATCACTCATTGTGTACAATAGTCACTCCTAGGCAGTATAGACCAATCCACCTTAGACAGAAGAATTGCTATCTTTGGTCTTTCGCTCCCACATGTAAGAATCTTTCTCAAATTTTGTTTGCAAAATATTGGTTTGCAACTTGCTATCTTCAACATTTACACTTCTTATCTCTAATGTTTATTAATCTTAATTATTTTTATATTTTATATTTTATATTTTATCAATCATGAGTCATGACATTAAATTATGTTATTCAGAGGTTTTAAGTTTGAATCTAATTTTAGATATGCAGTGTTATTAAATTTTTAGAAGAAGAATTTTATTGTTTATTAAGATCTTATGTGGTTTAAGAGAATAGTATTTATAATTGTATGTAAATGAGTATATAATTTATATAAAAAATAATAATTATCTCTTTTACAATATTAACGAAACATTTAATATATTTTTTATTACTACTAGCGTTCAAACGGGTACTCCCGTGCCCGTTTATCCGTTTTTTTAAGGTGCACGCGTAAAAATATTAATAGTGTCAAGTTTTTATAAGTTTGATTTTATAATAAACAATGTGTATGATGAAGTCTAGAATATTTATTTAGACATTTACCAAAAAAAAATTGTAAGTATTCTTTTCTTCACACAAATTGTTTTGTAAGTATCTGAATAAATATTTTAGACCTCATCATACAAATTGTTTATTATAAAATCAAACTTATAAAAATTGACACTGTTAATATTTTCACGCGGTGCACCTTAAAAAAGCGGACAAACGGGCACGGGAGTGCCCGTTTGGACGCTAATAAATTATTAATTAGATATAAATTGTCTCCAAATTAGTTCCAATGACCGTGCCAATTTATAGAGAGTGAATTTTGATCAATTTTGACAAATAAGTTTGATGATCAATCTAGAACTCGACTTATGTCCTCATGGGTTCTAAGTTGACATATTTAAAGTTTTAAGTTAAAGCTATGGTATAAGAAACATATGAAAAGAAGACAAAAGTAAACTAGATTGAATTAATGTAAATTGAAGTGTCTTAACATACAAACAAAGTTGCATACATCATGCGATTAATCTTAAAGATTGATAATCCTTTGAAAGTTGATATTGACATCTTATTAGGCAAATTATCAAAATAACAATGAGTTCTTCACATTTAGAGATAAAATCTTCTATTTATAGAAAAATTATACAAGTTGCATATGTGTGACACAAGTCTTCCTTTTACATTCTGCAAATTTGAAATTATCTTAAATAGTTCTAAACTTTTTACAAAAATTTCTAAAGTAGTTATCTCGCGATTACTCTCAAAGATTGATAATCATTTGAGAGTCGATACTAACATCTTATTAGGTAAATTATCAAAAGAACAATGGATTCTTCTAATTTAGAGATAAAATCTTCTATTTATAGAAAAAGTATACAAGTTGCATGTGTAACACACGTCTTCCCTCTACATTATGCAAATTTGAAACTATCTTAATTAGTTCTAATCTTTTTAAGCAAATTTCTAAAGTAGTTATCTGAACGTAGATTAGCAAATTCTTCAAGTTCTAACGCATGTTATTTGTGTTCGAATGAGTTATCTCTAATTTTGACAAGTTGCTCCTCAAGTCACGCGCTTGAAGCAAAAAATATTGTCTTATACAATGTTTTAAAAATTAGACCGGAGATCGAAATGGTAAAATTTACGGTTTAAGATTCAATTGATTAAATCGGTTAAATTTATTGTTGAACTGTTTATTAAATGAATCAATAATATGAAATTAAATTTCATAAATATGTCACACAATTATATATTCACAATTTAATAAAATAAATATTTTAAAAAAGCCATTACAAAATTAATATAACAATATCGATAGTATATAATATAATATAGTTTTACACTTTAATTCAACTATCATTTAAGAATATTTTAACCAAACTAAAAAATTACAATAAAATAAATTAAACTAATTGAAATTAAAATTAAAATAATAAAATATAATAACTAAAATAATATTTAAAAAATTTAAAATACATAAATCAAATAAGATAGAATAGCAAAATATAAATAATACAATATATTTAATTAAATAACAAAAAATCGAATTTGAAGTGAATTGCGACAAACAAGTCTTAATTGACAACAACAGACAATATTGACTTAAACGACAATCAATATTGAGTTGGATAGCGTGACTATGTTTGAAAGAGACAACATGATGATGATGGAGTGTGATTGAAAGAAAACTATAATAGAGTGACAAAACTTAAAAGTTTGTATAATTGTAAAAAACACACGAAATTTTTCTATGGAAAAATTTCGTTAAATTTTGATATTAACATATTAAAATATAAAAAAAAATTAAAAAATAGTCAATTTGATATATTTTTCTGAACCGAGCCGTTTTACAAAATCGGCTCCGGTTCTTTGTTTCAAATGGTTTTGCACGGTTAAATCCGATTTTTTTTTATATTTTACTCTGATTTTAACCCACTAACGGTTTTGAAAAGTTGATCCAACCAGATTCATCTTCGATTCTTTGTCCAACCGATTGAACCGGTCAATTCGATCCAATTTTTAAAATATTGGTCTTATACAAATAATTTAAAAAAAAAACTATTGAACCCTTGACAAATATATATATATATATATATATATATATATATATATATATATATATATATATATATATATATATATATATATATATATATATATAGGGTAATTATTAGTGTATTATGTGTTACCACAACAACTTAATTGCGTAAGTGTCATCTCGTCATCTTTTCAACTCAAGTGTCACTATAACTTGTTAAAAATGAGAGTATTTTAATACACATTTTAGTTTTTACCCTAATAATTACAAAATTAAGGACAATTATGGTCATAATCTTCTCTGCTTCAAAATTCTTTTGTCCATATCATTAAGAGTTGTCAAGAATCCAAATTAAACTATTCAATTAAACCATTTCTTTCAATAACACTAGGATACGCATACTAAATCAAAATACAAAAGCAATCTGTCTTCAATCTATATCATGTAACTAAACGTGGACCGAAGAACAAGTTGGCGATTGAGACTAGCCACATGGAATTGTGCATGCAAGACAATGACATATGACTCTACAGTATAAATTCTTGTGACAACTGCCAAGAATCAATTGACATATTATTGATATCAAGTTATTATTTTTTAATCAAACTAAATATTTTTTGTAAATAATCCCACAAAATCTAGTTTAATTAATGTTCTTGTAAATAATGAGTGCAACGTGCCAACAACTAAACAGTTGACAAAATCGTAAACCTAATTAACAAACACTGCTTTGAGAACTTGTGATAGATATAGAAAAATGTATGTTTAGACTTAAACTAGAAAAAAATTCCTTACCGCATCTCACGATACCCTTAGATTATAAGGATTTCCATAGACCATAGTTGTTGCAAATTTTTAGTTGTGGCTAGAGAATCCAAGTTTGACTTAAATATGCTTACTTTTCATTTTTTAATATGCGAGTAATCAAAAATAAATAATAACTTGCTATAAATTATAATACACTCACTTGTTGTTACGAATGTGTGTTTTAGTAATATGCACTTTAAGATGCATATAATAATTTTTTAGTTAAAATTTGTTAAAATAGACCTTCATAAAAACAAGTTTTTATATATGTATTTATCTTATTATGCATCTCATATGCGAAATGCAACATCGTGCAACTCGATACAACTCTATGCATGTGGTACCAACTCAACAATGGTTTACTCGAGAACCAGGTCACTTCTTTGAACCCATGAGCCCTATCTCTGTGCTTGGGACAATCCATCAATCCCCTCTCTGAACTAGTAGACATGCCTCTTGACACAACACTTATGATGCATGATCATATCATCAAACTAATGCGTTAATACCCCTCTCTGATCCTAACATAAATGCATTGACAACTCAAGTAATCCCCCTCTCTAGATTACATCACACCAATATCACAAAATGTACATTATCAATCAACAATGCAACACAAGCATGCTAATAATTCATCTCAACATAATTATATTTCAAACATGCAACAATACAACAAACATAACTCAATAATTCATATCACAACATTCTCATATTTCATACTTATTCTCAATGCTTAACATCTTGTCATAGCAACACAACACAAGCACATATAATAACTCAACTCAATAAAATTATTAACTCACATACGTGCAACTAACCTTTAAATCCATATACACACCTCAACATGCATAATTTATCAATTCATACTCACAACTCATAAGCGAATTCATCATAGTATTCATCGTCAGTATAACGTCAATAATACATAGAAACCTCATTTATTAATCATATTAATATAACATATTCAGTCTCTAATTACATTATCACTTAATAGGAAATCACATTAGTTTTCCAACGCTTCGAACGACACTCGATTTGGACTTTTTGACCCAAAGTTATGGCCAAAACAATTTTGACTGAAAAACTCGAAAAGCGGCTCCCGCGCCGAGCTCGCCCCCCTGGGCTGAGCACGGTCGTGACTAGGGGTGTTCGCGGTGCGGTTTGGTTCGATTTTGAGCATAAAAATCATCCTAACCGCGAGATAAAAATGCATGCGGTTCGGTTTGGTTCGGTTGATTTTTAAAAATTCATTCAAACCAAACCAAACCAAACCAATGCGGTTAGAATCAGTTCGGTGGTTGCGGTTTATAGACTTCTTGATTATGGAATTATAAAACTAAGAAACTAATCGTATAATTTCCTAAATAGAACAATCATACAAAGCAATGCTTAGCCAAACATAGTACAAAAGTAAATGAGAAACCAAATTCTATCCCATTTGAAAAATAGTACTTTAATTTTAATATAATATTATAAATTGGAAATATTAATATGGAAAATGGTACTTTAGTTATTAATATGGAAATATAATATTAGAAATTAGGAAGTTAAGGTTAATATGCAGTTCGGTTCGGATCGGTTGTGTGGAACAAAAACCGCAAACTGAACCGAACCGCGCGGTTCATTAAAAATATCATCCAAACCAAATGCGGTTATTTGCGGTTTTTGGTTTGGATTAGTTCGATTTGCGGTTTTGCTTTTGAATTGGTTCGGATACGATCACCCCTAGTCGTGACTGACAGAATGCAAAGGTTTTTGCATTTTTCATCGTTGGAGACCTTCTGTAACTCCGATTTCGATTCCGTAAATACTTAAACGCTCAGAAAATTACAACCTATGTAATACCCTTATTGTCTCTAGTTAACTCATAATTTTAACACAATAAAATCATCAAATCGTTAAGTTAAGGCTATGTCTAAAACCTTTGAAATTACAACAATGGTGGAAAACACAGCAAGTATCAAAATAGAAAAATCAGTCATGAATAGTGCACAAAATTCAACAATAATTACAGAAAATTATCATCGCATATAAAAAAATTCATCCATATCATACGCCCTATTGGAGGTTAATGACTCATATACCTTACCCCTCATGCATAAGCCCTTATTGAAGGTTATTCTCCCTTTTACCTTAGATTTTCAGCAAGCAAACTCCCTTATCAAGTTTTGTTCTTCCCTCCTTGAGCCCTACACTTGTTCTTCACACCTTTGCCTCTTTCTCCAAAACTTCTATTTTCATGTTCTAATCCCAAAAACTCTCTACTGATCCCTTTTTATAAGAAACCTAACCTCTTTTTAATTTTTTATCTCCACAATGTCCTCGCTTATTCTCCTATTCTTCAAAATACCATTCCTCTACTAACTCTAATTTCTTCTATTTTTCTTATTTACTAACTAATTTTATTATTTAAATTATCTAAAATATTATTTAAATTCTATTTGCTTCTAATTACTCTACCAACCCACCAAACTCTCCATACACCGTCCCACAACCCACATACTCATACAAGAATCACAATTTATTTATTTAATTAACATAGCTCAATAATCAATTAAATATACAAATTCATAAATAATCTAAATTCGAGTGTTACAACTCTCCCCCACTTAAAGAATTTCCCCCCTTGAAAATTACCTCAAGTGAACAGATTCGTATACGGATCCCTCATCTGGATCTCAAGCTCCAATGTCACATTTTCACCAGCTGGTCCTCCCCAAGCTACTTTCACTAAGGTAATCTCTTTACCACGCAAATGCTTCACTTCCCGACCCTCTATCTGCATGGGTGATGCCTTTATAATCAAGTTATCTTTCACCTATACATCATCCACTTAGATCACATGAGATGAATCCAGAATGTATCTCCTCAACTGGGACACATGAAACACATCAAGAAGATTAGCAAGCGATGATGGCAAAGCAATCTGATACGACACTTCTTCTATCTTCTGCATAATCTGGTACAGACCGATGAAACACTGAGTAAGCTTTTGAGACTTCGAATCTAGACAAACACTAGTTACTGGAGTAACCCTCATAAATACATGATCTCCCTCATAGAGCTCAAGTGCTTTCCTTCGTTTATCATGATAACTCTTTTGGCGACTCTGAGAAGCTCTCATCTTCTCCTGGATCAATTTGATCTTCTTTGTGATTTATTGGACGATCTCAGGTCCAATCACAAGACTCTCTCCCAACTCATACCAACATAAAGGCATCTTGCAGCTCCTACCATACAACGCCTCAAACGGTGGCATTCCAATACTCGAATGGAAACTGTTATTGCAGGTAAACTCAAACAATGGTAGAAAACTATCCCAAACACCTATTTGTTTTAGCACATAAGCTCTTAATACGTTCTATAAGGATTGAATAGTCCTCTCTGTCTGACCATCCGCTTACGGATGATAAGCAGAACTCAAACACAATTTCGTACCTAATGCCTTCTGCAAACTCTCCCAGAATCTCAACATAAACTTTAGATCCCTGTCAGATATAATGCTGGAAGGATTCCAATGCAAACTGACAATCTTCTCAATATATAGCTCTGTTAACTTTTCCAACGGATGATTAAGTCGTTTCATAATGAAATGAGTTGACTTAGTTATTTCCTATCCTTGGCAATCCCAAGACAAATTCCATCGAAATATTGTCCCATTTCCACTCAGGAATAGGCAATGACTGCATCAAACCTAACAACTTCCAATGCTTAACTTTTAACTTCTAGCGAGTCAAACACACATACACCAATTCAACAACCTCCTTTTTCATTCCCGGCTATCAAAAGATCCACTTTAATTCTTGATACATCTTCGTAGAACCAAGATGAATACTCATACCACTACGGTGTCCTTCCTCAATAACACTCTTCTTAAGTCCAGGCACATCAGGAACATAAACTCTATCTCTAAATCTGATCACACCATTATCATCGATTATAAATTTACCACCTTGGTCTTGATTGATTAGAGATAATCGATCAATCAATCTAAAATCTGTCCTCTAGCCTTCTTTAATCTCTTCAATAACACTATTAGTAAGGTTCAACATACCTAGCTTCACACTTTGCGGCGTGACTTCACAAACTAAACTCAAGTCTCTAAATTCTTCGATCAGTTCTAACTCTCTAGCCATTAGTGTCAACATATGTAACGTCTTCTGCTCAACGCATTGCCTACAACATTGGCTTTACCAGGATGGTAATTCAAACAAAAACCATAGTTCTTCAACAACTCAAGCCATCTCCTTTGTCTCATACTCAACTTATTTTGTTAGAACAGGTACTTCAGACTCTTACTATAACAAATAGCACTCTTCATGACGAAGCTTTCACCTCAAACAATAGAAAACTGAGGTATAAATCCAAGGTGCACTATTTTTTATTATTTAAAAAAAATTAATTCCCTCGGTTCTTAAAATAACCGAGGTGAAAAAATAACTCAGCACAAGCTTTGATTCCCAGCTATTGCAGTTATGATTTTATTTGTTTATAAGTGTAAACAAAATGTTCTAACCCTTCAATTTTCTATTTAACCGAGGTATAAAATAATAAGATTTTACTATAAAACCACTCATTAAACATATTTTACCCTAATCCTTATAGGAGGCCGCCTCAAACTTGCAAGCATCATTCTTTGGGATGGATTACAAGACAGAAAAAATCTTCAATGTTCTTCTATCTTGAACAAAACATTTTTTCTACCCTTGCAATCTATCTCAAATAATGGCGTTGATGTTGTCGTTGTTGTATTTTTTGGAATAATCCTAAGTTAAAGAAGGGCACTCAATTGATAGATTGCATATGCAGAAAAGCTTTCTTGCTTCAAGTTACTTAAAGAAAAGAGCTTAACCAACAATGAAGTGAGCTCAACCTTTGAAAAGAGCTTAGTTGGTATATTGCAAGTTCAGAAAATAATTCTTGCTTCATGTTGAACAAAAAATGAAGCTTAACAAACAAAGAAGGGAACTAACTCAACCTTTGAAGAGTACCCACACTACTACAAAAAACACATACAACAATGGTTAAAAAAAATATTATCATGCAGGACCGGCCGTTGCTACGAAGCGTGTGGTTATATATGTGTTACTTACAATCACGGTTGTATGACCATTGTAGAAAACCTGAAAGCGGACGACATATTACCATGGTTGCTTTAACTAACTGTTGTAATATATTAAAGGTCACATGTTCGATTCTCAACAATGCCTTTTTGATATATATATATATATATATATATATATATATATATATATTATTCTGGACAACGTTCACTCTACAATCACGATCATATTTAACAACCGTCGTTAAATTATCTGCTTTTTTAAAAAAAATATTTTTACTTTTTGAAATTTTTCCATTTTTAACCTGTATTTTTGTGAACGGTATCAGAACAGAAACAACAATTATATCATAACAATAATTGTATTATATTACATCAAATCTATATATTGGATTAAGAACCAAATATTGTATATATATTACATCAAAAGAAAAATGGCACAAAATAATCTACAACACATTATATAACATCACATAATTGTATCTTAGTGTTTTGGTTTCTTGTCTCTTGCTATCTTGTCTCTTGGTGTCTTGACTTTAAACATCTACTATTTCAAATAATCATACTTGTTAGTAAATATACTTAGAAATAATTACTTACATTAAATTATGAATAAATAATAAAGTACTTGTTAATTTTCATATATGCCTTCATTATGATCGATACGAATAACATGCACACCATCTCTATCAACTTCATCATATGTGGTGGGCACTTGTGTTGTGTAAGAAGGAGTAGAAGGAATATCAAAACTTTCATCACTACTAGGAATGTATTTTCCTCAGATAATGATTAACCATTTCCCCGATGTGTCTGAAGGGTCGGTCACATAGAAAACTTGTTTTGCTTGTGAAGCCATGATGAATGATTCAGTCATATAATTTGTCTTGCCAAGGTCAACCCGGGTGAATCCTAAGTCATCAGTTTGTACTCCATTAATATTATTGGGAGCCCACTTGCATTTAAATAAAGGCACTTTGAAGATAACATAATCAATCTTGCAAATTTCCTCAATGACACCATAGAACGCACTATATGCCAATATTGGATTCTTATCTTTCAAACTAGAGAAATACATGGATTCGGACTCAACCATAACCCCACTATTTTGCATTGTACTATGATCATCTTTTGATTTTGTATAAAAGGTATAATGACCGATGTCATATGCAGTCCAAGTTATCACATTAAATTTTGGCATGTATGACAACCATTTAATTGTCTTGGATGTACTATGATCATTTGGTATCCTTTTATTAAACCAATCTAGGAATTTCTTGTTATGCTCGATCAATAATAACTTGTCACTCATTCGTGGATATCTTTTTTTCAAAAGTCTTTTGTGAGTAGCCACGTAAGGCTGAACTTCTTCAAGATTATTCAATATATAGAAATGTTCCTGAATAACAACATCCCGAGCCATTTACTTAACGTTTAAACCTTGAATAACTCTAACTTCAGTGTCAGCATGACGAGACTTTGGAATTCCTATAGACTCTGCTTCCGACAAATAGTTTGTATAAAACTCAACAGCTTCTTTTGTAATGTACCTTTCAACAATCGAAGTTTTCGGTCAGTGATGATTCTTCGTATTTGGATATATCCACCTTAAACAAACTGGACCAAAAAATTTGATTTTTCTGACTAGATGAACAACTAAGTGAACCATAATGTCAAAAAATAATAGAGGAAATACATCTCCAATTGAGACAAGATTACAACAACTTCATCTTCTAATTCATCTAATTTTTTGAAATCAAGAACTTTATTACATATGGAACCGAAGAATAAACACAATCTGGTTATAATTACTCTCACATTTTTTGGTTGGATGCCACGGATAGCCACTGGTAGAAGTTTTAGCATCAAGACATGACAATCATGAGATTTCAAACTAATTAACTTGAGATCTTTCATGATACAATTTTTTTGATGTTTGATGAGTAACCTTGGGGAACTTTGATACCATGCAAACACTCACAAAAACTTTTCTTTTCCTTTTTACATAGAGTGTAACCTTGGAGACAAGATTTCTTACTATATTTAGTCTTGCCTGGAATGTTTAGAAATGTTCCAATCAAACTATCACACACATTTTTCTTAACATGCATCACATCAAGACAATTTCTTACATATAGACTTGACCAATATGGAAGATCAAAGAACACAAACCTCTTTTTCCATATATTTTTGTCAACTGGCCCTTTTTCTTTTTCTCTATTTCCAAAGACAACATTAATATATTAATGTATTTGATAAACTTCATCCTTGATTAAAGGTTTAGGAGCGATATCAAACTTATGCTCTCCATTAAAAGCCTTCTGCAATCTATGATAAAAATGATCGGGTTTTATAAATTTCAGATGCCCAAGGTAAACGGTCTTTCTTCCAAACCCAAGTTGGTGATAACATGTATTAGATTCACAGATAGGACACGCTTTATGTCCTTTGACAATATATCCATCAAAATTACCATATACAGTAAAGTCGTTGATTGTACAAAATAACATTGAACGCATCTTAAACTTTTCATCAAAATATGCATCATCAACTTCAACGACTTCCTGCAACAAAAGTCGTAAATCTTCAATAAATGGACTTAGATAAACATCTATGGCATTTCCGGGTTGTCGTGGTCCAGAAATCATCATACTTAACCACATATACTTACGCTCCATGCACAACCAAGGAGATAGGTTGTAAATCGTGAGAAGAACAGGCCACGAAGAATGGCTAGTACTCATATTACCAAAGGGGTTCATTCCATCCATGGCAAGCCCAAGCCTAAGGTTTCTTCGCTCATTGCCAAAATCTGAAAATAGCGAATCAATTTTCTTCCATTGCAAAGAATCATCTACTTGGCATATGTTTCTGTCACATTTTCTTTCATCTGCATGTCATCTAATATTCTTTGCGTCATTCGCATTAGCAAAAATCTCTTGAATCTTTAAATTATTGGCAAGTACCTGTCATACCCCAAATTTTGACCACTAAGATTTCCCATCATTGTGCAAATCATCATCACAATATGGATGAACCATCATGCCTCATCAAGTGCCTCAAGGGTTGTTGAGCATTCACCACAATCAAAATTAGGGTTTCAAGCCCTCTCTGAATGCTTAGGCAAAGGATCAATCAAGAAATGACATGATCTTCAACTTGTCTAGCCTCTAACATATCCACAAAGGATCAAAAGGACTCCCACTTCAAGGATTAAGCACAAGGCTGCTCCCTTCTAGGTGGATCAAGTCTCAAGATCGACAGTGTCACCAAATTAGGGTTTTGGTCGACCAGGGCCTCCAGATGAAAAATTTCATCTGGGCACAAGCCAAGGATCCAAAACATAACCTAATATACTCCATGGAACCTCATGGACCCAATCATCAGGTCAATTTGACCCAGGGGATGCCTACATCAAAAATCAGGAATTAGGGTTTCTTGACCTAATTCACCCCTAAGTTGACTTTTGGGAAAAATCAAGAGCCAAGACCTCAAGACATGATTTGAGGGTCTCATATATTGATCCATTTGGAACAATGGATTAATCCAAGAAGTTTGAGCAACAAGTCTCAATTTCATCTGCACCACAATTAGGGTTTCGCGAGGAAAGTCAACTGTAACTTTGACTTTTGACCAGGACATGCTCCCAAGCCCTAGGACATGCCTCAATGTACCCTATGACACCCTTGGAACATGTCCATCAAGTTTGATTTAGGTCAAGGACATGATTTCATGAAGAATTGCACAGTTTGGAATTCATCTGATAAAAAGTCAACTGTGCACAAAAGTCAACTTTGACTTTTTGAGATTTTTCACCAAAATGGATTTTTAACCCTAAAATGATGTTAATGTATGATTTGAATCATCATTCATCAAGAAAAATCAGAGAAAGTGGGATAACTTGTAAAAGGGGTAACCATAAAACTTAGGAATTTTCCTAAGTTATGGAAAAAGTACCACTAATGCACCAACTTTGGAGGACCATAAATCCTAAACCACAAGGCCAATTTTTTTCATCCAAAGATGGATTTGTAGCCCTCATTACCCTCTACAAAAACTTCAAGTAGACCTAAGTCCAATTCATTAAGGATTTTGAGTTATGGAGTGATCAAAATCAAGAAATCACACTTTGTTCCAACGCTTAGTGAAAATTTCACTAAGTCAGATTTTGCTTCACTTTTTGCCAAATGTAGAGGGATTTTTCACTTGGAATCAGAAGAGATCAAAACTAAACTTGTTCAAACAGTTGTTGTATCATGTAAGGGCTTTCCAAAATGGCCAAGAACATTGCCAAATTCAACTTACACCATGAGATATGACATTGTCAAGTTGCCTTGCTGAAATCTGTCAAAGGCAAGGTAGAATTTGCAATTTTACTCGATTTGCCAAAATCAGCCAAATTCAAATGCTCCTATCCACTTGGACACATCTGAGGATTGAATCTAAAGGGGACAATCACTTAGCCAAGCCTCCAAAGTCCATGGAACAAGAAATAGCATGTTGAACCTAGAATGGCCAAAATAGGGACAAGACTCCAAATTTGGATTGAAGCATTAAATGGAAGCATTAAGGTGGCATGGACTGAGCCATTCTCATCTGAAATCAGTCAAGACTTATCCAAGACCAAGGGGACCAAAGCTTTGTGCCCTAACCTCTAGTCAATGGCTAGAGGAGACTTGGATTTTCATTTGCCAACATTGGCCAAACCTACTTACCAGCTGCCATGCACTATTCCTTGCAAAACAAACTTGCTCTACTATAAATAGAGCTCAACTGTGTTCAGTTTAAGTACACCAAAGGCCTACAACACTTGCCTTTCTCAAAATCTCTTTCTCTTGGCAAAAATGCCTTTCTTAGCAAGGTAACTATCGGGTTTTGAGTTTGAGAGCTTTTCCAATCAAACCAATCACTCACACACCTCACATACATCATATAGAAGTGATCCAAACACTCACATAACATCTGGAACACTGATTTCACAAAATCACCAGCTGGTTGCTCAAATTTTCAATCAAGTTGCAGCTGAGATGCCACGAATTGATCCAGCCAATTTCAATCAAGTCTAAGCATTCAAACACACTCCATAGGGTGTAGGGAAGCTGTTCAGATCATCACCACTCATCTGTAACACCTCCAAATCAAAAATCACATTGCACTTGCTGTCACGGCTTAGAGGTAAGCATACACTTGGTCATCTCTCAATCCATGCATATTTCCTCGCACAATAATTTGGCCATATGTTCATAATCATGCATGGAATGTTTTCCCTCAATTAATTGCATTGTTTGGATCGTGTATCAAAAATCCTAGCCTTCATGCAGAAATTAGGGTTCTTGAGGATTTTTCATGATTTCTTGTTGTATATTTAATTTAAATGAAATTAATGGACATAGACATGATCATGAGGTTGAGACGAGCATAATGATATGTGGATTGCATGATATAATCAAGTATTCAGTGAGATTGGATAGAAAATGCAAATCTGAGAATCTCAGAACACGCGCGTGTTCTTCAACTTGTTCTTGGCGCCATTTTTGAAAATTCAAATATTTGAATTTTGTGATTTTGTTTAATTGATTCAAAAATTAATTTCTCTCTGAGTTTTAATGATTTTGAGTTGATTCTTTTTTTAATAATTCACAAAAATGTTAAAATATTTTATTTTAACAAAAAATCCCAAAAATGTTATTTATTTCATATAATTGATATTTTTGCAAAGAATTAATATTTTAATTGTTTTTGACATTTTAAATATTTTTTCTACATTGATATTGCAACTTTTAATGCTTTCTAATTATTTGGTAGGTCAATACTTAATTTTTGAAGCATTAATCCAAGATCACAATTTGTTTTTCACATATTAAACAATTTTGATCATTTTAATTGAATTTTTATTCAATTAAATACATTTTTGAAAACAAATTAGGGTTTTTGGATTAATTCAACCCTCATAAATCATTTTCAAAACACTTTTGGGCCTCTAATAGAGTGTAAGACCCAATCCTTTTTTGAACAAATCATTTTTGGGCCTCAGTGTATTGTATAAGTCCCGATACCGTAAAAAACAAACGGCGCGATCGTCGCCTTTTGAAAAATAACCTCCTGGGCCTCTCCTTGAGCTATAAGACCCATTCAAAATCTTTTGGGCCTCTAATAGAGGGTAAGACCCAACCCCCTTTTAACCAAAACATTTTTGTGCCTCACTTATTGTATAAGTCCCTCCGCTTTAAAAGAAAACCTCGGCGCGATCGCCATTTTTAACGAAAAATCAATTGGGTCTACCCTCGTGTTATAAGCCCCAATCTTTTTCTTTAAAAACCTTTGGGCCTCTTGAGAGAGTGAAAGACCCATCCCTTTGTACAGAAAACCTTTTTGGGCCTCAGTCACTTGTATAAGTCCCTCTGTACAAATTCAACAGTGCGCTCACTGATAAAACCCTGGGCCTCTCCTTGAGCTGTAAGCCCCAAATCTTTCTTTTTCAAAGCACTTTCTCCTTTGATTTTGAATATACTGTTGTTTTCAATCTTTCTTTGTTGAACAACTAACCAAACAACATGGAAGCTCTACAACCGAGTAAGTGGTTATTGCTTTCATTTACCGCTTTCATATACATATAACTGTATTGTGGGGCTGTTTCACTGTAAGTTTTCTTTCGTAAACTCATATCAACTGTGTAATAATAGTATAGATATTCGGAGTTTTCCCCAGCAACTACGTCTAGAACTAGGTGACGCCGTTTCGTTTATTCGTAGAATAGACAACTAGATCCCCAATAGGATCACCAGATACAGTCTTCTCTTCGGCTGTCCTCCTTAGGAATTGTCAAGAAACTCTACTCCCAAAGATGAATGTATTCTCCGTGAATGGCATCTTTGAGTTTCTTCTAAATTCTCGGATTTTCCTGACTTTGATCTATTCTCGGTGAATAGCATTGCCTTGAATTTCTCGGGGTTTGGGGACCCACGGGCTTCGTAAAAGCATCGGCCTCCTCTTGGGCATCGTACAAGGACCCGCAGGCTTCTTAAAAGCATCCCCGCCTCCTCTTGGGCTTAGTACAAGGACCCTACGGCTTCTTAGAAGTATTCACAGCCTCCTCTTAGGCTTCGTATAATGATCTCTTCCTCCGGGAATGATAGCCTCCTCTTGGGCTTAGTACAAGGACCCGTCGGCTTCTTAAAAGCTTCCAGCCTCCTCTTGGGCTTCGTACAAATTGTCCCGACGACCTCCTAGAGGTATAGGAACAGAACCTAGTCATCCTCATAGAACAATCCTTTCGTAGAGTCTACTACTATTTCTCAAAGCATAGTACAAAAGATGAAACTCTAGACTTAGACAGTCTAACTTCCTTGAGTCTCAAAGACATTCTCAAGTGACCCCTTCGTTAAATAGGAAGGAAACCCGCAGACTCGGACAGTCTCAATACCCCTTGGATTTCCCACTTCCTAAAAAAATAGGGAATAACCCTGATCCTCGCATCAAAAATCCCTGAGTACAGTGTTGCTCATATAAGAACTGATTTTCTCTTTTAAAATCAGTATACAGGACCTGTCACTTAACTGGAACAGTTACCCTGGCCTCCTCTTGGGCTTTGTACAATGATTCTCCCCAGCGGAGTCAAACAACTTTTAGCCTCTCTCTCGGGCTTTGTACGAGACACATAAGAGACTCCCTTGTTGAGTCAATCACCCTTTCGCCTCCATCTCGGGCTTTATATGAGATACCAAAAGGTTCTTATTGAGCCAAACAAATTTTAGCCTCCATCTCGGGCTTTATACGAGATACCAAAAGATTCCATCGTTGAGTCAAAACCTTTTAGCCTCTCTCTCGGGCTTCGTACGAGACACATAATAGCCTCCTCTTAGGCTTTGTATAAGAAAACCACTGGTTAATCCAATCAACCTTTTAGCAACAAAGCTGTGCCTCATTCACAGTACACAAACCTCAACAACTCCTTCCTTTTCATCTAAACGCTGTAAGAGGCAAGCCTCTGGATCATCTACATCCATGCCACTGTCCCTCTTTTAGCATGAGAAATTCCTAAGGAAAGATAGCATTGCTCTACACTGAGTTAAAGTCTTCTCCTTCAGGTTAAAAACCCCTTCTCAGGAAATTATGGTATTGCCGGATTCACATATCCCGGTTAAAGTAATTTTCCTTCATAAACAGTTGTGACATACAACCCCCTCTTTAGAGATGACAAATTCTCTCTAAAGTTGAGACTTTTTCAGCTTCACATCTTGGGCTTTGAACAAGATACAAACACCTTTCGCTTCACATCTTGGGCTTTGAACAAGACACCAAAACAACCATTTCCTCCCATAGACTAGGAGGAACTACGAACGCTCTGATTTCCCTGTTTCGGTAAACGGGAATACGTAGGCATAAGATCGAAAGAAAAGATCTTAGCGAGCACACTAAACAAAAAACCCAAATCCCATATCAAAAGCAGTAATTCAAAAACAGTAGCCCTAACATCCTAATCTTTGTTCCCCGCCAAAAACCTTCTGTCAAGTCCTAAAAAGAAAGAAATCAGTATTGGCGAAAATACAAATAACCAGTACAAAGGCCCCCCACATTGATAGCATCCGTAACCTAACAGACCGCTGTTTAAACTCAGTATGCAAAGCAGGGTTAATTGGAGACATCTATTTCCCTTCCTTCATCAGCTTTAATAGGATAAAAAATGAATCGACCTGTAGTTTAAGCTCAACCGCAGAGAGCGACCAGCGCTTAAGAACCGCGTCCAAAATCGCTCGCTACAGGAAAAATGGAGCCCACCGTGGGGCCGAATTCTGATTTCCTTTTTCACCTCTTGTGTGACTACCACAGATTGGGGCTTCCGCCGGGGAACCCATTTTCTGTCAGGAACTTAGGATTCATAGCTTTAAAGGTCTAGGATGTTTAGGACAAATATATATACTGCTTTTCCTAATTGCTATACGTGTTTATTTTTCTGCTAATGGGAATGCGGGTGATGCCGTATGTGGAAAGATTGAGTATACACTTAAGATAAGTGATGGCGACGGGGTCGACCATCAACCTCAGTGGAGGCTGACCAACGCAACCCATTCTCTCACCTAGACAATGGGCCGGTTGTTAAGTCTGAGAAGCTGAGGAGCCAAACCCTTTCGTAGTGCGGAAACTATCGGAAATAGTTGTTACGCGATACTACCCTCATTTGAGGCTGGTGATCTATTCTCGGTGAATGGCACTTACTCTAAGATTGCTTTACAACTCGCTGGCGATCCGCTTGTTGTTTTGCTTTCCTGGGAGGAGCTGATGATAATGAGTACAGGTACAAAATATCACCCTAGTATAAACCTTTGGGGATGGGTAGAGCCTTGACTTCATGACAACGACCCTTTGACCCCATGTTTTTCCTATGTTTTTGTGTGCTGCATTCATGCATTCATTTAATAAAACATTAAAACATTCAAAAAATTCTTCTCTTCTAGTCTCTCTGTTTTTCAAAATAAACTAAGACTGTGATTGCAAATATCAGAGAAAAGGATTATGCTAATGGATTTCGGTAGAAGGAGAACTCATACGTACACCTTCAAGGTTCCAAAACTAGAGGATGTGAGAAGGTTGGCGAGGATGATCACTAACCCTGAGGCTTTCAGAGCCAAGCACGGAGGTATACTACCACTGTTAAGAGTCCATGTGATTGAGGGAATCATGGATGCGCTCATTCAGTTTTATGATCCAGTTTATCACTGTTTCACATTCCCGGATTACCAGCTAACACCAACGCTGGAGGAGTATTCTCATCTGATCGATCTACACATTACGGATCGAGCTCCATTTTCTGGACTGGAAGAAATTCTGAAGAATCAGACAATTGCAAGAGCAATTCATTTGGACAATTCTGAGGTCAGGACTCACATGACCGCTAAGGGTGGCATCCAAGGTTTGCCAGCCCAGTTCTTGACAAAGAAAGCCCTGTATTTTGCCAGTATCGGGAACGTGACTGCTTTTGAAAACACCTTTGTCTTGCTCACCTACGGGTTATTTTTGTTTCCTAACATTAATAATTTCGTCAATATCAACGCTATTAAGGTTTTTCTCATTGGAAATCCTGTGCCGACTTTACTCGCAGATGCGTATCATTCTGTACACTTGGGAAATTTGTACAGCGGATGGGAGATCACATGTTGTGTACCTCTGTTTTATAAATGGCTTATCTCCCACTTGCCCAAGTCTGCTGCTTTTTGGGATTGTAAGAGTGCCTTACGCTGGTCGCAGAAGATCGTGTCTCTTACCAACTCTGATATAGATTGGTGTAATAGGATTTATGATGGAATCAGGATCATTGACCATTGTGGAAACTTCGCCAACGTACCCCTTATAGGAACTAAGGGAGGAATCAACTACCATCCAGTGTTGGTTCTTCGTCAATTTGGATACCCGATGAGACACATCCCACTGGGTGTTCATCTGGAAGGTCTTTTCTTCAAGGAAGGAGAAAATGACAGAGCACTAAAGATGGAAATAGTGCACGCTTGGAAGCATGTTCATAAGAAAGGACGAGAGTCTCTAGGAAAACCGGACTGTGTCTCGGTGGAGCCTTATCTCCATTGGGTACAAACTAGAGCTCTCAAGCTAAAGATGCCTTATCCTCGTTACGGAATTCTTCCACCAAAGGAATCTGTCATGTACTTCATGACGGAAACTGAAAAGCTTCAGGTTACTCTCAACAAAATTCAAAAGGAGAGAAGGTCTTGGAAGAACAAGTACCGCACCCTTGACATAGAGTGCGTCAAAATACAGCAATTACTGAAAGAAAAAGATGCTCTGATTGAAATTTTGGAGCAGCATGCTGTAGAGAATCAAGATGACCAAAGGAATTCGCTCACTCCTTTCACCTAGCAAAGGAATGACAACCCGACAACGGCCCAAGAGCCCCGGTCAAAGAAAAGGAAGATATCGGAATCAGCACCTGATTTCTCTTCAGAGAGGACTCGGGACCCATTAGCTTAGGTTTCTATTTCTGCACTTTGTAATCTACTGTATTTTCGTTTCTGTAATCCTTCGATTCCAATAAAAAGGGGTTTCCCTACTGTTTGATATTTGCAATCTAATTGTCGAAGTTTATTTTGATTAAACCAAATAAAAAATTAATATAATCATTGCATTCATCATTCTCACATCGCGTATTCTTCTTACCTACGAATCTCACGTTTGTGTCTCGGTTCTAGAGTCTAACTGTCTCATTCGTATAATACTCGGGCCAATCGTCAGAAAAAGATGGATGATCTTGAGGAAGAAAATAGAGAGTTGAAAGAAGAGATTGACGCTCTGAGAGAGGATATGAGAAAGCTTCGTAACGACATGCAAGCCATGGCAGAAGCTCAGCTACAAAGAACTGTGATCTCAGAGATCACCTCAATGCCCATAGTGGAGAGGTATGATCCTAGGTATCAGATACCGAAAGATCGTCCTTGGGGCATGCCTGTTAACTATATCCCGGAAGGATATGTTCCGCCGATCACTGAAGATCAGGGAATCACAACAGAAGCCGCTGGGCCTGAAGGTTACAAACTTCGGGAAAGCGAAGATGCCAGGGGCATACTAAAGACTCCTGAAGGTTACAAACTTTGGGAGGCGCCAAGACTCACTGCCGTAGTCACGGTACCACCCCCTGTGGTGCACACTATCCCGGAAGGACAGGTTCCACAGACACCTTCTGGTAAGAAGGAAACTTTGTTTGATAGAATGGATGAATTCCTGGAACAGTTCCTGGAAATGCAGAAGGAGCTGCAGGCCATTCGCGGTCAGGATCTATTTGGAAAAGACGCCGCAGACCTCTGCTTAGTCCCCAATGTGAAAGTCCCACACAAGTTCCAAGTGCCCGACTTTGAAAAGTACAAGGGTAACTCTTGCCCTCAAAGCCATCTGGTGATGTACGCTCGGCAGATGTCAGCCCAGACGGAGAATCAGGACCTACTGATTCACTACTTCCAGGATAGTTTAACCGGTGCCGCACTCAAATGGTACATGGGTTTAAACCGTGTTACGATTAGCACATTCAGAGATCTTGGTACTGCCTTCGTCCAATAATATAAATACAATTTGGACATGGCACCTGACAGATATTAACTCAGATCGATGTCGCAAAAGGACAAGGAAACCTTTAAGGAGTATGCTCAAAGGTGGCGTGAAATTGCCGCTCAAATTTGTCCACCTCTTGAGGAAAAATAGATGACAAAGATCTTCTTAAAGACCTTAAGCTCATTTTACTATGACCGAATGGTTGCCAGTGCACCCAGTGATTTCACCGAGATGGTGGGTATGGGCGTACGTCTTGAGGAAGCCGTCCGAGAAGGACGTTTGGTAAAAGACTCTGGGTCGACGAGTGGTACTAAAAAAATATGGTAGTGCTCTCCCTAAGAAAAAAGAGCAAGATATTGGGAATATCTCTCTCGGAAAACAAAGGCGACGTTATCAGCTGGTAGCAGCTGTGACTCCTGCTATCAGCCCTGCGCCTATTCCTACGTATCAACCTCAGGTTGCGCAGAGCCAACCTGATCAGCAAAGGACACAATAGCCTCTTCAGCAGGCTCGTCCTCCATATAACAATAATCGTACAACACGACCATCAGGATTTGATCCTATACCCATGTTGTACGCAGAATTATTTCCATTACTACTGGCTAAGGGGCACATTCAGACTAAGTCTCCTCTTACGGTACCGGAAAATCTGCCTTTTTGGTTTAAGGTAGATCAGACATGCCCTTATCATCAAGGAGGACCAGGGCATAACATAGAGACTTGTCTCAATTTCAAGTCCGACGTGCAAAAGCTTGTTAGGAGCGGGGTCTTATCCTTCAAGGATACGAATCCAAATGTTCTCACAAACCCGCTGCCTCAACACGAGAAGGCTGCAGTCAATTTGATAGAAGGAGAGACTAAAGATGTCTGTCAAATTCACGATGTACTCTTGTTAAAGACCAATCTGGTCAGGATGCATTGTAGACAGAGTGGATATGGCCATGTGCCACCTCATAACTATCACCAGTGTGATATCTGCTCTAAAGACAATCAAGGATGTTCTGTAGTGCAAGCAGCTCTACAGGAACAAATGGATCTCGGATGGATCCAAGAGCACCGAGTTCGTGGAGTTAACATGGTCTATACGAACTCCAACATTATTCAAAACCACGACATCCGTGTAATGAATGTCAACTTGGTGGCAATGCACTCAAGGCAAAGCTAGTATCATAATCTGCCGCGACATGATTACAGTTTCTGTCTGATTTGCTCGGTAAACAAACAGGGATGCTCTTTCATACAAGAGGCCCTCCAGCGTCAGATGGATCTTGGATGGATCCAAGACTACCATGATAGGAACCCTTATCAGATCAACATGGTTCAGATCTTTGATATCCGCGTGATGAATACCAACCTGGTAGAGCTACATGCTGAACAGGTCCGACTCGGATTCTTAATATCACACGACTACCAAAGCTGTAAAGCGGGTTGCAAAAACGATCGAGGTTGTACCCTTGTCTAGGAGGCACTCCAACACTTGTTAAATCACTGGTGGATGCCAATTTATATGGATGAAGATACTCAGTGAATTAGTATCAGTAACAGGAACCCCACTCGGCGTCAAAGTCAGGATGTCCGATCTGTGGAAGCTAACCTAGTGAGGTTACATTGTATTCAGAGTGGGCGTGGCCAGGTGCCACCACACAATTACGACCGTTGTAGCGTCTGTTTGGAAAGTAACCAAGGGTGTTACCTTGTGAGAGCCGCTCTTCAGGTTCAGGTCGATCGTGGAGAAATTCGTCCATATCCGGGTTCTGGACCCATCAACTGGACGCCGAACTACCTTGCCAATCAAGTCGAGGATGTTGTCACAATCTCTGGTTATCACCATACCAGGGATGTTTTTGCCATCATCCCTCTACTTGAAGAATCTAAAGTTCCCAACCGGGAACGGATCGAGATTACTTATGATGGTCAGAAAAATCAGAAGGCTCCTGTAATCGTCTATCTACCGGGACCACTACCGTATGAATCAACTAAGGTTATCCCTTACAAATACGGTGCGACAACAATTGAAAATGGAAAGGAAATTCCATTACCCTCCGTCGTGAATATTGCAGACATCAGTCGTGTAACACGGAGTGGTAGAATCTTCAACCGGGGGGTTAGGGAAGTTAACAAAGAAAAGGAACTTCAGACAGAAGCTCCTGATCCACCAGTCGGTCAGTCCAGTAATCCCGACCTCTCGAAAAATAATGATGAGATGCTGAAGCTCATCCAAAGGAGTGAATATAACATTGTTGATCAACTGTTACAAACTCCTTCAAAGATCTCTGTATTATCACTGTTACTCAGTTCAGAAGCCCACAGGGAGGCTCTATAGAAAGTCTTGGAGCAAGCCTTTGTGGAACAAGATGTAACAATCAGACAGTTCGATAGTATTGTCTCTAACATCACTTCCTGCAACAATTTGGGATTTAGTGATGAGGAATTACCTGAAGAGGGTCGCCGTCATAACATGGCGCTCAACATTACAGTTAACTGCCAGGACGATTCTTTAGCCAGCGTACTGGTAGACACAGGGTCAGCCCTGAATGTTATGCCGAAGTCCACTTTAATGTAATTATCATTCATGGGCCCTCTGATGAGAGTTATCGAGGTCGTCGTCAAAGCATTCGACGGATCCAGAAAATAGTTATCGGCGAAGTTGATCTTCCTATAACTATTGGTCCTCACACTTTCCAAGTCACTTTCCAGGTCATGGATATCCGGGCAACATACAGTTGTTTATTAGGAAGACCTTGGATACATCAGGCTGGAGCGGTCACTTCGACCCTCCACCAAAAGCTAAAGTTCGTCAAGGACGATCAACTTGTCACGGTTTGTGGGGAACAAGCCTTGCTTGTGAGCAACTTGTCATCATCTACTGGTATAGAAGCTGAGGAGGTTATTGGGACGCAGTTCCAAGCACTGTTGGTGAGCGAGAGCGATCAATTCAGAGGAGGAACCTTGATTTCCTCATACAAAGATGCTATCAAAGCGGTCGAGAGTACCGACACAACCGCATGGGGACAGCTTGTCATTCCTATTGACAATAAAACTAAGAAGGGTCTTGGTTTTTCTGCAACCTGTACCCAGACAGCTGCTAACGATGAAGGTATTCATCCCCTTCAAAACTTCTTCCACAGTGGAGGTTTTCTTCACCCGGTGTCTCAAGCAGTACATGCTATCAATGGGGAAGATCCCTCTGACACAGATGAAGAATGGAAGTCCTATCTTAATAAGGATGGTTATATGTCTCAGGAAGAGGTGCCTATGCCTTTTTGCTTTCCTACAGAAAGTCCGAGATTTATACCAAGATCAGATGTCAAAATGATCTACGGGGGTTGTGATCCGGAAGGATGTCGTGCTCCATCAAATTCATTAGAGGAGGACACTCTGATGAAAGACGACTCTGACTACAACTACTATGGCCCAATGGATGGTCTGCCAATGTGGCAACCTTACCCAGGAAACTCGGGGCAAGAAAGTCAGCCGAGTAATGAAAATCAGCTGACCGTCATTGAACAGAATACATGTGTCCCCACCATGTCATGGGATCAACACTCAGGTCATTCGGAAACTACTCAGCATGAAGATGAATTTGCAACATTTGCAGGACTTGAATTCATCAACTATGCTTTTCCCGAGGTCAACGTCATCGAGAAAGATGACTCCTCATGTCCCAAAGAAGTTTGGGACACTCTGGGATAACCAAGTGGAAAATACGACTATATGGTCAAGTACACCGCTCCCGCAAGCTCTCGTATCAGGCTCGAAGATATCCAGCCAACTGGATGGGAAGATACAGCTGAGAGTACAAATGCTATGCAAAATGCAACAGAGGAATTCTCCTATGACAATTCTGCCTGGGAGACAGATTCCAATGATCCTGCTCCGCCAGAAATCAGCGTCATTTCTGAAGACAAATCAAGGAAGGTGCCAAACTTTGTGATTCACCGAGGAGTTCGCCGCCAATGGGTTGTCGTCGAGGTTCCGAAGGTCGTTCATCAGTCAAAGTAATTGCCATCTTTAACCTTTCATCCTGCCCAGGTGAAACAGATGTTTTGATAGGGCTCGCTTTCTGTAAATTTCGCTCTTCGCTTTGCCCGAAGCGATTGAGTTTTGTTTTATAGGGCTGTAGTTTCAAGGATCGACTTGTTCATAAATAAAATAATGTCGTTCTGTAATTTCCGCATTAATTGTTGTTTTCTCTTTTTGCTTTTCTCAGAAAATGGTAATCCTAAAAAACAATTTAAAAAAATAAAAGCAAGCAGTAAAATAATACACTGCACACACTTGCATTTTCTCTATCTCTTCTAAACACGAATCATCACGTCATGCAGATTGCTTGTTTTACACCCCGTTGAAACATACAATCCGATGCCTTCTCCCAAGTTTGAATTCCCGGTATTCGAGGCTGAAGAAGAAAATGACAACGCAATTCCAAAAGAGATCTCCAGACTACTCAGACAAGAGGAAAGGTCCATTGAACCTCACAAAGAGCCGTTGGAAACGGTAAACTTGGGTTCAGAGCAAGAGAGAAAAGAAATCAGGATTGGGGCACTGCTCAGTCCAACTGCCAGTGAGGGTTTGATAAAGCTTCTCAAAGAATTTCCCGATGTATTCGCTTGGTCCTATCAGGATATGCCAGGGTTGGATACCAGCATCGGGGAACATCACCTACCATTAAGATCAGAATGTCCACCAGTAAAGCAAAGGTTGAGACGGACTCACCCGGACATGGCCATCAAAATCAAAGAGGAGGTACAAAAACAGATTGACACGGGTTTCCTCGCTACGTCTGAATATCCTCAATGGTTAGCCAACATCGTACCCGTTCCCAAAAAGGATGGAAAGGTCAGAATGTGTGTTGATTACAGGGATCTGAACAAGGCAAGTCCAAAGGACGACTTTCCTTTACCACACATTGACATGCTGGTAGACAGCACCGCAAAGTTCAAATTTTTCTCCTTCATGGATGGATTCTCGGGCTATAATCAAATCAAAATGGCGCTGAAAGACATGGAGAAAACTTCGTTCATTACCCCATGGGGCACCTTTTGTTACAAGGTAATGTCGTTCGGTTTGAAGAACGCCGGGGCAACCTATCAAAAGGCCATGACTACTCTCTTTCATGACATGATACATAAGGAAATCGAGGTATATGTCGATGATATGATTGCAAAATCAAAAATAGAGAGTGAGCACGTTGGACATCTGTCAAAATTGTTCGAACGTTTAAGAAAATTCAAGCTCTGCTTGAATCCCAGCAAATGCACCTTCGGTGTCCGTTCGGGGAAACTCTTAGGGTTCATCATCAGCTAGAAAGGAATTGAAGTTGATCCTGACAAGGTCAAGGCCATTCAAGAAATGCCTTCGCCGAAAACAGAAAAACAAGTCAGAGGATTCTTGGGACGTTTGAACTACATCTCCAGATTCATATTCCTTATGACCGCCACGTGTGCGCCGATTTTCAAATTACTCAAAAAGAACCAGGATTGCGTTTGGTCAGAAGATTGCCAAACCGCCTTCGACAGTATTAAGGAATACTTGGTGAATCCACCGATTCTATCACCTCCAGTGGAAGGAAGACCACTGATCATTTACCTCACAGTCCTAGAGGACTCAATGGGATGTGTACTTGGCCAACAAGATGAAACCAAACGGAGAGAATCTGCCATCTACTATCTAAGCAAGAAATTCACCGACTGTGAAACTCGGTACACGATGCTTGAGAAAACTTGCTGTGCTTTGGCTTGGGCAGCCAAACGTCTTCGCCAGTACATGATTCGTCACACTACTTGGTTAGTTTTCGAGATGGATCCAATCAAGTATGTCTTCGAAAAACCTGCTCTCATGGGAAGAATTGCCCGTTGGCAGATGCTGTTATCAGAATATGACATAGAGTACCACGCTCAAAAAGTCGTTAAGGGAAGTATTTTAGCCGATCATTTGGCTCATCAACCAATTGACGATCAAGAATCAATCGGGTTTGACTTCCCAGACGAAGATGTCATGTATCTAAAAATGAAAGATTGCGATGAACCGTTACCCAATGAAGGGCCAGAACCAGGTTCCCAATGGAGACTTATCTTTGACGGAGCAGTTAATCATTATGGAAACGGAATTGGGGCAATCATTGTTACCCCTCAGGGTACCCGCATTCCTTTCAATGCCAGACTTACGTTCAAATGTACGAACAACGAGTCTGAATACGAAGCTTGTATCATGGGTCTCGAGGAAGCGATTGATTTAAGGATCAAAAACTTGGATGTATACGGCGATTCAGCCTTGGTTATCAATCAGATAAAAGGATATTGGAACACATACCAATCAGGATTGATTCCTTACAAAGACTACGCAAGAAGGTTGCTACCTTTCTTCAACAGAGTCGAGTTTCATCACATCCCTCGTGAGGAGAATCACATGGCTGATGCATTAGCCACTATCTCTTCCATGATTAGTGTAGGTCAATGGAATGACATACCTAAGATCGACATAATGCGCCTAGAACGGCCTGCTTACATCTTCACGATCGAAGCAGTCATAGACGGCAAACCTTGGTATCACGATATCAAATGCTTCCTTCAGAAACAAGAGTACCCATCTGGGGCACTCAGAAAAGACAGGAAAACCCTCAGAAGACTGGCTAGAAACTTCTTCCTGAGCGGTGACACTCTCTATAAGAGAAATTTTGACATGGTCTTGCTCCGATGCGTAGATAGACCAGAAGCAGACATGCTTATGAAAGAAATTCATGAAGGATCCTTTGGCACTCATGCCAACGGACACACAATGACGAGAAAAATTCCGAGAGCAGGGTACTATTGGTTGACAATGGAATCCGACTGCTACAAGTACATGAGGAGGTGTCACAAGTGTCAGATATACTCCGACAAAATTCATGTACCGCCATCACATCTCAAAGTTCTTTCTTCCCCGTGGCCTTTTTCCATATGGGGAATCGACATAATCGGCTTGATCGAACCTAAGGCTTCAAACGGACACCGGTTCATTCTGGTAGCCATTGACTATTTCACCAAGTGGGTCGAAGCAGCGTCATACGCCAATGTAACCCGACAAGTGGTGGTCCGATTTATGAAAAACAATATCATCTGCCGTTATGGTGTTTCGAGCCAGATCATTACAGATAATGGATCTAACTTGAACAATAAGATGATGAAGGAGTTGTGTGCAGAGTTCAAGATCGAACACCATAACTCATCTCCCTACCGACCCAAGATGAACGGAGCGGTAGAAGCGGCTAACAAGAACGTCAAGAAGATTATTCAGAAGATGGTTGTAACCTACAAAGATTGGCATGAGATGCTACCCTTCGCTCTTCACGGTTATCGCACATCTGTCCGCACTTCAACAGGGGCTACCCCTTTCTCTCTAGTGTATGGCATGGAGGTAGTGCTCCCCATAGAAGTAGAGATCCCGTCAATCCGAGTATTGATGGAAGCTAAGCTCACCGAAGCTGAATGGTGTCAAAGTCGACACGACGAACTAAACTTGATTGAAGAGAAGCGAATCACGACGCTATGCCACAGTCAGTTGTATCAACAGAGAATGAAGAGGGCGTTCAACAAAAAGGTTCGACCTCGTGTCTTCAGGAAAGGAGACCTCGTGCTCAAGAAGATACAATCTTTTCTCACTGACTCTCGGGGCAAGTGGACTCCGAATTATGATGGCCCATATGTGGTCACAAAAGCTTTCTCGGGCGGCGCCTTGAGACTTGCAACCATGGACGGAGAGGAATTTGCCTACCCCACGAATGTTGATGTAGTCAAGAAATACTTCGCCTAAACGAAAAAAAAATGTCTCGGTGGATTGAAAACCCGAAAGGGCGGTCCAGGCAAAAGTTAGAGACATGAAAAAAATCATCCCGATGGATTGGAAACATCATAGTACAATCCAGGAAAAAATTAGGGATAATGGCAAGTAACTATGTTCAACAGAGGCAAGTCCCTCAGCAGCAGTTACATCATCCATCGGAGGAAAACACCAGTCAAGGTCATCTTCGACAGAAGCTCAGGATGTCCTGAATTCAAAGTTGGTAGAAGGATAATGGTCGTTATGTTTCAACGTAGCCCTTTTTCCTGTAAATTACCATTTTCAAACTTTGTAAATACTCAATGGAATCACGCTTTTGGCTGATCTCCATCTTATCAATAAAATTTGAGCCTTTGTGCTTTTGTTTGTAATTCTTATTTGTTTTAGCTTTATAGAACGACGTTGTTAACATGATTAACGATTCTTGAAATAAAACAAAATGAATTTACTTGTTAAACTTTTTCTGCTTTTAAAAATGAAGATGGCATTTCTTTTGACTGTTGAACATCGAAAGAACGTCGATTGCGTCTCCAAAGGCGTTCGAGCCTCAAAGTGCAGAATTAAAGTACTTCTTCTAACCCAGTACGCCTGAATGAACGATCACCTGTGTCAGAGACCTTGTTTCGTCTGACCCATCTCGGCCAAGTTCTTATCTCCTAAGCCCGATCAACGGTATTCCCCGCAGGGACTATCTCTCCTAAGCAAGGTGGAATTGCTATCTTGAACCAGCGATATCTCTACACGCCCCGCGATGGCCGGGTATCCTGTCATGTTCATCTTTTAGTCTGTCCGTCGCGTCAGTTTTGTCAGCATAAACATACATACATCATTCATTATTGATTTGCATTTACATTTCATATTGCATCGCTATCACTTTAGCCGGTCTTGTCCCTTAGTGATAGGAGTTCTCTCAATCGAGTTGTCAGTTCTTTCCTCGTCAGGAAATGTTGTGTCTGAACAATCTCGCCACCAGTGTATCCTTAGATCAGAGTCGGCACTCGACCACTTTGATAACTTGAACCTCTGAAAAGCCAGAGAACCTTCAACAGATGTCACTCTTCGCCATTGAAGATGATATCCTTGCTTTCCTGGATTAAGTAAAATCCACAGATAAAGCCTCGTAATCAGAGATTCGGCAGCATGCCAGTATTTCTCCGAAAATCCGTTGATGAAAAGGTCATCGGCACCTCAAAATTAGATCACATCATATGGCATTTCTCCGAGAAGATCTCCGAGAAAAGTATGATGTAAAGACCCCAAGCGGAAGCAGTCTCTCAAGAGACTCATTTTTCCCCTAGTAGAAGCAAATGGCATCTCCCCAGGAAAATTCGGCGAGAAGTTTGAAGGAAATCCGCTACAAATAGCGTTCCTTGTCAAAAAAGTTTATTGACAAAAGAAACTAAGACCAGTTCCTTGGTGGGAAACCAGGATCGAGGAGAAGTTTGACTCAGCAACTGAGACCAGTTCCTTGGTAGGAAACCAAGAACGAGGGGAAGTTAACAAAAGAAACTAAGACCAGTTCCTTGGTAGGAAACCAGGATCGAGGGGAAGTTTAAATCAGAAACTGAGACCAGTTCCTTGGTGGGAAACCAGGATCGAGGGGAAGTTTGACTCAGCAACTGAGACCAGTTCCTTGGTAGGAAACCAGGAACGGGGGGGAGGTTAATAAAAGAAAACTGAGACCAGTTCCTTGGCTGAAGACCAGGATCGAGGGGAAGTTTACCTTTTCTAAGCATCATTGCTTAACAAAAGAAGATGGATGCGCAAACTGCCATTCATAGCCATCAAAATTTCGGGTATTCCGATATTTAATCCTCTTGCACCTCGAATGCCCAAATACCTTCGTCATTCGCACCTTCGTGTCCAAGAAAATTAAATAGGGGCATCTGTCATACCCCAAATTTTGACCACTAAGATTTCCCATCATTGTGCAAATCATCATCACAATATGGATGAACCATCATGCCTCATCAAGTGCCTCAAGGGTTGTTGAGCATTCACCACAATCAAAATTAGGGTTTCAAGCCCTCTCTGAATGCTTAGGCAAAGGATCAATCAAGAAATGACATGATCTTCAACTTGTCTAGCCTCTAACATATCCACAAAGGATCAAAAGGACTCCCACTTCAAGGATTAAGCACAAGGCTTCTCCCTTCTAGGTGGATCAAGTCTCAAGATCGACAGTGTCACCAAATTAGGGTTTTGGTCGACCAGGGCCTCCAGATGAAAAATTTCATCTGGGCACAAGCCAAGGATCCAAAACATAACCTAATATACTCCATGGAATCTCATGGACCCAATCATCAATTCAATTTGACCTCAGGGGATGCCTACATCAAAAATCAGGAATTAGGGTTTCTTGACCTAATTCACCCCTAAGTTGACTTTTGGGACAAATTAAGATCCAAGACCTCAAGACATGATTTGAGGATCTCTAATCTACTATATTGATCCATTTGGAACAATGGATTAATCCAAGAAGTTTGAGCAACAAGTCTCAATTTCATCTGCACCATAATTAGAGTTTCGCGAGGAAAGTCAACTGTAACTTTGACTTTTGACCAGGACATGCTCCCAAGCCCTAGGACATGCCTCAATATACCCTATGACACCCTTGGAACATGTCCATCAAGTTTGATTTAGGTCAAGGACATGATTTCATGAAGAATTGCACAGTTTGGAATTCATCTGATAAAAAGTCAACTGTGCACAAAAGTCAACTTTGACTTTTTGAGATTTTTCACCAAAATGGATTTTTAACCCTAAAATGATGTTAATGTATGATTTGAATCATCATTCATCAAGAAAAATCAGAGAAAGTGGGATAACTTGTAAAAGGGGCAACCATAAAACTTAGAAATTTTTCTAAGTTATGGAAAAAGTACCACTAATGCACCAACTTTGGAGGACCATAACTCCTAAACCACAAGGCCAATTTTTTTCATCCAAAGATGGATTTGTAGCCCTCATTACCCTCTACAAAAACTTCAACTAGACCTAAGTCCAATTCATTAAGGATTTTGAGTTATGGAGTGATCAAAATCAATAAATCACACTTTGTTCCAACGCTTAGTGAAAATTTCACTAAGTCAGATTTTGCTTCACTTTTTGCCAAATGTAGAGGGATTTTTCACTTGGAATCAGAAGAGATCAAAACCAAACTTGTTCAAACAGTTGTTGTATCATGTAAGGGCTTTCCAAAATGGCCAAGAACATTGCCAAATTCAACTTACACCATGAGATATGACATTGTCAAGTTGCCTTGCTGAAATCTGTCAAAGGCAAGGCAGAATTTGCAATTTTGCTCGATTTGCCAAAATCAGCCAAATTCAAATGCTCATATCCACTTGGACACATCTGAGGATTGAATCTAAAGGGGACAATCACTGAGCCAAGCCTCCAAAGTCCATGGAACAAGAAATAGCATGTTGAACCTAGAATGGCCAAAATAGGGACAAGACTCCAAATTTGGATTGAAGCATTCAATGGAAGCATTAAGGTGGCATGGACTGAGCCATTCTCATCTGAAATCAGTCAAGACTTATCCAAGACCAAGGGGACCAAAGCTCTGTGCCCTAACCTCTAGTCAATGGCTAGAGGAGACTTGGATTTTCATTTGCCAACATTGGCCAAACCTACTTACCAGCTGCCATGCACTATTCCTTGCAAAACAAACTTGCTCTACTATAAATAGAGCTCAATTGTGTTCAGTTTAAGTACACCAAAGGCCTACAACACTTGCCTTTCTCAAAATCTCTTTTTCTTGGCAAAAATGCCTTTCTTAGCAAGGTAACTATCGGGTTTTGAGTTTGAGAGCTTTTCCAATCAAACCAATCACTCACACACCTCACATACATCATATAGAAGTGATCCAAACACTCACATAACATCTGGAACACTGATTTCATAAAATCACTAGCTGGTTGCTCAAATTTTCAATCAAGTTGCAGCTGAGATGCCACGAATTGATCCAGCCAATTTCAATCAAGTCTAAGCATTCAAACACACTCCATAGGGTGTAGGGAAGTTGTTCAGATCATCACCACTCATCTGTAACACCTCCAAATCAAAAATCACATTGCACTTGCTGTCACGGCTTAGAGGTAAGCATACACTTGGTCATCTTTCAATCCATGCATATTTCCTCGCACAATAATTTGGCCATATGTTCATAATCATGCATGGAATGTTTTCCCTCAATTAATTGCATTGTTTGGATCGTGTATCAAAAATCCTAGCCTTCATGCAGAAATTAGGGTTCTTGAGGATTTTTCATGATTTCTTGTTGTATGTTTAATTTAAATGAAATTAATGGACATGGACATGATCGTGAGGTTGAGACGAGCATAATGATATGTGGATTGCATGATATAATCAAGTATTCAGTGAGATTGGATAGAAAATGCAAATCTGAGAATCTCAGAACACGCGCGTGTTCTTCAGCTTGTTCTTGGCGCCATTTTTGAAAATTCAAATATTTGAATTTTGTGATTTTGTTTAATTGATTCAAAAATTAATTTCTCTCTGAGTTTTAATGATTTTGAGTTGATTCTTTTTTTAATAATTCACAAAAATGTTAAAATATTTTATTTTAACAAAAAATCCCAAAAATATTATTTATTTCATATAATTGATATTTTTGCAAAGAATTAATATTTTAATTGTTTTTTACATTTTAAATATTTTTTCTACATTGATATTGCAACTTTTAATGCTTTCTAATTATTTTGTAGGTCAATACTTAATTTTTGAAGCATTAATCCGAGATCACAATTTGTTTTTCACATATTAAACAATTTTGATCATTTTAATTGAATTTTAATTCAATTAAATACATTTTTGAAAACAAATTAGGGTTTTTGGATTAATTCAACCCTCATAAATCATTTTCAAAACACTTTTGGGCCTCTAATAGAGTGTAAGACCCAATTATTTTTTTACCAAATCATTTTTGGGCCTCAGTGTATTGTATAAGTCCCGATACCGTCAAAAATAAACGGCGCGATCGTCGTCTTTTGAAAAATAACCTCCTGGGCCTCTCCTTGAGCTATAAGACCCATTCAAAATCTTTTGGGCCTCTAATAGAGTGTAAGACCCAACCTCCTTTTAACCAAAACATTTTTGGGCCTCACTTATTGTATAAGTCCCTCCGCGTTAAAAGAAAACCTCGGCGCGATCGTCATTTTTAACGAAAAATCAATTGGGCCTACCCTCGTGTTATAAGCCCCACTCTTTTTCTTTAAAAACCTTTGGGCCTCTTGAGAGAGTGTAAGACCCATCCCTTTGTACAGAAAACCTTTTTGGGCCTCAGTCACTTGTATAAGTCCCTCTGTACAAATTCAACAGTGCGCTCACTGATAAAACCCTGGGCCTCTCCTTGAGCTGTAAGCCCCAAATCTTTCTTTTTCAAAGCACTTTCTCCTTTGATTTTGAATATACTGTTGTTTTCAATCTTTCTTTGTTGAACAACTAACTAAACAGCATGGAAGCTCTACAACCGAGTAAGTGGTTATTGCTTTCATTTACCGCTTTCATATACGTATAACTGTATTGTGGGGCTGTTTCACTGTAAGTCTTCTTTCGTAAACTCATATCAACTGTGTAATAATAGTATAGATATTCGGAGTTTTCCCCGACAACTACGTCTAGAACTAGGTGACGCCGTTTCGTTTATTCGTAGAAATAGACAACTAGATCCCCAATAGGATCACCAGATACAGTCTTCTCTTCGGCTGTCCTCCTTAGGAATTGTCAAGAAACTCTACTCCCAAAGATGAATGTATTCTCCGTGAATGGCATCTTTGAGTTTCTTCCAAATTCTCGGACTTTCCTTTGATCTATTCTCGGTGAATAGCATTGCCTTGAATTTCTCGGGGTTTGGGAACCCACGGGCTTTTTAAAAGCATCGGCCTCCTCTTGGGCATCGTACAAGGACCCGTAGGCTTCTTAAAAGCACCCCCGCCTCTTCTTGGGCTTAGTACAAGGACCCTACGGCTTCTTAGAAGTATTCACAGCCTCCTCTTAGGCTTCGTATAATGATCTCTTCCTCCGGGAATGATAGCCTCCTCTTGGGCTTAGTACAAGGACCCGTCGGCTTCTTAAAAGCTTCCAGCCTCCTCTTGGGCTTCGTACAAATTATCCCGACGACCTCCTAGAGGTATAGGAACAGAACCTAGTCATCCTCATAGAACAGTCCTTTCGTAGAGTCTACTACTGTTTCTCAAAGCATAGTACAAAAGATGAAACTCTAGACTTGGACAGTCTAACTTCCTTGAGTCTCAAAGACATTCTCAAGTGACCCCTTCGTTAAATAGGAAGGAAACCCGCAGACTCGGACAGTCTCAATACCCCTTGGATTTCCCACTTCCTAAAAAAATAGGGAATAACCCTGATCCTCGCATCAAAAATCCCTGAGTACAGTGTTGCTCATATAAGAACTTATTTTCTCTTTTAAAATCAGTATACAGGACCTGTCACTTAACTGGAACAGTTACCTTGGCCTCCTCTTGGGCTTTGTACAATGATTCTCCCCAGCGGAGTCAAACAACTTTTAGCCTCTCTCTCGGGCTTTGTACGAGACACATAAGAGACTCCCTTGTTGAGTCAATCACCCTTTCGCCTCCATCTCGGGCTTTATACGAGATACCAAAAGGTTCTTGTTGAGCCAAACAAATTTTAGCCTCCATCTCGGGCTTTATACGAGATACCAAAAGATTCCATCATTGAGTCAAAACCTTTTAGCCTCTCTCTCGGGCTTCGTACGAGACACATAATAACCTCCTCTTAGGCTTTGTATAAGAAAACCACTGGTTAATCCAATCAACCTTTTAGTAACAAAGTTGTGCCTCGTTCACAGTACACAAACCTCAACAACTCCTTCCTTTTCATCTAAACGCTGTAAGCGGCAAGCCTCTGGATCATCTACATCCATGCCACTGTCCCTCTTTTAGCATGAGAAATTCCTAAGGAAAGATAGCATTGCTCTACACTGAGTTAAAGTCTTCTCCTTCAGGTTAAAAACCCCTTCTCATAATTATGGCATTGCCGGATTCACATATCCCGGTTAAAGTAATTTTCCTTCATAAACAGTTGTGACATACAACCCCCTCTTTAGAGATGACAAATTCTCTCTAAAGTTGAGACTTTTTCAGCTTCACATCTTGGGCTTTGAACAAGATACAAACACCTTTCGCTTCACGTCTTGGGCTTTGAACAAGACACCAAAACAACCATTTCCTCCCATAGACTAGGAGGAACTACGAACGCTCTGATTTCCCTGTTTCGGTAAACAGGAATACGTAGGCATAAGATCGAAAGAAAAGATCTTAGCGAGCACACTAAACAAAAAACCCAAATCGCATATCAAAAGCAGTAATTCAAAAACATCAGCCCTAACATCCTAATCTTTGTTCCCCGCCAGAAACCTTCTGTCAAGTCCTAAAAAGAAAGAAATCAGTATTGGCGAAAATACAAATAACCAGTACAAAGGCCCCCCACATTGATAGTATCCGTAACCTAACAGACCGCTGTTTAAACTCAGTCTGCAAAGCAGGGTTAATTGGAGACATCTATTTCCCTTCCTTCATCAGCTTTAATAGGATAAAAAATGAATCGACCTGTAGTTTAAGCTCAACTGCAGAGAGCGACCAGCGCTTAAGAACCGCGTCTGAAATCGCTCGCTACAGTACCATAACACTTTAGCAGAAGGATTCTTCATACTAACATTGTCATTGTCATTGTTATCACCATTGGACATCCCACATTCCAGACATTGATCCAAACTTTTATTCCTCAAAGTCTAAATGAAGGCTCAGAGGAATTGACTTCGCTGGGGAAAATGTTTGTCCCAAGCTTATGAAAATTTATATCTGGTACAAATCCCAAGATTGAGGCTAAAAGGGTTCGACCCAACAAGAGAGTGTTTTTTTTATATCATGTACAAAACCCAGGATTGTGGCTGAACAAGCTGGAGAAATCATCATCCATAGCTTGAGAGAAGGTTAACTTCTGCTAGGGGAAATAATTATACGAAGCCTAAGAGGAGGCTATGGACTCAACAAGAGAGTGTTTTTATCTGTCTCGTATAAATCCCGAGATTGAGGCTAAAGGAATTTACTCAATAAGAGAGTATTGAAAAGTGACTGACTCAACAAGAGAGTCCGAGACTGTGATTGACTCAACAAGAGAGTCTAAAAATGGGATTGACTCAACAAGAGAGTCTGAGAAGGTTAGCTCTGCAGGGGAGAATCATTTGTACAAAGCCCAAGAGAAGGCTAAAATGCTGAGGAAAGATCATTATACAAAGCCTAAGAGGAGGTTGTCTTCTGCCGGGGGTTATTGAAATCCCGAGGCAGGTCCAAGTGGGGAATCAACTTTGGCTGAGGGTTTACAGAAGAGTTGAGATATCATAGACCATGAGGTTCTGATTTGAGATAGTGTTATACTAGTGATAAACTGACCCTGGCTTGGGGATTTTAGGAGAGGGACTGGTTTCTGTAACTCAGTTGGGGATTGATCGGATTATCAGGGTTTCTCCTACATTATAGGGAACTTAAGAATATCTTTGAGACTCAAGAGGGATTTAGACTATCCAATTCTATTGGTGTGGAAGAGTTTTATCTTTTGTATGATGTCTCCCATGAGAGGCGGGTCTTTTAAGGGATGAGAATCAACCCTAAATGGTTTGAGTTTTGACACTGGAAAGACTGCTCTAGCAAAGGATGACTAAGTTATGTCTTATACCTTTAAGAGGCCGTCAGAGTCCTTGTATTAAGCCCAATAGAAGGCATGAGAACTTCTAAGAAGCCGGAGGGTCCTTGTACAACGCCCAAGAGGAGGCGGGGATGCTTTTAGGAAGCCAGTGGGTCCCAAACCAAGAAAAGTTCAAGAAATGATATTCAACAAGAATTGATCATTTTGTGAAAGTTTTCCAGTTTGAAGAAACTCAAGAGATGTTATTCACCGAGAATAAATCATTTAGTGAAAATTCTATGGTTTGAAGAAACTCAAGAGATGCTATTCACCGAGAATAGATCAACTCTAGGGAGTAGAATTTCTTTGACAATTTCTAATGTGACAGTCTGAGAAAAGGTTCACGAGGAATATTGCCTTTCTCTTTGTTCCATATTATTTAAGCCCAAGAGAAGACAAGACTGTATCTGAAAATCCTATGGGGATCTAGTTTTATTTGTATTTAAGAGTGACCAACAAGGCTTTACCTAGTTCTAGACCTAGTTGTCGGGGAAAACTCTAAATAACTATACTAGTATATATACAGTTGATATATGGCAAGTATGTAAAGGGATATGAAAGAAGACTTACAGTGCGCAGCTTCCCACAATACAATTATATATATATTTGACATTATTTAAAAGAATGAAATAAGACTCACAGTGTCGAACTTCCCACAATACATTTATATATACACATATTAAAACAAGTAAATGAAAGCGGATAAATCTTACAGGCGAGCAAGCTTTCATGCTGTATTGTTAGTTGTTCAAAGAAATTAAAGAAAGTTTTGATAACAACATGTATTTGAATCTAAATCAAAAGGAAGTTGTTTATGAAAAAAATTGTTGGGGCTTATACTCAAGGAGAGGCCCAAGGTTTGAACAGTGATTGTACTATTGTTTTGAATATCGTATCGGGACTTATACAAGGACTGAGGCCCAAAAAGTTTTATGTACAAAGGGATTCAAGGAGAAGCCAAGAGATGCTTTAAAAAAGAAAGATGGGTCTTATAGCTCAAGGAGAAACCCAATTAAGAATTGTTTTAAAAGGCGACGACCACGCCGTGATTTTGAAAATACAGTGGGACTTATACAATGTCTGAGGCCCAAAAAGTTTTATTTACAAAGGGGTTGGGTCTTACACTCTCTCAAAAGGCCCAAAAGTGTTTTTAAGAAAATGAATGGGACTTACAGCTCGAGGAGAGGCCCAAATGATTTTGTTTTTTAAGGCGACGATCGCGCCGTGATTTTGAATACAGTGGGACTTATACAATGTCTGAGGCCCAAAATATTTTTTGTATTTTCAAAGGGGTTGGGTCTTACACTCTCTCAAGAGGCCCATGAGTGTGTTTGAAACAGGTTTGACGAAGATCAAGAACCAAAGAAACCCTAATTTCATTTTCTTTTAAAAGTAATCATTTTAATGAAATGAATAAAATGACAAAAATACCAAATAAGTCTAAATACACTACTTGTGATTTTTTATTAAGGTTTGAAAAATGAGGTTTTAATCACAAGATGATTTAGAACTCATTTGATTTTGATTTTCAAGAAGAATATTCATTTTTGAAATGTTTAAAAACAATAAAAATGAATTTATTTACAAAAAGATTAACTATAGTAAATAAATAATATAAATTTGATTTTTTTGTGGAATAAACAATTTTAACATTTTTGTGATTTTTTGCAAAAAGAACCAATAAAAAATGATTAAAATTGAATGAGAAATTAATTTTCCTAATCATTTAAAATATGGTGAAAAGAAAATGACTAGTAAAAAAAACAGAAATGCCCCCCCCCAGGTTTGAATTCACGCCCTTCGGGAGGATGACTCAAAACTTAACCAACTGAGCCACTTGCGTGTGGCTGAAAGGAGATGGCAAGTGATAAATATATGTGAAAATCCTTTTGAAAAATAGTTAAAAATAATATCAAAAAGTCTAGGGCGAGGGGGATTCGAACCCCAGACCTCTCGCTTGCTCACACACACAAACATACTAGTGTTTCCACTAGGGCGCAATGCCAATTCAAACATAGTATGACAAATGATAAATATATTGTAAAACAAGGGAAATTTCTGAAGCATGGCGCCAGGGCCATCTTCATCCTCAAGCTCAGATACGTGAAGCCTCCTATCTCTCTCATCTCTCAACCATTTCAAATGATCCAAATATGAAAATCGTGTGTTTTCAGATGACGAACACAATGACAATACTCAATTTTATTGAAATCAAGTAAATCAAAACATAATCTGATAAAACCTGAAGAACCCTAAAATTGGCATGAACTCAATGAAATCCTATACACGAATGGTAAACAACAATTGATTGGGGGGAAATGATCTACAAACATCCAGAAACACAATGGTAGCAAGAAAACATGTTTATGATGCATGATTCATTGAGTTTGAGAGTTCAAGTTTTACCTCTGCAAGTGAGAATCGAATTCTGGTTTAGAGGTGTAACAGATGAGTTCCAATGATTTGGACAGCTTCCTTGTACCTCAATGGATGTGTTTAAGTGCTTAGGTTAATTGGAAAACCTCTGGATTGATCAACCGATTCCTTCTGCAACAAGTCATGAGTTTTGTGCAATTGAGTGGCCATTTGGTGATTTTGATGCTACAGATGGGAGATGAGTGTTCAGACACCTTCTATATGTTATATGTGATGTGTGTGTGTGTGTCATTGGTTTGAGCTGCATTGGCCTCCAACTCAAAACCCGATAGTGCTTTCTCAAGAACAATGAAATTTGGAGTTTAAGAAGGAAATGAGAGAAAGCAATGTTGTAAGCTGCTTTGGTGTAGTTTGAATGATCAGTTAGAACCTCTATTTATAGTGGATCAACTCTTGTCTTGGAGGAATAATGAATGGTTGTTGGATCAGATCACATTCAATGGCTTTGGCTTGGTGGCATTTCTTCTCATGCAAGGCAAACTAGCCTCTCCCAAGAGAAGGGCTATGTCTTGACCAAATCCACATTCTTCAGATGTTTTAATTGTTTTTTTAAGACAACATCTTGAATGAGTAGAGTGGCTTTATTGAAAGTGCACTATTTCACATAAATGCCTTTGAATTCAAGGCATACGTGCCAAAATGCATTAACCTCAAGTTGGAAGATCCCTTGGCTTTTTGACTCAGTTTAGCAGGTTATATCTGATGAATTAGGATCAGATTGGATGAATGTGGCATAATGATCCTAGGCCTTGACTCAAAAATCGTGTAAAGCAAGAAAACATGCAAACTGGTTTTTCATGACAACCTTGCCATGGTGTTTTGAAGCAGCCATAACTCTTGGCACAAGCTGAGTTGTTTCGTGTCAATAAGTTCCTTAGATTGTAGGCAATATGGACAACAACTTTGATGTTTACATCTTGAATTGATTCAGCCTAAAACTATGTGAAACAACCCTCCAAGTTTTGGTGTTTCACTTGAAATTTGCCTTGAGCAGAATTTCTTCTAAGTGTTGGAAAAATGCACTTTTATGTCTTTTAGTGATTTTGATCCAATCATAACTTGAAATCCATGAGGAATTGGAATGAGATGTAGTTGACACTTTTAAAGAGTGTAATGAGGGCTTCCCTCTGAGCTTTGAATGAGAGAGAAAGGCCTTAGGGTTTAGGAGATATGGCCTTGCAAAGTTGGTACCCTAGCCACTTTGTTTCATAACCTAGAAAAATTCTAAGTTTTTTATGGTTACCCCTTTAACAAGTTAACTCATTTTCTTTGATTTTTCTTGATGAATGATGATTCAAATCACATATTAACATTTTTTTAGGGTTAAGGAACCTTGGTTGGCCAATAAATCAAAAAGTCAAACTTTGACTTTTTGTACAGTTGACTTTTTCAGCAGATGAGATTTAAACTGCGCGATCCTCTATGAAATCAAGTCATTGACCTAAATCAAACTTAATGGATACATTCCATAGGTGTTATAGGGTGTATTGAATCATGTCCCAAAGCTTAGGAGCATGTCCTGGTCAAAAGTCAAAGGCACAATTGACTTTTTCCTCATAACCCTAATTATGGTCCTAATGAAATTGAAACTTGTGAATCAAGCTTCTTGGATCAATCCATTGTTTTAAATGGATCAATGTGGTGTATTGGAGGCCCTCAAATTATGTCTTGAGGTTCTGGCTCATGTTTTGTCCCAAAAGTCAACTTAGGGGTGAATTAGGTCAAGAAACCCTAATTTCTGATTTTTGGTGAATGCATCCCCTAAGGCTAAATTGACTTGATGATTGGGTCCATGAGGTCCCTTAGAGTATCTTGAGTTATGTTTTGAAGCATTGGCTCATGCCCAGAGGAAAATTTCCACCTGGAGGCCCGGGTCGACCAAAACCCTAATTTGGTGACACAGGCGATCTTGAAGCTTGATCCACCTGGAATGTTGCAACTTTGTGCTTGATTCTTGATATGGGAGTCCTCTTGATCCTTTTTAGGTGTTTGAGAGACTAGAAAAGTTAAAGATCATGTCATTTCTTGATTGATCCTTTGTCTAAGTGCTCTGAGAGGGCTCAAAACCCTAATTCTTAGTTATAGTGAATGCTCACCCATCTTTGAGGAAATTGATGAGGCATGAAGGTACATCCATATTGTGATGATGATTTGCATAATGATGGGAAATCTTAGTGTTCAAAATTTGGGGTATGACAGATGCCCTTATTTAATCTTCTTGGACCCGAAGGTGTGAATGGCGAAGGTATTCGGGCATTCGGGGTGCAAGAGGATTAAATATCCGAATACCCGAAATTTTGATGTTGGTTATGAACGGAAGTTTGCTCATCCATCTTCTTTTGCTAAGCCTTGATACTTAGAAAAGGTAAAACTTCCCCTCGATCCTGGTTTCCTACCAAGGAACTGGTCTTAGTTTCTGAAATAAACTTCCCCTCGATCCTGGTTTCTTACCAAGGAACTGGTCTTAGTTTTTGATATAAACTTCCCCTCGATCCTGGTTTCCTACCAAGGAACTGGTCTCAGTTTCTGAAATAAACTCCCCCTCGATCCTGGTTTCCTACCAAGGAATTGGTCTCAGTTTCTGAAATAAACTTCCGCTCGATCCTGGTTTCCTACCAAGGAAATGGTCTTAGTTTCTTTTGTCAATAAACTTTCTTGACAAGGGACGCTATTCGTAGCTGTTTTCCTCAAACTTCTCGCCGAATTTTCCTGGGGAGATGCCATTTGATGGAAAAAGTTTTGATGTCAGACTTGCTGGGGAACCCATTCGTCTAAGCTGTAGAGGTGCACAAACTTCTCTATTGGAGACGCCATTTGTTGGATCTACTGGGGAAAACGAGTCTCTTGAGAGGCTGTTTTCCGCTTGGGGATATTACATCATACCTTTCTTCGAGATCTTCTCTGAGAGATGCCATGCGATGTAATCTAATTTGGAGGTGCTGATGACCTTTTCATCAACGAATTTTCAGAGAAAAACTGCTATGCTGCCGAATATTAATTTAAGAGGCTTTCTCTGAGGATTTTCCTTAATCCAGGGAAGCGAAGATATCATCTTCAATGGCGAAGAGTGACATTTGTCGAAAGTTTTCTTGTTTTTTAGAGGTTCAAGTTATCAAAGTGGTCGAGGACCATCTCCGATCCAGAAATAAATGGGAGGAGAGATCGCTCAGATGATTCGCTTCTTTACGAGGAATGGAGTGACAACTCGGTTGAGATGACTTCTATCACTAAGGGATAAGACCAACTAGAGTGATAGTGATGCAATATGAATATGAATGTAAATCAATAATGCATGATGTATGTATGTATATGCTGACAAAACTGACACAACATACAAACTGACGGATGAACACGACTGGATACTCGGCCAGTGCAGGGGACGAAGAAGTACCATTTATTCAAGACAGTAATTCTGCCTTGCTTAGGAGAGATAATCCTTGTGGGGAACAACCGCTGGTCGAGCTTAGGAGATAAGAACTCTGTCGGAGGTGTCAGATAAAACATGGTTTCTGACACAGTTGATCCTTTATTCAGGTGTACTGGTTTAGAAGGAATACTTTGATTCTGCACTTTGAAGCTCAATTGCTTTCGAAGAAGCGATCGATGTTCTTTCGATGTTCAACAGTCAAAATAAATTCCCATCTTTATTTAAAAGCAAAAAAAAAAGTATGACAAGTAAATTCGTTTTTGTTTTATTTCAAGAATCGTTAATCACGTTAAAATGTCGTTCTATAAAGCTAAAACAAATAAGAATTGCAAACAAAAGCACTAGGGCTCAAATTGTATTGATAGGATTGAAATCAGCCAAGCGCACGATCCCATAGAGCATTACAAAGTTAGAAAATGGTAATTTTAGGGAAACGGGCTACATTGAAACATAACGACCACTAGCCTTCTACCAACTTTGAATTCTGGACATCCTGAGCCTTCGTCGAAGATGACCTTGACTGGAGTTTTCCTTATGGATGGCATTACTGCTGCTGGAGGACTTGCTTCTTTTGTTGAACGTAGTTACTTGCCATGAATCCCTAACTTTTTCCTGGATTGTACTTTGAGATTTCCAATCCACCGGGATGATTTTTGATTATGTCTCTAATTTTTTCCTGGTCCGCCCTTTCGGGTTTTCAATCCACCGTGACGTTTTTTTTCTTTTTTTTGGGTGAAGTATTTCTTGACTACATCAACATTTGTGGGGTAGGAAAATTCTTCTCCATCCATGGTTGCGAGTCTCAAGGCGCCGCCTGAGAAAGCTTTCTTGACCACGTATGGGCCGTCATAATTCGGAGTCCATTTTCCCCGGGAATCAGTGAGAAAGGATTGTATCTTCTTGAGCACAAGGTCTCCTTTTCTGAAGATGCGAGGTCGGACCTTCTTGTCAAATGCTTTCTTCATCCTTTGCTGATATAACTGACCTTGGCATAGTGTCGTTATTCACTTTTCTTCTATCAGATTCAGTTCATCGTGTCGACTTTGACACCATTCAGCCTCTGTTAGCTTGGCTTCCATCAATACCCGGATTGATGGGATCTCTACTTCTACGGGAATGACTGCTTTCATGCCATATACTAGAGAGAAAGGGGTTGCCCCTGTTGAAGTGCAGAAAGATGTGCGATAACCGTGAAGAGCAAAGGGTAGCATCTCGTGCCAATCTTTGTAGGTTACAACCATCTTCTGAACAATCTTCTTGATGTTTTTGTTAGCCGCTTCTACCGCTTCGTTCATCTTGGGTCGGTAGGGAGATGAGTTATGGTGTTCGATCTTGAACTCTTCGCACAACTTTTTCATCATCTTATTATTCAAGTTGGATCCATTATCAGTAATGATCTGGCTTGGAACACCATAACGACAGATGAGATTATTTTTGATAAATCGGACCACCACCTGTCGGGTTACATTAGCGTACGATGCTGCTTCGACCCACTTGGTAAAATAGTTAATGGCCACCAGAATGAACCGATGTTCGTTCGAAGCCTTGGGCTCAATCATGCCAATCATGTCGATTCCCCGTATGGAAAAAGGCCATGGGGAAGAAAGGACATTCAGATGCGTTGGCGGTACATGGATTTTGTCTGAGTGGATCTGACACTTGTGACAACTCCTCATGTACTTGCAGCAATCGGATTCCATGGTCAACCAGTAGTACCCTGCTCTCAGAATTTTTCTTGCCATTGTGTGTCCGTTGGTATGTGTGCCAAAGGATCCTTCGTGGATTTCTTTTATCAGCATGTCTGCTTCTGATCTGTCTACACATCGGAGCAAGACCGTGTCAAAGTTTCTCTTATAGAGTGTATCGCAGCTCAGAAAGAAGTTTCCTGCCAGTCTTCTGAGGGTCTTTCTGTCTTTTCTGAATGCCCCAGGTGGATACTCTTATTTCTGAAGGAAGTATTTGATATCGTGATACCAAGGTTTATCGTCTATGACTGCTTCAATCGTGAAGATGTAGGCGGGCCGCTCAAGGCGCATTATGTCAATTTTAGGTATGTCATTCCATTGACCTACACTAATCATGGAATAAAGAGTGCCTAATGCATCAGCTATGTGATTCTCTTCACCAGGAATGTGATGAAACTCGATTCTATTGAAGGAAGGTAACAACCTTCTCGCGTAATCTTTGTAAGGAATCAATCCTGATTGGTATGTGTTCCAATCTCCTTTGATCTGATTGATAACCAGGGCTGAGTTACCATATACATCCAAGTCCTTGATCCATAAGTCTATCGCTTCTTCTAGACCCATGAGACAAGCTTCGTATTCGGCCTCGTTGTTTGTACACTTGAATGTCAGTCTGGCAGTGAAAGGAATGTGGGTACCCTAAGGTGTTATGAAGATTGCACCAATTCTGTTTCCATAATGATTGACAGCTCCGTCAAAGATTAATCCCCATTGGGAATCTGGTTCTGGCCCTTCACTGGGTAGTGGTTCATCGCAATCTTTCATTTTCAAGTACATGACATCTTCGTCTGGGAAGTCAAATCCGACTGATTCTTGATCGTCAATCGGTTGATGAGCCAAATGATTGGCTAAAACACTTCCTTTAACAGCTTTCTGAGCATGGTACTCGATGTCGTATTCTGATAGCAACATCTGCCAATGGGTAATTCTTCCCGTAAGAGCAGGTTTTTCAAAGACATACTTGATTGGATCCATTTCGGAGATTAACCAAGTAGTGTGACAAATCATGTACTGGTGAAGAAGTTTGGCTGCCCAAGCCAGAGCACAACAAGTTTTCTCAAGCATAGTGTACCGAGTCTCACAGTCGGTAAATTTCTTGCTCAAATAGTAAATGGCAGACTCTTTCCTTTTTGTTTCGTCTTGTTGGCCAAGTACACAACCCATTGAGTCTTCCAAGACTGTTAGGTAGATGATTAGTGGCCTTTCTTCCACTGGAGGTGACAGGATAAGTGGGTTCAACCGATATTCCTTGATACTGTCGAAGGCAGTTTGGCAGTCTTCTGTTGAGTAATTTGAAAATTGGCGCGCATGTCGCGGTCATAAGGAATATAAATCTGGAAATATAGTTCAAACGTCCCAGGAATCCCCTGACTTGTTTTTCAGTCTTTGGAGAAGGAATTTCTTAAATGGCCTTGACTTTGTCAGGATTAACCTCAATTCCTTTCTGGCTGATGATGAATCCTAGCAGTTTCCCTGAACGGACACCGAATGTGCATTTGTTGGGATTCAAGCGGAGTTTGTATTTTCTCAGACGCTCAAATAGTTTCAACAGGTTGGTCACATGCTCCTCTTCTATTTTAGATTTCGCAATCATATCATCGACATACACTTCGATCTCTTTGTGTATCATGTCATGAAACAGAGTAGTCATGGCCCTTTGATAGGTTGCCCCTGCGTTCTTTAAACCTAACGACATTACCTTGTAACAAAAAGTGCCCTATGAGGTGATGAATGAAGTTTTCTCCATGTCTTCCGGCGCCATTTTGATCTGATTATAGCCCGAGAAACCATCCATGAAGGAGAAGACTTTGAATTTTGTTGTACTATCTACCAGCATGTCTATGTGTGGTAAGGGAAAGTCATCCTTTGGACTTGCTTTGTTTAAATCCCTGTAGTCTACACAAATTCTGACCTTTCCATCCTTTTTCGAAACCGGTAGGATGTTGGCTAACCATTGAGGATATTCTGATGTGGTGAGGAAACCCGCGTCAATCTGTTTCTGTACTTCCTCCTTGATTTTGATGGCCATATCTGGGTGAGTCTGTCTCAACCTTTGTTTTACCGGCGGACATTTTGGTCTCAACAGTAGATGATGTTCCACGATGCTGGTATTCAACCCTGAAATATCCTGATAGGAACAAGTGAATACATCGAGAAACTCTTTGAGAAGTTTTGTTAAACTTTCTTTGACAGTCGGACTGAGCAGTGCCCCAATCTTGACCTCTTTTCTCTCCTCTTCTGAACCCAAGTTGACCGTTTCCAATGGCTCCTTATGAGGTTCAATGGACCTTTCCTCTTGTCTGAGTAATCGGGAGATCTCTTCTGGAATTTCTTTGTCATTTTCTTCTTCAGCCTCAAATACCGGGAATTTAAAGTTGGGAGAAGGCATTGGATGGTACGTTTCAATGGGGTTTAAAACAAGCAATCTACATGACGTGATGATTTATTTTTAGAAGAGATAGAGAGAATGCAAGAGTGTGTGCAGTGTATTTTCTGAAAACTGCTCGTTTTTATTATTTGTTATTTTTTAGGATTACCATTTTCTGAAAAAGCAAAAAGAGAGAACAACAATAAATGCGGAAATTACAGAACGACGTTATTTTATTTTACCGATAAAACAAAACTCTGTCGCTTTGGACGAGCGAAGAGGTACATTTACAGAAAGTGAGCCCTATTAAAACATCTGTTTCACCTGGGCAGGGTGAAAGGTTAAGATAAAGACAACAATTACTTTGACTTATGAACAACTTTCAGAACGTTGACAGCAACCCATTGGCGGCGAACTGCTCGGTGAACCACAAAGTCTGGTACCTTCCTTCATGGTTTGTCTTCAGAAATGACGTTGATTTCTGGTGGAGCAGGATCATTGGAATCTGTCTCCTAGGCAGAGTTATTGTAGGAGGATTCTTCTGTTGTATCTTACACAGTGTTTGCACTCTCAGGCGGATCTTCCCATCCAGTTGGCTGGATGTCTTCGAGCCTGATACGAGAGCTTTTCGGAGTAGTGTATTTGACCAAGTAATCAAACTTACCACTCGGTTGTCCTAAGGTGTCCCATACTTCTTTAGAACTGGAGGAGTCATCCCTCTCGATGACGTTGACATCAGGAAAAACATAGTTGATGAATTCTAGTCCTGCAAGCTTTGTAAATTCATCGCCGTGCTGGGTATTTTCTGAATGCCCTGAGTGTTGATACCATGACATGGTGGAGACGCAGCTATTCTTTTTAATGATGCTCAGTTAATATTCATCGTTCAGCTGACTCTTTTGCCCCAAGTCTCCTGGGTACGGCTGCCAGATAGGCAGGCCATCCATTGGGCCATAATATACATGGTCAAATTTGTCTTACATCAGAGTGTCCTCCTCTAATGAGTTGGGTGGAGCACAACATCCTTCCAGACCACAATCTCCGTATATCATTTTGACGTCTGATCTTGGTATATATCTCGGACTCTGTGCGGGATAGCAAAATGGCATATACACCTCTCCCTGAGACATATAACCATCCTTGTTAAGATAGGACTTCCACGCTTCATCTGTATTAGAGGAATCACCCTCGTTGATGGTATGTACTTCTTGAGACACTGGGTGAAGGAAACCTCCACTGTGGAAGAAGTTCTAAATGGGATGAAGACTTTCATCGTTAGTAGCTATCTGGGCACAGTTTGAAGAAAAACCATGACCTTTCTTTATCTTGTTATCAGTAGGAATGACAAGTTGTCCCCATCCTTTTGCATTGTTACTTTTGATCACTTCGAGAGCATCTTTGTACGAGGAAATCGACGTTCCTTTTTCTGATTGTTTGTCATTGCTCACCGAAAGTGCTTAGAACTGGGTTCTTGTAACCTCCTTTGGTTCTACACAAGTGGACGACGATAGGTTACTCATGATCAAGGCTTGTTCTCCACAGACTGTGACTAGTTGGTCATTCTTGACGAACTTCAGCTTTTGGTGAAGTGTCGAAGTGACTGCCCCAGCCTCGTGTATCCAAGGTCTTCCTAACAAAAAGTTTTATGCTGCCTGAATCTCCATGACCTGGAAAGTGACTTGGAAAGTGTGAGGACCGATAGTTATGGGAAGGTCGACTTCGCCGATAACCATTTTTTGGGATCCGTCAAATGCTTTGACGATGACCTCAATGCCTCTCATCGGAGATCCTTTGAATGATAGTCGCATTAAAGTGGACTTTGGCATAACATTCAGAGCCGATTCAGTGTCTACCAGTATGCTGGCTAATGCATCGTCCTGGCAGTTGACTGCAATATTGAGTGCCATGTTATGATTTGGGCCCTCTTCCGGCAGTTCCTCATCACTAAATCCTAAGTTATTGCAGGAAGTGATGTTGGAGATGATTAGGGGTGTTCGCGGTGCGGTTTGGGCGGTTTTGACGCTAAAAATAATCCGAACCGCAAGAAAAAAAAGCATGCGGTTTGGTTTGGTTCGGTTGGCTTTTAAAAAAAATCCGAACCAAACCAATGCGGTTTGGATTGGTTCGGTTGGTTCGGTTTTTTACAAGATTTTTATTGAGTGATATTTACGTATATAGAGAACAACATAACTTTGTGTTTAGTCATTCACACATTGCCAAATAACAACAAAACTCATCATATTTAGACAAAAAGTTCTCATTCAATATACAAAAATCAATTTAAACAAAAGTGAAAAAAAATAGTAGCATAAAACAATATCAAAAATATTATAATAAAACAGAAAATAGAGGAGAATGGAGATTAGAGAAGATGAAAAAGAAAGAACATAAGAGATGTGAGATTAGAGAAGAAATGTGCGATAAAAATATAATTAGAAGAGAAAATAGTAACATAAAAATGAGAACATAAAAAAGAAAAAACATGTGAGATGAGATATTAGTGTAGAAGATGTGAGACGTACATGACAAAGAAGATGAGAAGAATGTGCAATATTATTAGGAGAGATTTGAGAAGATTAAAACTGAAAAGTTAAGTGTGAGTAAGAGAAAATATTTCGTAATTGTAAGGTTAAGGCATAATGGGTTTAAGTTTTGGGTTAGATGTGGGATAAGTGAAGTTTGGGTTGTAACATAATGCGGTTTGGTTTGGTTTAGTTCGGTTTGCAAAATACAAACCGCAAACCAAACCGAACCGTGCGGTTTTGTTAAAAGATGACCCGAACAAATCCGAACCAAATGCGGTTTTTTGCGGTTTTGGTTTGGTTTGGTCTGGTTTGCGGTTTTCTATTGGGTTGGTTTGGTTTTGAACACCCCTAGAGATGATGTTGTCGAATTGCCTTGTTGTGACATCTTGTTCCACAAAGGTCTGCTCTAATACTTTCTGTAGAGCCTCTCTGTAAGCTTCGGAACTGAGTAAAAGAGACAGCACAGAGATTTTTGAAGGAGTTTGCAATAGTTGGTCAACAATGTTGTATTCACTCCTTTGGATGAGCTTTAGTATCTCATCATTGTTCTTTGAAAGGTCGAGATCACCGGACTGACCGACTGGTTGAATGGAAACTTCAATTTGCGGTTCCCCTTGTTTGTTAGGTTCTCCAACTCCTCGGTTGAAGATTCGACCGCCCCGTGTCACTCGATTGATGTCTACAATATTCACGACGGAGGGTAATGGAGTTTCCTTTCCATTCTCCACTGTTGTTGCATCGTATTTATAAGTGATAGCTTTATCAGACTTGTACGGTACTGGTCCTGACAGATAGATAACTACAGGAGCCTTCTGATTTTTCTGACCATCATAGTCGGCCTCAATTGATTCGAGGTTGAGAATCCTTCCACCATCAAGATGAACTCTTGATTCATGAAGTAAAGGGATTATGGTATACACATCTTTGACCGTTTCTCGCTTAGGGATCAAGACAACATCTTTGCCTCGATTGGGACTATATTCTGGGATTGAACCAGAGCTTGACCATGGTTAAATTTCCTTATGGTCCAACTGTCTTTGAAGGGCTGCTCGCACGAGGTAGCATCCTTGATTATCCTCTGAGCACACTCTACAGCGCTCATAGTTGTGAGGTGGCACCCAGCCACGTCCGCTTTGTATGCAGTGTAACTTCACTAGGTCTGTTTCCATGGATCAAACGTCCGGACTTTGATGCCTAGTAGGGTTCCCATTAGTCATGTTGACCTGTTGTGTGTCTTCATCTAGATAGATCGGAAGCCACCAGTGGTTTAACAAGTGTTGCAGCGTTCTTTGAACGAGAACACATCCTTGGTCGCTCTCACAGCATACTCTACAGTTCTGATAATTATGCAAAGTCAGAAAACCGAGCTGGACTTGTGTAGCGTGTAACTCCACCAAGCTGGTATTCATCAAACGAATATCAAAGTTTTGAATCATATTCACTTGATAATGACTTCTATCACGGTAATCCTGAATCCATCCAAGATCAATCTGACGCTGGAGGGTCTCTGGTACAAAAGAGCATCCCTGCTTGTTTACCGAGCAAATCGGACAGGAATCGTAATCGTGCTGAGGAAGATTGTGATGTTGGCTTTTCCTTGAGTGCATTTTCACCAAGTTGATATTCATCGCATAGATGTCGTGGTTTTGAATGATGTTGGAATTTGTATAAGTCATGTTGACCTCACGAATTCGGTGATCTTGGATCCATCTGAGATCCATTTGTTCCTGTAGAGCTGATTGCACCACAGAACATCCTTGATTGTCTTTAGAGCAGATATCACACTGGTGATAGTTATGAAACGGTACATGACCGTATTCGCCCTACCTGCAATGCATCTTGACCAGGTTGGTCCTCAATAAGAGTACATCATGAATTTGATAGCTGTAGTTAACCTCTCATTCTATCAAATTTACCACGGCTTTCTCGTGTTGAGGCAACGGGTTCGTCTGAACATTTGGATTTGTATCCTTGAAGGATAAGACCCCGCTCCTGACAAGCTTCTGTACATCGGATTTAAAGCTGAGACAGTTCTCTATGTTATGCCCTGGTCCTCCTTGATGGTAAGGACAAGTCTGATATATTTTGAACCAAAAAGGTGGATTCTCTGGTATCGCAAGAGGAGCCCTGGTTTGGACATGCCCCTTGACCATTAAGAGTGAAAATAGTTCTGCGAACAACATTGGTATAGGGTCGATCCCTGGTGGTCGCGTTGTATGGTTGTTGTTGTTGTACTGAGGACGAGCCTGCTGAAGAGGCTGTTGTGTCCTTTGTTGATATGGTTGTTGATTCGGTTGGCTCTGAGCAACCTCAGGTTGATACGTTGGAACAGGCGCAGGGTTGATAGCAGGAGTTACTGTTGCTACTGGTTGATATCGTCGCCTTTGCTTTCTGAGAGAGATATTGCCAATATATTGCTCTTTTTTCTTAGGGAGAGCACTACCATGTCTTTTGGTACTGCTGGATGATCCAGTATCTTTAATTAAACGTCCTTCTCGAACCGCTTCTTTATGACGAACTCCCATGCCGACCATTTCAGTGAAGTCGCTGGGCGCACTGGCGACCATTCTATCATAGTAAAATGAGCTCAAGGTTTTCAAGAAGATCTTTGTCATCTCCTTTTCCTCAAGAGGTGGACAAATCTGGGCGGCAATTTCACGCAATCTCTGAGCATATTCCTTAAAGGTTTCCTTGTCCTTTTGCGACATGGCTCTGAGTTGATCTCTATCTGGTGCCATGTCCAGGTTATACTTATATTGTTGAACAAAGGCAGCGCCAAGATCTCTGAAAGTGACGATCTTAGTGCGGTTTAAACCCATGTACCACTTGAGTGCGACACTGATTAAACTATCTTGGAAATAGTGGATCAGTAGCTGTTGGTTCTCTGTTTGAGTTGACATCCTCCAAACGTACATCAACAAATGACTTTGAGGGCAAGAATTACCTTTGTACTTCTCAAATTCGGGCACCTTGAATTTGTGCGGAACTTTCACATTGGGGACCAAACAAAGGTCTGCGGCGTCCTTTCCAAATAGATCCTAACCGCGAATGGCTTGCAATTCCTTCTGCATCTCCAGGAACTGTTCTTGGAACTCCTTCATTATGTTGTCCATAATTTCGTTTCCAACACAAGGTATCTGTGGAATCTGTCCTTCCGGGACAGTGTGTACCACGGGTTGTGGTATAGTCATTACGACAGTGACTCTTGGTGTTTCCCAAAGTTTGTAACCTTCAGGAGTTGTTGTCATGCCCCTGGCATCTTCGTTTTCCCGAAGTTTGTAACCTTCAGGCCCAACGGTTCCTGTTGTAGTTTCCGGATCTTTCATGATCGACGGAATATATCCTTCTGGGATATAGTTAAGTGGCATGCCCCAGGGACGATCTTTAGGCATGTTATACCGAGGATCATACTTTTCCACTATGGGCGTCGAGGTGTTCTCTGAGATCACAGTCCTTTGTTGTTGCATCTGGGCTGCTGCCAGAGCTTGCATGTCATTGTGATGTTTCCTCAACTCTTCTTTTAGAGTGTCGAGTTCTTCTCTCAACTCTCTGTTCTCTTCCTCGAGATCATCCATTTTCTTTTGTCGATTGGCCCGAGTATTTTACAAATGAGACAGTTTGACTCTAGAATCGAGACACAAACGTGAGATTCGTAGGGAAGAAGAATGCGTTATGTGAGAATGATGAATGATATGTAATAATTATATTAATAATTTTTTTTGTTTAATCAAAATAAACTTCAACAATTGGATTGCAAATATCGTACAACGGGGAAACCCCGTTTTATTGGATTCAAAGATTACGGAAATGGAAATACAGTAATTTACGAAGTGCTGTAAAAGGAAATCTAAACTTATGGATCCTGAGTCCTCTATGAGGAGGGCTTAGGAGCTGGTTCTGGTACTTTCCTTTTCTTTGACTAGGGCTATTGAGCCGTTGTCGGGTTGTCATTCCTTTGCCATGTGAAAGGAGAGAGCAAATTCATTTGGTCTTCCTGATTCTCTACAACATGTTACTCTAAAATCTCGATCAGAGCATCTTTTCTTTTGACAGTTGTTGTATTTTGTTACACTCCACATTGAGAATGTGGTACTTGTTCTTCCAAGATTTCTTCTCCTGTTGAACTTTGTTGAGAGTAACCTGAAGTTTTTCTGTATCAGACATAAAATAAAGGACAGATTCCTTTAACAGAAGAACTTCGTGACGAGGGTAAGACATCCTCGGCTTATGAGCTCTAGTTTGTACCCAGTGGAGATAAGGTTCCATAGAGACACAGTATGGTTTTCCTAGAGACTCTCTTCCTTTTCTGTGAACATGTTTCCAAACATGCACTATTTTTGTCTTTAGTGCCCTGTCATTTTCTCCTTCCTTGAAGAAAAGACCTTCCATGTGAGCATTACGTGGAACATGCCTCATCGGGTATTCGAATTGACGACAAACTAAAACTGGATGATAATAGATTCCTCCTTTAGTGCCTATGAGGGGTACATTTGGGAAATTTCCACAACGGTCAATGATTTTGATCCCGTCATAGATCCGATTGCACCAATCGATGTCAGAGTTGGTAAGAGACTTGATTCTCTGCGACCAACATAAAGTACTCGTATGATCCCAAAATGCAGTAAACTTTGGCATGTGGGAAGTGAACCATTTGTATAGCAGAGGTACACAACATGTGATCATTCCTCCACTGTACAAATTCCTTAAGTGTACAGAATGATAAGCATCTGCGAGCAGGGTTGGTACAGGGTTTCCAATTAGAAAAATCTTAATAGCGTTGATATCAACGAAGCTATCAATGTTGGGAAACAGAAATAACCCGTAGGTGAGCAAAACAAAGATGCTTTCGAAAGCAGTCACATTCCCTATTCTAGCAAAGTACAGGGCTTTATTTATCAAAAACTGGGCTGGTAAACCTTGGATTCCACCCTTAATGGTCATGTGAGTTCTGACTTCTGACTCGTCCAAATAGATAGCTCTTGCAATGGTTTGATCCTTTGGAATCTCTTCCAGTCCAAAAAAGGGAACTTGGTCAGTGATGGGTAAATTAGTCAGGTGAGAGTACTCCTCCAGTGTTGGTGCTAGCTGATAATCCGGGAAAGTGAAACAATGATAAACTGGATCGCAAAACTGAATGAGTGTAGACAGGATTCCTTCAATTACATGGACCCTTAACAGAGACAGCAGTCCTTCGTACTTAGCTCTGAAAGCATCAGGGTTGGTGATCATCCTTGCCAATCCTCTTAAATCCTCTAGTTTTGGAACCTTGAAGGTGTACTTGTGAGTCTTCCTGCTACCGAAATCCATAACGCGATCTTTCTCTCTGATATTTGCAATCATTGTCTTAGTTTTATTTGAAAAAGAGAGACTAGAAGAGAAAAAATTTCTTTGTTTTAATGTTTTTTAATGAAATGAATGCATGAATGCAACACACAAAAACATAGAAAAAGCATGGGGTCAAAGGTTCGGTGTCATGAAGTCATGGCTCTACCCGTCCCGAAAGGTTGTACTGGTGATTTTTTGTGCCTGTCCTCAAAATCATGGACCCCTCTTGGGATAACAACAACAGGCTGGTTCACCCGAGCGAGCTGCAGTATCTTAGAGTAATCTCAAATGAGGGTAGTATCGTGTGACAACTATTTCCGATTACTTCCGCACTACAAAATAGTAACATGGTTTCAGTCTACTAAAATCCTCAGTTTCTCAAATACCACAATCGAACAATCTGCTTTCAACAACCGAAGTCGTATAGGCATTGAATTCGCAAAGGGTATATCCACTGATTCGATGGTCGACCGGGATCTCTTATTTGGGAGTCACTCCCTATAAGATTACTCGTCTAGTGCCATCACTTATCTTAGGTGTCACTCAAACTTTCCAGATGCGGCATCACCCGCAGTCCCATTAGCATAAATTTAAACACGGATATCAATTAGGAAAAGCAATATATATATTTATCCTAAAACTAACATCCTAGACATCTTAAGAGCTATAATCTTAGTCCTATACAGACAATGACTCCCCAGCAGAGTCACCATTTTTCTGTAGCGAGCGATTTTTGTCGGTGACGCGACCACCTTATCGCTGAAGTTTGGGTTTTCCTCCTCGAGGAGAAAGGGTGCTACTTTTTAATTTCTTATTTATCCCATGAAGCTGAAAGGGAAAGGGAAGTTATCTAAAACTAACCTTGCACACGATTGTTTAACTGAACAAACGCTTAAAAGAGATTGGGGGTCCGGGTTCAGGTTATACAATGGATAGTTGTCAATTACCCATCCTATATATGGTTATCCATAGGATATTAGCTTTAGGTTTCGCTTTGTAATTGATGGTGTTTATCTGGTAATGGGTTGAGAAAGTTTCTTGGGAAATTTGAGTGAGTGAGTGAGTTTTTGTTGATGTTCGGGTGTGCCCGATGTTTTTGGTAAGGTGTTGGACCTAAGTTTTGATTGATGTATGAAGGTACTGGACCTAGAGTTTTTGATGGGTATGCTCGCTAAGATTTCGCAATCTTATGCCTATGTATTCCCGTTTAAACGAAACAGGAAAATCAGAGCAGTCGTAGTTCCTACTATTCTATGGGAGGAAAGATGATTGGTGTCTTGTTCAAAGCCCAAGATTGAAGCTAAAGGAGTATTTGTGTCTTGTTCAAAGCCCAAGATTGAAGCTAAAGGTTTATTTGTGTCTTGTTTAAAACCCAATATTGAAGCTAAAAGGTTTGACTGAGAGAGAATTTGTCATCTCTAAAAAGAGATATCTCATATGTTTATCACAACTGTTGAGTGACTGATTATAAAGGAGGATTACTTTAACTAGGATATATGAATCCAGCAATGCCATAATTTCCTTTATAGGGGATGTTGATTTTTGTGTGCCTTGATCAAAGCCCAATGTTGAAGCTAAGAGGTTGATTGACTCCACTAGGGAAGTCCTTTATACAAAGATTAAGAGGAGGCTGACTTACAAGAGAGTGTTTGTATATATGTCTTGTACAAAGCCCAAGATTGAGGCAAAAAAGAGACTGACTCTTTGGGGAATTTGTCAGTGTCTTGTACAAAGCCCAAGATTGAGGCTGAAATGAGAAATTTAACTGACTTGGCTGAGGATTTATAAAGTGTCTTGTACAAAGCCCAAGACTGAGGCTAAACAAATTTGACTCTGCTGGAGAGTATTATATATCTTGTACAAAGCCCAAGATGGAGGGGGAAAATAGTTTAACTCTGTTTGGGAGTTTATTCCTCAAAGTCTACATGAAGGCTCGGAGGAATTGACTTCGCTGGGGAAAATGTTTGTCCCAAGCCTATGAAAATTTATATCTGGTACAAATCCCAAGATTGAGGCTAAAAGGGTTCGACTCAACAAGAGAGTGCTTTTTTTTCTGTCCTGTACAAATCCCAGGATTGTGGCTGAACAAGCTGGAGAAATCATCATCCACAGCTTGAGATGAGGTTAACTCCTGCTAGGGGAAATCATTATACGAAGCCTAATAGGAGGCTATAGACTCAACAAAAGAGTGTTTTTATCTGTCTCGTATAAAGCCCGAGATTGAGGCTAAAGGGATTTACTCAACAAGAGAGTATTGAAAAGTGACTGACTTAACAAGAGAGTCCGAGACTGTGATTAACTCAACAAGAGAGTCTGAAAATGGGATTAACTCAACAAGAGAGTCTGAGAAGGTTAGCTCCATAGGGGAGAATCATTTGTACAAAGCCCAAGAGAAGACTAAAATGAAGAGGAAATATCATTATACAAAGCCTAAGAGGAGGTTATCTTCTGCCGGGGGTTATTGGGATCCCGAGGCAGGTCCAAGTGGGGAATCAACTTTGGCTGAGGGTTTACAGAAGAGTTGAGATATCAAAGACCACGAGGTTCTAATTTGAGATAGTGTTATACTAGTGATAAACTGACCCTGGCTTGGGGATTTTAGGAAAGGGACTGGTTTCTGTAACTCAGTTGAGGGTTGATCAGATGATCAGGGTTTCTCCTACGTTGTAGGGAATTTAAGAATGTCTTTGAGACTCAAGAGGGATTTTGACTATCCAAGTCTATTGGTGTGGAAGAGTTTTATCTTTGGTATGATGCCTCACATGGGAGGCGGGTCTTTTAAGGGATGAGAATCAACCCTAAATGGTTTGAGTTTTGACACTGGAAAGACTGCTCTAGCAAAGGATGACTAAGTTTTGTCTTATACCTTTAAGAGGTCGTCAGGGTCCTTGTATTAAGCCCAAGAGAAGGCATGAGAACTTCTAAGAAGCCAGAGGGTCCTTGTACAACACCCAAGAGGAGGCGGGATGCTTTTAGGAAGCCTGTGGGTCCCAAACCAAGAAAAGTTCAAGAAATGCTATTCACCAAGAATAGATCATTTTGTGAAAGTTTTACAGTTTGAAGAAACTCAAGAGATGCTATTCACCGAGAATAGACCAACTCTAGGGAGAGAATAGACCAACTCTAGGGAGTAGAATTTCTTTGACAATTTCTAATGTGATAGTCTGAGAAAAGGTTCACGAGGAATATTGCCTTTCTCTTTGCTCCATATTGTTTAAGCCCAAGAGAAGGCAAAACTATATCTGGAAATCCTATGGGATCTAGTTTTGTTTGTATTTAAGAGTGACCAACAGGGCTTTACCTAGTTCTAGACCTAGTTGTCGGGGAAAACTCTAAATAACTATACTAGTATATATACAGTTGATATATGACAAGTATGTAAAGGGATATGAAAGAAGACTTACAGTGTGCAGTTTCCCACAATACAGTTATATATATTTGACATGTATTTAAAAGAATGGAAGAAGACTCACAGTGTGCAGCTTCCCATTATACAGTTATATATATATATATTAAAGCAAGTAAATGAAAGCGGATAAAACATACAGGCGAGCAAGCTTCCATGCTGTATTGTTAGTTGTTCAAAGATATTAAAGAATGTTTTGATAACAACATCTATTTGAATCTAAATCAAAAGGGAGTTGTTTTTGAAAAAAATTGTGGGAATTATACTCAAGGGGAGGCCCAAGGTTTGAACAATATTGTGATGTTGTTTTGAATATCGTATGGGTCTTACAACTCAAGGAGAAGCCCAAAGATGCTTTGGAAAAGAAAGATGGGTCTTATAGCTCAAGGAGAAGCCCAATTGAGAATTGTTTTAAAAGGCGATGTCCACGCCGTGATTTTTAAAATACAGTGGGACTTATACAATGTCTGAGGCCCAAAAAGTTTTATTTACAAAGGGGTTGGGTCTTACACTCTCTCAAGAGGCCCAAAAGTGTTTTTAAGAAAAGGAATGGGACTTACAGCTCGAGGAGAGGCCCAAATGATTTTGTTTTTTAAGGCGACGACCGCGCCGTGATTTTGAAAATACTGGGGGACTTATACAATGTCTGAGGCCCAAAATGTTTTTTGTATTTTCAAAGGGGTTGGGTCTTACACTCTCTCAAGAGGCCCATGAGTGTGTTTGAAACGGGTTTGACGAAGATCAAGAACCAAAGAAACCCTAATTTCATTTTCTTTTAAAAGTAATCATTTTAATGAAATGAATAAAATGACAAAAATACCAAATAAGTCTAAATACACTACTTGTGATTTTTGATTAAGGTTTGAAAAATGAGGTTTTAATCACAAGATGATTTAGGACTCATTTGATTTTGATTTTCAAGATGAATATTCATTTTTGAAATGTTTAAAAATAATAAAAATGATTTTATTTACAAAAATATCAACTATATTAAATAAATAAGATAAATTTGATTTTTTTTGTGGAATAAAATATTTTAACATTTTTGTGATTTTTTGCAAAAAGAACCAATAAAAAATGATTAAAATTGAATTAGAAATTAATTTTCCAAATCATTTAAAATATGGTGAAAAGAAAATGAAAGAAAATGAGTGGTAAAAAAATAGAAATGGCCCCCCCCCAAGGTTTGAACTCATGCTCTTGGGGAGGATGACTCAAAACTTAACCAACTGAGCCACTTGCGTGTGGCTGAAAGGAGATGGCAAGTGATAAATATATGTGAAAATCCTTTTGAAAAATAGTTTAAAAAAATATCAAAAGGTCTGGGGTGAGGGGGATTCGAACCCCAGACCTCTCGCTTGCTCACACACACAAACATACTAGTGTTTCCACTAGGGCGCAATGCACATTCAAACATAGTATGACACATGATAAATATATAGTAAAACAAGGGGGATTTCTGAAGCATGGCGCCATGGCCATCTTCATCCTCAAGCTCAGATACGTGAAGCCTCCTATCTCACTCATCTCTCAACCATTTCACATGATCCAAATATGAAAATCGTGCGTTTTCAAATGAGGAACACAATGGCAATACTCAATTTTATTGAAATCAAGTGAATCAAAACATAATCTGATAAAACCTGAAGAACTCTAAAATTGGCATTAACTCAATGAAATCTTATGCACGAATTGTAAACAACAATTGATTGAGGGGAAATAATCAACAGACATCCTGAAAGACAATGGTAGCAAGAAAACATGTTTATGATGCATGATTCATTGAGTTTGAGAGTTCAAGTTTTACCTCTACAAGTGAGAATCGAATTCTGGTTTGGAGGTGTAACAGATGAGTTCCAATGATTTGTACAGCTTCCTTGTACCTCAATGGATGTGTTTAAGTGCTTAGGTTGATTGGAAAACCTCTGGATTGATCAACTTAATTCCTTCTGTAGCAAGTCATGAGTTTTGTGCAATTGAGTGGCCATTTGGTGATTTTGATGTTACAGATGGGAGGTGAGTGTTCAGACACCTTCTATATGTTATATGTGATGTGTGTGTGTGTGTGTGTCATTGGTTTGAGCTGCATTGGCCTCCAACTCAAAACCCGATAGTGCTTTCTCAAGAACAATGAAATTTGGAGTTTAAAAAGGAAATGAGAGAAAGCAATGTCGTAAGCTGCTTTGGTGTAGTTTGAATGACCAGTTAGGACCTCTATTTATAGTGGATCAACTCTTGTCTTGGAGGAATAGTGAATGGCTGCTAGATCAGATCACATTCAATGGCTTTGGCTTGGTGGCATTTCTTCTCATGCAAGGCAAACTAGCCTCTCCCAAGAGCAGGGCTATGTCTTGACCAAATCCACATTCTTCAGATGTTTTAATTATTTTTTAAGTGAGCATCTTGACTGAGTAGAGTGGCTTTATTGAAAGTTCACTATTTCACATAAATGCCTTTAAATTCAAGGCATATGTGCCAAAATGCATTAACCTCAAGTTGGAAGATCCCTTAGCTTTTTGACTCAGTTTAGCAGGTTAGATCAGATGGATTAGGATCATATTGGATGAATGTGGCATAGTGATCCTAGGCCTTGACTAAAAAATCGTGTAAAGCAATAAAACATGTAAACTGGTTTTTAATGACAACCTTGCCATGGTGTTTTGCAGCAGCCATAACTCTTAGCTCAAGCTGAGTTGTTTCATGCCAATAAATTCCTTGGATTGTAGGCAATATGGACAACAACTTTGATGTTTACATCTTGAATTGATTCAGCCTAAAACTATGTGAAGCAACCCTCCAAGTTTTGGTGTTTCACTTGAAATCTGCCTTGAGCATAATTTCTTCTAAGTGTTGGAAAAATGTACTTTTATGTCTTTTAGTGATTTTGATCCAGTCATAAATTGAAATCCATGAGGAATTGGAATTAGATGTAGTTGACACTTTTAAAGAGTGTAATGAGGGCTTCCCTCTGAGCTTTGAATGGGAGAGAAAGGCCTTAGGGTTTAGGAGATATGGCCTTTCAAAGTTGGTACCCTAGCCACTTTGTTCCATAACTTAGAAAAATTCTAGTTTTTTATGGTTACCCCTTTAACAAGTTGACTCATTTTCTTTGATTTTTCTTGATGAATGATTATTCAAATCACATATTAACATTTTTTTAGGGTTAAGGAACCTTGGTTGGCCAAAAAATCAAAAAGTCAAACTTTGATTTTTTGTACAGTTGACTTTTTCAGCAGATGAGATTTAAACTGCGCGATCCTCTATGAAATCAAGTCTTTGACCTAAATCAAACTTAATGGATACATTTCATAGGTGTTATAAGGTGTATTGAATCATGTCCCAAAGCTTGGGAGCGTGTCCTGGTCAAAAGTCAAAGGCACAGTTGACTTTTTCCTCAAAACCCTAATTATGGTCCTGATCAAATTGAAACTAGTGAATCAAGCTTCTTGGATCAATCCATTGTTGTAAATGGATCAATGTGGTGTATTCGAGGCCCTCAAATTATATCTTGAGGTCCTGGCTCATGTTTTGTCCCAAAACTCAACTTAGGGGTGAATTAGGTCAAGAAACCATAATTCCTGATTTTTGGTGAATGCATCCCCTGAGGCTAAATTGACTTGATGATTGGGTCCAGAAGGTCCCTTAGAGTATATTGAGTTATGTTTTGAAGCATTGGCTCATTCCCAGAGGAAAATTTCCACCTGGAGGCCCTAGTCGACGAAAACCCTAATTTGGTGACACAAGCGATCTTGAAGCTTGATCCACCTGGAATGTTGCAACTTTGTGCTTGATTCTTAATGTGGGAGTCCTCTTGATCCTTTGTAGGTGTTTGAATGACTATACAAGTTAAAGATCATGTCATTTCTTGATTGATCCTTTGTCTAAGTGCTCTGAGAGGGCTCAAAACCCTAATTCTTAGTTATAGTGAATGCTCACCCATCTTTGAGGAGATTGATGAGGCATGAAGGTACATTCATATTGCGATGATGATTTGCACAATGATGGGAAATCTTAGTGGTCAAAATTTAGGGTATGACAGATGCCCCTATTTAATCTTCTTGGACCCGAAGGTGTGAATGGCGAAGGTATTCGGGCATTCGGGGTGCAAGAGGATTAAATATCTGAATACTCGAAATTATGATGTTGGTTATGAACGGCAGTTTGCTCATCCATCTTCTTTTGCAAAGCCTTGATACTTAGAAAAGGTAAAACTTCCCCTCGATCCTGGTTTCCTACCAAGGAACTGGTCTTAGTTTCTGAAATAAACTTCCTCTCGATCCTAATTTCCTACCAAGGAACTGGTCTTAGTTTCTGATATAAAATTCCTCTCGATTCTGGTTTCCTACTAAGGAACTGGTCTTATTTTCTAAAATAAACTTCCCCTCGATCCTAGTTCCCTACCAAGGAACTGGTCACAGTTTCTGAAATAAACTTCCCCTTGATCCTGGTTTCCTACCAAGGAACTGACCTCAGTTTCTGAAATAAACTTCCCGTCGATCCTGGTTTCCTACCAAGGAACTGGTCTTAGTTTCTTTTGTCAATGAACTTTTTTGACAAGGGACATTATTCGTAGCGGTTTTCCTCAAACTTCTCGCCGAATTTTCCTGGGGAGATGCCATTTGACGGAAAAAGTTTTGATGTCAGACTTACTGGGGAACCCATCCGTCTGAGCTTTAGAGGTGCACAAACTTCTCTGTTGGAGACGCCATTTGTTGGCTCTACTGGGGAAAACGAGACTCTTGAGAGGCTGTTTTTCGCTTGGGGATATTACATCATACCTTTCTTTGAGATCTTCTCGGAGAGATGCCATGCCATGTAATCCAATTTGGAGGTACTGATGACCTTTTCCTCAGCGAATTTTTAGAGAAAACCTGCTATACTGCCGAATCTTTGATTTAAGAGGCTTTCAATGAGGATTTTCCTTAATTCGAGAAAGCGAAGATATCATCTTCAATGGCGAAGAGTGACGTTTGTCGAAAGTTTTCTTATTTTTCAGAGGTTCAATTTATCAAAGTGGTCGAGGACCACCTGGAGGCCCTGGTCGACCAAAACCCTAATTTGGTGACACGGGTGATCTTGAAGCTTGATCCACCTGGAATGTTGCAATTTTGTGCTTGATTCTTGATGTGGGAGTCCTCTTGATGCTTTGTAGGTGTTTGAGAGACTAGACAAGTTATAGATCATGTCATTTCTTGATTGATCCTTTGTCTAAGTGCTCTGAGAGTGCTCAAAACCCTAATTCTTAGTTTTAGTGAATGCTCACCCATCTTTGAGGAGATTGATGAGGCATGAAGGTACATCCATATTGTGATGATGATTTGCACAATGATGGGAAATCCTAGTGGTAAAAAATTGGGGTATGACAATGTACTTTCAATTGTCGTGAGGCATAAGCCACGACCTTACCATCTTGCATCAATACCCCGCCTAATCCTATTTTAAACGCATCACAATACACCACAAAAGGTTCATCTGGCTTTGGTAAAATCAACATCGGCGTCGTAGTCAACCTTTTCTTCAATTCTCTAAAACTTTCCTCACACGAGATATCCCACACAAAGGTCTAGCCTTTTCTAGTCAACTGAGTCAGAGGAAGGGCTAAATTAGAAAATCCCTCAATAAACCTGCTGTAATAACCTACCAAATCGAAGAAACTCATAATCTCCGTCACTGATTTCAGAGGCTCCCACTCAAGTACAACGCTTACTTTGGATAGATCCACTGCTATGCCATCACCAGAAATAACATGCCCCAAAAAATCACCTCATGCATCCAAAACTCACATTTTGAAAGTTTTGCAAACAACTTATTATCTTTCAACACTTGCAATGCAACCCTCAGATGCTCTACATGATCGCTTTCTGACTTATAATAAATTAAAATGTCATCAATGAACACTACCTTAAACTGATCCAAATAATCATGTAAGACACGGTTCATGTACTCCATGAATACGCTCGGTGCATTGGACACTCCGAACGACATGACGCCATATTCTTAATGTCCATACCGAGTCCTGAAAGCCGTTTTCTGAATATCATCTTCCTTCACCCGAATCTGATGGTAACCTGATCTCAAATTAATTTTACTGAAAACACCGGCTACCACGAGTTGATTCATTAGATCATCAATTATTGGAAGCGAATATTTTTTTTTGATGATCACTTTATTTAGTTGATGATAATCAATACACAATCTCATACTACCATCCTTCTTCTTAACAAACAACATCGGAGCTCCCCACGGCGACACACTGGGTCTAATAAACTTCTTATCAAGCAATTCTTCGAGTTGAGATTTTAACTCTGCTCTGATGTTAACATTCTATATGGCACCATAGATATAGGTCTGGTACCATGAAAAATATCAATTTCAAATTCCACCACTCGTTGCGGAGGCAACTCTGAAATGTCATTTGGAAACTATTTCACTACAGGTAATTCATTGATTGACGGTATGCCTTCAACAGACAAAGAGGCAAACACCGCAAACAGTTTAGCTTCATCGTCTAACAAGGTCCTCAATTGTTTGGTAGATATCAAACTAATAAACTCTTCTCCCTCTGGAGTAAGAAATAACAACCTCTTCCTATAGCAATCAATGTAAAAATAATTGCTCTCTAGCCAATTCATTCCTAAAATAACATCCAGATCATTAAGTGGTAAGCAAATCAAATCCACTCTGAAATCTTTACCAAAGATCGACACGGGACAATTCAAGAACACTAAAGATGTAGTGATCGACCCAATAGATGGAGTATCAATCACCATTCCTTTACTCAGAGTAGACGGCACAAGTCCTAGATTTTTCACACAATCAACAATAATAAACGAGTGGGTCACACCCGTATCAATTATTGAAATCAAAGGAGTGTTATGAATGTAACAAGTACCTCTGACCAAATGATCCTCACTGGTAGGTTGAGCCCCCACTAATGTGAATACGTTCCCACCGGTCTTCGACTTCTTCAGCTTCTGACAATGGGTGTTGATGTGACCCTATTCATCACAGTTGTAACAGGTAGGTATATTGGTCCTACAATCTTCCACAACATGACCTGGCTTCCCGCATTTGAAACACTTTTTCACCTCATTTTGACATTCATTAGCACGGTGACCCAGGCCACCACATCTGAAGCACTTGAGAGGATTAGAAGAATTTCCTCCCACACTTGGCTTCTTACCAGCAACAACTTTCTGCTTTCCCTTATCTGCTGGAGCACTGTAAGGTGTACTCCCATGTCTCCGCTTACCCCTTTTTTCACTCAGGGCCTTGTAGTGAGCAACCTGAGCCCTGTTGTCTTCACAATAAATTCGACACCTGTTCACCAACTCAGGAAAATATCTGATCTTCTGATACCCGATACCTTGTTTGATCTCGGGATGCATCCAGTTCTCAAACTTGATACACTTTGAACTCATAGTAGCATCAGTATTGTAATAAGGACAATACTTCACCAGTTCCTCGAATTGAGCCGTATATTCTACAACCGTCAAGTTCTCTTGCTTCAATTCTAGGAATTCAACCTCTTTCTTGCCACGAACAACTTCCTGAAAATACTTCTCCAGAACTCATCCTTGAACATCGTCCAAGTAATAGGACCACCTACACCTTCTAGCCTTTGACGGGTGTTATCCCACCAGTCTTCAGCTTCACCATTCAGCATGTGAGTGTCAAATCGCATCTTCTGAGCTTCAGAGCATCCCATGACTCTGAAGATCTTCTCAATATCCTTTAGCCACTTCTGCGACATATCCGATTTGTGTCTACCTTCAAACTTAGGTGGCTTGTTGTTCTGGAATTTTTCCAAGCTGCAGAACTCAACATCCTCAACACTCCTATTGTTACTCTGCACCGCCTGTGCAACAGCCTGTAACGTAGCAACAATCACAGTATCATTCCTACTAACCATACTGCTCAACACCAAAGGAACACAAGTTAGAAGAAACACACGAGTATACACACTCTATAGTCAAACTCGACTACTACACTGGTCGGACGGACCGACCTACTCTGATACCAATTGTAACACCTTACTCTACCCATTTGTATAAAAATATAAAATACGAAAACATTGCGGACTAAAATCAGAGTTCATACACGTAGGATGTCACATTACCAAAAACAACATAAAAGTGAAGGATCAATTCGCTTCACATTTTATTCATTTCATAAAAATAAGTAATTTGACTAAACAACAGAAATACATCAAACGGTTTAGCAATAAGCTCCAAAATACATCAATTCCCCACATAACACGCGGTTCAACAACAACTGATCAAAAACAGATACGTAACAATCAACCAAGAACAAATAAGATAAAAACATGACGAAATCCCCATCATTCCCGTGTTACGTATCAAAGTGACTTCTAAGACTCGATCAAATAACAACACAAAGCTCCAAGCACTATTCAGGTACCTGGTCATCTGTACTCCCCAAGGAGCACAGTCGTAACAAACAGAAAAGGGGTGAGAACTACATTCAATACATAAACGGTGAAAAACACATGCTAAGGATTAGTTCACACAAAACACATCAATCATACGAATTACCCCTTTAACAAGTTAACTCATTTTATCTGATTTTTCTTGATGAATGATGATTCAAATCACATATTAACATTGTTTTAGGGTTAAGGAACCTTGGTTGGCCAAAAAATCAAAAAGTCAAACTTTGACTTTTTGTACAGTTGACTTTTTCAGCAGATGAGATTTAAACTGCGCGATCCTCTATGAAATCAAGTATTTGACCAAAATCAAACTTAATGGATACATTCCATAGGTTTTATAGGGTGTATTGAATCATGTCCCAAAGCTTGGGAGTGTGTCCTGGTCAAAAGTCAAAGGCACAGTTGACTTTTCCCTCAAAACCCTAATTATGGTCCTGATCAAATTAAAACTTGTGAATCAAGCTTCTTGGGTCAATCCATTGTTGTAAATGGATCAATGTGGTGTATTGGAGGCCCTCAAATTATATCTTGAGGTCTTGGCTCATGTTTTGTCCTAAAAGTCAACTTAGGGGTGAATTAGGTCAAGAAACCATAATTCCTGATTTTTGGTGAATGCATCCCCTGAGGCTAAATTGACTTGATGATTGGGTCCATGAGGTCCCTTAGAGTATCTTGAGTTATGTTTTGAAGCATTGACTCATGCCCAGAGGAAAATTTCCACCTGGAGGCCCTGGTCGACCAAAACCCTAATTTGGTGACACAGGCGATCTTGAAGCTTGATCCACCTGGAATGTTGCAACTTTGTGCTTGATTCTTGATGTGGGAGTCCTCTTGATCCTTTGTAGGTGTTTGAAAGACTAAACAAGTTAAAGATCATGTCATTTCTTGATTGATCCTTTGTCTAAGTGCTATGAGAGGGCTCAAAACCCTAATTCTTAGTTGTAGTGAATGCTCACCCATCTTTGAGGAGATTGATGAGGCATGAAGGTACATCCATATTGTGATGATGATTTGCACAATAATGGGAAATCTTAGTGGTCAAAATTTGGGGTATGATAGATGCCCCTATTTAATCTTCTTAGACCTGAAGGTGTGAATGGCGAAGGTATTCGGGCATTCAGGGTGCAAGAGGATTAAATATCTGAATACCCAAAATTTTGATGTTGGTTATGAACGGTAGTTTGCTCATCCATCTTTTTTTGATAAGCCTTGATACTTAGAAAAGGTAAAACTTCCCCTCGATCCTGGTTTCCTACCAAGGAACTGGTCTTAGTTTCTGATATAAAATTCCTCTCGATCCTGGTTTCCTACCAAGGAACTGGTCTTATTTTCTGAAATAAACTTCCCCTCGATCCTAGTTTCCTACCAAGGAACTGGTCTCAGTTTCTGAAATAAACTTCCCCTCAATCTTGATTTCCTACCAAGGAACTGGTCTTAGTTTCTGATATAAAATTCCTCTTGATCCTGGTTTCCTACCAAGGAACTGGTCTTATTTTCTGAAATAAACTTCCCCTAGATCCTAGTTTCCTACCAAGGAACTGGTCTCAGTTTCTAAAATAAACTTCCCCTTGATCCTGGAATCCTACCAAGGAACTGGTCTTAGTTTCTGAAATAAACTTCTCCTTGATCCTGGTTTCCTACCAAGGAACTGGTCTAAGTTTTTTTTGTCAATAAACTTTCTTGACAGGGGACGCTATTTGTAGCGGTTTTCCTCAAACTTCTCGCCGAATTTTCCTGGGGAGATGCCATTTGACGGAAAAAGTTTTGATGTCAGACTTACTGGAAAACCCATTCGTCTGAGCTGTAGAGATGCACAAACTTCTCTGTTGGAGACGCCATTAGTTGGCTCTACTGGGGAAAACGAGTCTCTTGAGAGGCTGTTTTTCGCTTGGGGATATTACATCATACATTTCTTCGAGATCTTCTTGCAGAGATGACATGCCATGTAATCCAATTTGGAGGTGCTGATGACCTTTTCGTCAGCGAATTTTCAGAGAAAAACTGCTATACTGCCGAATCTTTGATTTAAGAGGCTTTCTCTGAGGATTTCCCTTAATCCGGGAAAGCGAAGATATCATCTTCAATGGCGAAGAGTGACGTTTGTCGAAAGTTTTCTTGTTTTTCAGAGGTTCAAGTTATCAAAGTGGTCGAGGACCACCTGGAGGCCCTGGTCGACCAAAACCCTAATTTGGTGACACGGGTGATCTTGAAGCTTGATCCACCTGGAATGTTGTAACTTTGTGCTTGATTCTTGATGTGGGAGTCCTCTTGATTCTTTGTAGGTGTTTGAGAGACTAGACAAGTTAAAGATCATGTCATTTCTTGATTGATCCTTTGTCTAAGTGCTCTGAGAGGGCTCAAAACCCTAATTCTTAGTTGTAGTGAATGCTCACCCATCTTTTAGGAGATTGATGAGGCATGAAGGTACATCCATATTGTGATGATGATTTACACAATGATGGGAAATCTTAGTGGTCAAAATTTGGGGTATGACAATGTACTCTCAATTGTCGTGAGGCATAAGCCACGACCTTACCATCTTGCATCAATACCCCGCCTAATCCCATTTTAGACGCATCACAATACACCACAAAAGGTTCATCTGGCTTTGGCAAAATCAACACCAGCGTCGTAGTCAACCTTTTCTTCAATTATCTAAAACTTTCCTCACACAAGATATCCCACACAAAGGTCTAGCCTTTTCTAGTCAACTGAGTCAGAGGAAGGGCCAAATTAGAAAATCCCTCAATAAACCTGCGGTAATAACCTACCAAACCCAAGAAACTCCTAATCTCCGTCACTGATTTCGGAGGCTCCCACTCAAGTACAACGCTTACTTTGGATGGATCCACTGCTATGCCATCACCAGGAATAACATGCCCCAAAAAACTCACCTCATGCATCCAAAACTCACATTTTGAAAGTTTTGCAAACAACTTATTAGCTTTCAACACTTACAATGCAACCCTCAGATGCTCTACGTGATCGTTTTCTGACTTATAATAAATTAAAATGTCATCAATGAATACTACCTCAAACTGATCCAAATAATCATGTAAGACACGGTTCATCTACTCCATGAATACGCTCGATGCATTGGACACTCCGAACGACATCACACCATATTCGTAATGTCCATACCGAGTCCTGAAAGCCGTTTTCTGAATATCATCTTCCTTCACCCGAATCTGATGGTAACCTGATCTCAAATCAATTTTACTAAAAACACGGGATCCCAGGAGTTAATCCATTAGATCATCAATTATTGGAAGCGAATATTTGTTTTTGATGATCACTTTATTCAGTTGATGATAATCAATACACAATCTCATAATGCCATCCTTCTTCTTAACCAACAACATCGGAGCTCCCCACGGCGACACACTGGGTCTAATAAACTTCTTATCAAGCAATTCTTCGAGTTGAGATTTCAACTCCGCTAATTCTGATGTTGACATTCTATATGGCGCCATAGATATAGGTCTGGTACCATGAAAAAGATCAATTTTAAATTCCACCACTCGTTGCGGAGGCAACTCTGAAATGTCATCTGGAAACTATTTCACTACAGGTAATTCATTGATTGACGGTTTGCCTTCAACAGACAATGAGGCAAACACCGCAAACAGTTTAGCTTCATCGTCCAACAAGGTCCTCAATTCTTTAGTAGATATCAAACTAATAAACTCTTCTCCCTCTGGTGTAAGAAATTGCAACCTCTTCCTATAGCAATCAATGTAAAAATAATTGCTCTCTAGCCAATTCATTCCTAAAATAAGATCCAGATCATTAAGTGGTAAGCAAATCAAATCCACTCTGAAATCTTTACCAAAGATCGACACAGGACAATTCAAGCACACTAAAGATGTAGTGATCGACCCAATAGATAGAGTATCAATCATAATTCCTTTACTCAGAGTAGACGACACAAGTCCTAGATTTTTCACACAATGAACAATAATAAACGAGTGGGTCGCACCCGTATCAATTATTGAAATCAAAGGAGTGTTATGAATGTAACAAGTACCTCTGACCAAATGATCCTCACTGGTAGGTTGAGCCCCCACCAATGCGAATACCTTCCCACCGGTCTGCGACTTCTTCAGCTTCTGACAATGGGTGTTGATGTGACCCTATTCACCACAGTTGTAACAGGTAGGTATATTGGTCCTACAATCTTCCACAACATAACCTGGCTTCCCGCATTTGAAACACTTTTTCACCTCATTATGACATTCATTAGCACGGTGACCCACGCCACCACATCTGAAGCACTTGAGAGGATTGGAAGAATTTCCTCCCACACTTGGCTTCTTACCAGCAACAGCTTTCTGCTTTCCCTTATCTGCTGGAGCACTGTAAGGTGTACTCCCATGTCTCCGCTTACCCCTTTTTTCACTCAGGGCCTTGTAGTGAGCAACCTGAGCCCTGTTGTCTTCACAATAAATTCGACACATATTCACCAACTCAGGAAAATATCTGATCTTTTGATACCCGATACCTTGTTTGATCTCGGGACGCATCTCGTTCTCAAACTTGATACACTTTGAACTCAAGCAGCATCAGTATTGTAATGAGGACAATACTTCACCAGTTCCTCGAATTGAGCCGTATATTCTACAACCGTCAAGTTCTCTTGCTTTAATTCTAGGAATTCAACCTCTTTCTTGCCACGAACAACTTCCTGAAAATACTTCTCCAGAAACTCATCCTTGAACATCGTCCAAGTAATAGGACCACCTACACCTTCTAGCCTTTGACGAGTGTTATCCCACCAGTCTTTAGCTTCACCATTCAGATGTGAGTGTCAAATCGCACCTTCTGAGCTTCAGAGCATCCCATGACTCTGAAGATCTTCCCAATATCCTTCAGCCACTTCTGCGACATATCCGGTTTGTGTCTACCTTAGAACTTAGGTGGCTTGTTGTTCTGGAATTTTTCCAAGCTGCGGAACTCAATATCCTCAGCACTCCTATTGTTACTCTACATCGCCTGTGCAACATCCTGTAACACAGCAACAATCGCAGCATCATTCCTACTAACCATACTACTCAACACCAAAGGAACACAAGTTAGAAGAAACACACGAGTATACACACTATATAGTCAAACTCGACTACTACACTGGTCGGACGGACCGACCTGCTCTGATACCAATTGTAACACCTTACTCTACCCATTTGTATAAAAATAGAAAATACGGAAACATTGCGGAATAAAATCAGAGTTCATACACGTAGGATGTCACATTACCAAAAACAACATCAAAGTGAAGGACAATTCGCTTCACATTTTATTCATTTCATAGAAATAAGTAATTTGACTAAACAACAGAAATACATCAAACGGTTTAGCAATAAGCTCAAAAATACATCAATTCCCTACATAACACACAGTTCAACAATAACTGATCAAAAACAGATACGTAACAATCAACCAAGAACAAATAAGATAAAAACATGACGAAATCCCCATCATTCCCGTGTTAAGTATCAAAGTGACTTCTAAGACTCGATCAAATAACAACACAAAGCTCCAAGCACTATTCAGGTACCTGGTCATCTGTACTCCCCAAGGAGCACAGTCGTAACAAACAGAAAAGGGGTGAGAACTACATTCAATAAATAAACGGTGAAAAACACATGCTAAGTATTAGTTCACACAAAACACATCAATCATACGAATTACCACGCACATACAAGTGCCATGTCATAATTCGGCATAAATAACCCACATTCAATCATACATATGCAATGTGACTCAACTGACACGACACAGTGCATGCGGTACCATCACAATCACATACGGTTCACCCTAGAACCAAATTCCCGTCGGAATCTGGATAAGTTGTATACGTTCCTCTGAACTACAACTTATCTCCACACGACTCCCACATAGAGTCCGGACAAGACTATGCACCCAACATGGATTCCCACCTAGCTCGTCTCCACATAACATAACATGAATGCACGACACAAATTATGCACAACATACTAATTAATCAAGCATAATTTCACGATCGTCAATGATCACACACGAGCCAATGCTCACCGTAATTCTCTCCAAAATTACCCCCGCAACACAAGACCATCCTCACACGACAATCTTGGCTCACACACATCAAACACGTCTCATCTAAACATTCTCATAAAAACCCACATTTTATTCCATTTAATGTTATTACTAGTTCCTCCTATATTCAATTATACAATCCTAGTCTTACAAATCAAGGGGAATTGCATTACACGCGAAATCGGGACCGAAATCGTAAAAAATGGGGAATTTGCACCACAATTCTGCCCATACGCGTATGGACTTCTCCCTATGCCCCAGGCCTACGTATCATACACGTAGGGCCAGCTGCCCAGGCCATCCATACGCATAATGCCATGGCCCTTATGCTTATGGCCTGAGAGGGTTCCCCTCTCAAAATCCCTTCAAAATTCCCCATACGTGTATGGCTTCCTCTAAGAGCTACCCGTACGCGTATTGAACTTGCTATACACGTATGACAAGAGGTCATTTCCCTTAGAATTCCCCTCACGAACTCACCATACGCGTAAGACTACCCCCATACGCATATGGCTTATTCCTTACGCGTATCAGACGCGTATGACTAGAGGGTTATTTTCTCTCAAAATCTTCCAAGGATGCTCGTACGCGTAATTGCATACCCATACGTGTACTACCTCATTTCCCTTACGCGTACCATACGCGTATGGCCAGAAGGCCATGCTGGCTTGGAGACGGGGTGCGTAACACACGCGTAATACCCCCTGGGTGTGTCCCTCATACGCGAATGGCCTCCCCCCATATGCGTATGACCAGAGAACGTGCCAAAATCTCAGAATTCGCATCTGCACGAGTTCTCACACATTGGAACCCATTCTAACACCTACATCAGATCCAAACTCATCTTTATTTTAGTTTGATTCCAAAGTTATAACTTTACTTCATGGTTTCATCATTTTTATCAACATGTTATGTGTTTAGAAACTTATTTTTCGTTAACTCCATAAACCCCAAATTCCATATCTGTTCTTTATCAGAACTCGTCAACACATAATCAATATGCACGAATTTTACTGTTCAGTTTCAATATACAATACAAATTCACACATACATGCATTCACACCAGACATTACTCAAACACAGATTTACAACAGCAATCACACAATCACGTAACATATCAATAAGACAAAAAATATACAGAATCCTAAGAGGGAAAAGGACCCCTCACTACCCTCTCATGTTCAGATCACTTATTTTGAACCCCATTCTCCCCCTTACCTGAATCTGAGCTTCAAATCCTTCAACAATGGTGGATTCCCTTCTTGCCCTAGTTCTCCCTTGTTCTTTCTCTTATTTTCTCTTTTCACGTGAACTGCTCCTTTCCAAAACTTTCCACTAATTACTTTCTTAATTATTTTATTTTCATTAATTATCTCCTAATAATAATAATAGTAATAATAGGAATAATAATAATATTAATAATAATGGTAATAATAATAACAATAATGTTACTAATATTTCTCACTTATTATTAATTAATGATCATTATCCTATTATCCTAAGGTTTTATTTATTTTATTTCGTTAAGACTAACCTTTCTCACTCACCCTTAATTAAGTCGATAAAATCACAACAACACACAAAATAAATCATAAGCGACTAAATAATTAAATTGGGTGTTACAATTCACACATAGGATGTTACACATCTCGAAACACACACATGCTGATAATGTAACACTTAATTTAAATAAACATGCAACACCTGCCATCACATGCTCACCTTCAATTAGGGTATCATCGCAGAAGAAATACTCAATTAAAACACACCAATTTAAATCTCATAATGAATCTCATATCATAATTAAAAAGCATCAACTCGCAAGTCTTTTCCAAATGCTTATCACACCAAAACATAAAATACGATAGTATACATTGTCTCTCGGAAATCTCAACATAAAACAAAGAAAACGTTCCCTAATGTTACATATTAGAGCATTAAAATAAATGAAATAGCTCCAGGAGCTAGCTTTCACTCACAACGTCGACTTTACTCTTGAGTATCTGTACGATGCCCGTGTAAAGGCAACATTTAAACAAAAAGGGTGAGAAATTACACTCAATAATAACGTGCATATACTGCAAGGTAGGATATCAACACATAGTATAATCTACACAATCTCAAATCATAGTATATCAATTACATTCTCACACCAACTCATCAATCGCAACTCATTCACACACCAATTACACACAACATCAGTATCATATGCGTTTATCTCATTATGCATCTTATACTCAAAATGTAACTCCATGCAACTCGATGTAACTTTATGCATATGGTATCCACTTAACAATGGTTCACTTGGGAACCGGTTCCCTCTCTGAACCCATGAGCCCTCTCTCTGAGCTCTAACCCCCCTATTTAAGTTTAGGACAAGCCACTAGCTCTCTCTCTGAACTAGCAGACATGCCTATTGACATAACTCTTATGATGCATGATCATATCATCAAACCAATGCGTTAAGACCCTTCTCTGATCCTAACATAAATGCGTTGATGACTCAAGTAATCCCTTCTCTGGATTACATCACACCAAAAGCACAAAATGTACATTATCAATCAACAGTACAACACAAGCATGCTAATAATTCATCTCAATATAATTATATTTCAAACATGCAACAATACAACTAACATAACTCAAAATAATTCATATTCATAAAATTCTCATATTTCATACTTATTCTCAATGCTTAACATCTCGTCATAGCAACACAACTCGAGCACATATAATAATTCAACTCAATAAAATTATTAACTCGCCCACGTGCAACTCACCTTTAACTCAACAATACACACCTCAACATGTATAATTTATCAATTCATACTCATTTATGGTTTGGCCTGTGAAGTGTTTGTATCAGGACCTTTATGAAGCCTCAGATATGAAATGGGTGGTAGTCAGAGACATGGAAGAGTGGGTGGGTGAAGAGTGGAAATGGAATTTGTGCTTCACTGAGGATGTTCTCATGGGGAGTCTGGTGGAAGAATTAAGGGAATCAATGGTCTTGCTACTTGAAGTTATTGTGCTAGAATAGTTGATTCGTTCGTCTGGCTAGATGGTCCTCAACAATCATTTTCAGTGAAATCATGTTATGATGCTCTACTACAAGCTAGTGTTTTGGCAGAATTGGAGATTGCTCCCAAGGCTGCTTTGGAAATACTGTGGCAAACAAAGATTCCTTTGAAAACTAAGGTATTTGGCTGGAGATTGATTTTGGACAGGCTCCTAACTAGGTCCAATCTTGCAGCCAAGGGAGTTATCTCTAACACTCATGACATGGTTTGTGTGTTTTGCTTTAATGTTGTTGAAGACATCGATCATATTTTTTGCTCTTGTCCACATATATGTTTGGTGTAGGGGCAAGTTTCGGATTGGGTTGGGGTAACTTGGAATAGAGAAGAGAATGTTTGTGAGCACATGATGGACTGGTTCTTGAAGATGGATATGAGATGTTCAAAGGCGTTCGCATGTTTCATTTGGATCACTACCTGTTGGAATATCTGGTGGACTAGGAATGAGGTCATATTCAACGCTGTAATTGGTAATCCAGGTAACATTGCTCTTAGGACAATTCATACTTCTCGGTGGTGGTTAGATTTTTGTTCTCCTAAAATAGTAAAGTGTAGTTATTATGAATGGTTCAAAACTCCTTCTGATTTTTTGTAGGAGGTGTGATTTGTAGATAGTTGATGCTTTTGAGTATGAGTGTTTTGACTATTTATCTTGTAGGTGGGTTGGAGTATCCCTAGTACTCCTGTTGTATGCAATGTTGCTTATAAATAAAATAAAATCAATTCATACTTACAAGTCATAAGCAAATTCATCATAGCATTCATCGTAAATATAAAAAATATTCAAGAAATTGGTTTAAAATTTTCAACTCCAAAAAGTTTACACTTTAATTTTTTTTATCAAGTTGTCTAAAGATTAAAATTTCACCATGTATCTAATATCTTTAAACATCTACCAACTGAGTTGATTTTACGTAACAATTTTTTGTTTTCACTTTTAAATCTTCACAACTATTTTTTTCAGCTTGTTCATATTAGTCACATTGATTTACCACGAGACCAAGATCTAGGACCCTCATGTGAGAGACTACTCAAGGCTACATTAGCATAAAAGCAGGGGAAACACCCCATTGCCAAATAAAGCCATGTAATCTTAACTACAAGGTGATTCCTATGGATTCGGTTAACTCTGTCATATAGTATTGGTTAGATGGTCACATACATGAACTATTTTCTTCAAGATTATATAAAGATGAGAGAGTGTGTTTGTTTTGCTATTTTAAGAAAAATACAGCAATGCGCCCACATAATTGAAATCGTGATAGTTATTGGAGTACAAGTTTTAAACACAACCTACAAAATCAATATTTTTTTTCTTTGAAAGCGACAAATCAACGTATATATTAAAACAACTTTAACATAAATAGTGAAGTACGTCTTCTATGTTGTTATTGTGATATATCTTCAACCTTTCTATATTTTTTTTATAAGCTACAAATTTATTTCTAAAATAAGGAAGAAAAAACAGACATTAAGGACAAAAACCTGAATTAGATGAGAAAATAAATAAAATGAAAAGAAAGATAAAATAAAATAAAATAACACTAAAAATAAACATAAGCACTAAAAATGATATGTAATAATCATGAACGTTAACACAGATATGTATTTTCTATTTTTATAAAAAGTTTACAAAAAATATTTTAAGAACAATTTTTTTTTTAATTGTGATTTTTAGCTGCCATGCATATAATATGAAGCTAGAGTATTGTCCCACGCGATCACGACCAATGGCGTGTTGAAATGTATAATTATGGAAACAAGATTTATCAAAGTGATTTAAAATATTGCTATTGATTAAATATAGGTTTTTGTTAAAAGGAAAACACAATTAGTTACGAAACCAAACGATGTTAGGAACATATCTAGCTAATATCACTCGATAATAATAGCAACAAAGCCTAACAAATTAAATTAAGCAAACTTTCTTCTATAGTTGCCTTGGCTGGGTCCAAATTTGTTTCCATTTGTCTACTTTATTCTATTTTCAAATACTTTTGAATTAATTATTTTTAAAGTAAACGAGTAAGTATTATTCTTAAAATAATAAATAAAAAATTGTCATGATCTAGTGATAGATCATAGTACTAATTAATTAATCATTGTTAAAAAAGTTTATTGATGATGAAACCACTAGTATGTGACTACAAAAACATAAATTATTTTTAATGCAAAATTATTGACGTTTGAAGTAATTATCGCTGCAAGGTAAACGGATTTTTGAGTGTGATACTATCAATTATTGAAGTAATTATCATCGTGAACCACACGATACTTTGTTGCGATACAACGTGTTAAGTATTCTGATTGTACTCTATTATATTTAGTATCACTACTGAGATCCAAAATTTTATTATAACCAACGACGATCCCTCGTTAGAACACCTCTTCGATCTGACAATTTGATACTGAGCAAAGAAAAGAAGATCGAAGTGTACTACGACAGTCAAGAGTCGATGAAATATGTAGAATCTTAAACGTGGAACTACCGGCGGGTTTGAAAGTATCCACTACTGATGAAAGACCTTACGAGATACCTCGTAGGCAATGAAAACCCTGCGATAACTTTCGATTCAGTATAATCAAACTACCAGATTTTTGCTAATCAGAGTCGGACGCATATGTTAGCGGAGACCCTTTAACCTTCAGTAACTCGATAGCTCACTCTCGTTGAATAATGAAGATTACGCCGTCGACATAGAAGAATATTCGGAAAAGGAGCACCCCATACCTCTAATAACATTAGAGCAAGAAATCATCTAAGACGCCTCTGGTCGACATTCTTATCTAAATTAATGCATGGTTTCGCCAATCCGCGGGGCTATAACATCGAAGAGAAGGAAACCAGGTTGGGTTCACACGGATCGAGAAAGGACTTGACGAGGTACCCTTAAGAAACTTCATCTTTATTCAACAATGTTCTCAACGTATGCAAAATTCAATCAGACTCCAGGGGGTGAAATCCTACATCCCCTACAGGTACGTTGCCAATTAAGCTTTGGAAGATTAGGGAAAGTGGCTTCTACCTCACAGTTGAGGGATAAAAAGACATTATTTGGCAAATCGTGCATAAGGGATAACCCCGAGTGACCGCCAGAGACGACAAGAATCCACGGTCGTCCAAGACATCTATGAAGACATCGACCATTCCGTGAGGCCCGTTAATTAAAGGTTCGCGGATAAAATTTGGGGCTGACGAGCGTACCCCACCGAACGGATGAAGGAAAATCACATTAGCCAACAATACGAATATCCAGGGAATGAGTAAATAAGGAGGATGCCACAACACCCTCATGATTTCCTAAACAAGTTTAGTATTTCGTAAATATTTTGCACAATTTCAATAATTAATCTGCTAACTATAATACACTGCAACAACAAAGGATCTTGTGATTCTATATATGATGGTGTAAGCCATTATTCTTAGGCAGATTGCACACTTAGTGATCATTATTCCCAACATAATTGATCACCCCCTCTTAAGAACTATCCACTCCACGAGCATAGGCGGTGGAGCCCTAAGGGCAAGATATATAATATTAAAAATAAATTTAATTAATATGCGTTATTATTTTACCATTCTTTTACACACACACACGAACATATATATATATATATATATATATATATATATATATATATATATATATATATATATATATATATATATATATAAGGTGAAAATTACCGAACATATATTGGTTTAATTTTAGAAAAAATACTACCTTGGTTAAAAGTCATGCATCATGAAATAGAAAAGTTTTATGAAAATGACCACTTTCATTATATTGGAGTATACATATATGAACATGTTTGCATTGTTTGTGGAAGCAATGACCCACATAGTTGCATATGTAGCCCCGTCCCTGACGCCCATGAAGTGAACAAATTTTAAATTGCAGGAACAAAAAGTATTTTCTGACACAATAATGACTCATTAGTCAATCCGAGCCGAGAAAACTAGTAATCGATAAGTTAGACTAAATAATTACCAAGAAGAAAAAAATATAGATCAAGCACACAAAGCTAAATAAATGTACAAAGTGTTAAGGTAATATATTGGATGTCACCTTGTGCCGAATTTTCTCGGTCTTGAGGGAAGATCCCAACTCAAGGATCCGGGCAACCAGGGTAGAAGGAGAGTTATGGGGCATCTCTTTCTTTTGCAAAGCCTTGACAAGCTTATTCTTCTCTTGGAGGTTGGCCAACTCCTTTTGGAAAGCAGTGCACTTTTTCTCCATGTCTTTACATTTCCCCTTCCAAGTATCTTTTTCCTTGGAATGATTATCCATACCCAAGAGGTCACCCTAATCGGCAGCAACTAAGGAGAACAGAGAGGCTGCTCGGTAGGTGTTATGGTTGACCTTATGAAGTGGTTACGTCTTCTTTGCATCAGGAAGATTTTGGACGAAGGACATATCCTCAGTGGACACACCAACAATAACTTCCTTAGGAGTGCATGAAATTCGATAGGGAAGAATAGCAGGCACACAGAGGAAAGGAGTTACTGACCCCGAAGCACCGTCCCCGGACAGACGAGCCTATTTAGAGGAGTCCTCCTCCAAAGGTGAATGATGGTCCTGGTCTCAACCCCTCTTCACCGAAACAGGATAAGGTCGTGGCATATCTTCCACAAACAAAATGGCAGTAATAGTTGTAAGTTGATTAACTCCTAGGGCGGCTGCAATAGACTTAACAGCAGAGGAAGGTCCATAAATGGTAAGAGAGGCGTAGCGAACCTGCCAACAGAGCCAAGTTTGATACCTTGAGTGTTGGCATGAGAGAATATCATTTTTAATTCGTACATATTATCTGTAAGATACAATCACACATGTAAAAAACTATAGGACTCCGTCCTCGCAAATATCTCTTTCCTCTTCTCGCAGCCAACTGCACTCACAATGGCGTGGGTATCAATTTGCTTATTTCTCGGTAGGGAAGACGACACTTCGTCGTGATGGAAACCCTCTTTGTAACCAAGTCATTGATACAGGGAGTTCAAATCCTCCCCCGTAATGACTTTTTAAGCAGAGAGTGAATCCAGTTTGATGTGGTAGGAAAAGGGTCGTAGAACAGAAATAAGGCCAAGACCAATACTTCAGAAACCTGCTCTTACAAAAATGAGATGACTCGGTCGTGTCAGAGAAAAAATCATGATGAGCCTCTGAAGTAAGGGGCTTCAACAGTATGAAATGCCTTACGAAATTGCCCCAATTGTTAGTGAAAGGGCTGAACCAAGTACGATCCCAGGGAAATTCTACAAGCCATTGGTTATGAATGTCATTAATTATAAGAAGTGTGCATGACGTATAATAGGTTGAAGAACAACCATGGATAATTTTTCCATGACTTATGCTAGACCAAAACTACAACGCCTTCATGAAGGCCCAAGACCCCGAGTGAAACTAAGAGGGGGACATTTTCAAGTGCTTCAGGATGGCCACCTCAAATTCAGATAAAGCCAGCCGCAGACCTACCTTGGTGACACTCATAAAAGGGAATTGAACACCCATCAAAAGAGTTGCATATCATTCTTTTTTAGTCCACAAGATAGACTGACTAATCTGATGGATCTCTAAACACAATTTCGGTCATGCCTACGGTCATATCAGTACTTAAAATAGACGGGGTCCCCACTATTTATGCATCCACCCAGTTATATTTATTCACGTCAGTCGATTCCACTAATGCCACCCTCTTTAGGGAAAACTCATCAACTTTAAAATGCTCAGTCGACTTAAACCAAGAAGCTACATTTAGTCGATCCTTGTACTCCATATGGTCTTTGATCTCGTCATCATTGGGGTCTCAATTGTGGGTTCTCAAAAAACTTAATTATACTCTCCAACATGCTCTCTCCTTAATCTAACAATTAACATTTCCAAAGCTGACAAAGTAGGATAAGTCGAAACTTATGCCACACGAGAAGATAACGGCATAAAAGTAGCAACGTGGTCCTCCTTAGCATCATCGTCAAATAATAGAACGTCGAAAGAGGAATCTCTTGGGATAGCTCTCTCATCCTGAGAGTCCAATAAAAGCCTTTCCGAATCAGAATCATCACCAAAGGATATAACCTCGGGGTCCAAGAAAACATAGACGAAGGGGAAGAGTGTGAGCTAGAAGACACTCCCACTTTTGCAACAAAAGAGGCTTGACTCTCATCATCACTAGCTATGCAAATAGGACTATCACTCATTTTGATCAAATTATAGAAAATGATTAAGGTAAAATATTGAAGTGAATGGGGTACAAGGTAAGACGAAGCTGATAAGAAGCAAGTGTGCTAAGGAGAAATGGAAGATTGAATAAGGAGTTGCAACTACTCTGGCAAATACTCGCAAAAAGGAAGACATAAAAACACTAGTGAATGGAAAATGACTTTCAAGGATTGTGAAAAGTTTCCTCTGCATTCAACAACCCATATATATAGGCGAAGGTGAACAACAAACCATATCAACTAGAAAGAAAAGTTACAAAATCAACAACTAGATTTTTCCTTCACTACTACGGAAAAGACATTTAACAACGATTGGAAAAGATATATAACCACGTGGGACCAAGTGTTGTTATGTAGCATGTCGTTGTTTATGCGGTACTTACAAACACGGTCCTAGGACCGTTGTTGTATTCTAGAAATCGCGTGCCATATCATAACGGTTAGCTAACCCAGCCGTTGTGATAGAACTAAAGGTCCCAGGTTCGATTCTCAGCATCAATATTTTGTAATTTATATTATTCTGGTCAGCGTTCAATATACATCCACGGTTAGGTTTTATAACCGTTGTCAAAACTTCCTCTGTTTTAAATATGCAATTCTCTGCTTTTCAAATTCTTCTCATTTTTTATCCTGTAACTATTATAACCATATTAGAGAAGTTACAACCACATGTATTGTTGTTAACCATGCATAAAGAGCATAAAAACAGCTAACATTGTGCATCAAAAGACAAAATTAATATTTACATCAAACACAATATGTTTAAGTCAAAAGTAATATTCACATCATTAATACAGAAAATAAGTCATTAGCACATATCAATAAATCAATCAGCAGGACCCTTAAGCACATTGTGGATATACGCCCAACGTTTACGAAGTTCTACAAAGTCCTCAACGGGGAATGGGGTTTCGTCGTTAAACATCTACATAAGAAAGAGCAAAAAATTGAATATCATGCATGATAATAATTCAATAGCCAAGTTATATATTAATATGTGTAAACATTTTATGACATATATGCCTTATCCCATGAATCAACAATGTCGGCAAGGACAATGTTTTACATATGTTTCATGACACAATACTCACACTCGTAAGTCCTGGGTTGTCTCCTCGTCTACAAATTTAAGCAATAATTACATGAATATAACCACACATGAATGTAAATGAAAGAAACAGGTAATCGGGCCACTTACTTTAGGAAAGATCCATAAGGGCTTTCTTCTAACATTGTTCATCATATTCACTTGCTTCACAACACTGTACATTAAAAATGAATTAAACATATTACATGATAAACTAATTACAATGTCAAAGAAAATGAATTAAACATACACTTACGAATTAATAATCTCTTTCATTTTCTTTTCGAGTGGATCATTCAAGGAACACAGTACAGTTACCGTATTCTTCTTAAATGATATGATGATCAATTGTCAATGACCACTGAATAAACACGAGCATATATATTATTAGTATTTGCTAAAACAAAACTAAATATAGAATACATAAACACCAATTACTAAAATACTTACGAACAGAGAAATGGTGTTAAGTAACATTCTTTTCCTCCCTCATTTAACCGTTTTTTCAAGTACTCTCAAATGTCTTTTGGTTGATTAAACGGCCATCGAATAAAAAGCGGATCCAAGATTTCAGAAATACTCAATTTATTTAACTCTATACAAACACGGTGAATGTACCTAAATGGTTAAAGAAAATAAATAAATTAAGGGAGGAAATACAAAAAATGATAATGTTTTATAATGACATGTATATTCAACTATATACTTACGTGCACCAGACTTATAATATCCCTACGTCCAGCCACTTATATCCACCGAGAAAATCCCTTACATCACCAGGACTGTAATAGAATAACTCCAAACATGGACAATGTTCTAGCGGGAGAGGTTGCATATCATTTATCACCGCAACGTTCAAGTATAGCGTGGTGATTTCATTTGCGTTAAGGTCCATTATCTCATTGCGGTTATCTAGAGGGGGAGGGGCTGAACAATTACTTCCTTTTGTAGAAGCACGACGTAAAACACTTCTACTTGGAGTTTGATCATCATCCTCATCACCATCAGCATAACGGTGATCTTCATTTGTACATTGTTCGAGTTTTTCACTTAATCTCTACATCATAATATTCAATTAGAATATAAAACCAAAATAAGCACAATATATATCATACATTTTCGATAAAACATTAACATCTCAAGTAAAGCACATACCGAATATAACTCTTGAAACCTTTCCATATCTTTCTCCCTTTTTTCCCTCTCCTCTTCTAAAATCCTCCCTTGTTCTTCTAATTGCTTCTCAACATTCTCAATCTTTTGTCTTTGTGCATTAAATTTCGGGCTTTCGGTACTTTTTCTTTGAGACCCAAAGAATGACCTTAACCCGACACATTTTCCAACACCACGAACACGCCCACCATGCTCATCTGTTCTGATAGCTTCTACTAATATGTCATGTCGTGCTTCTGGAACAAATGTTCCTTCACGGGCCGCCTCAACCAACTTATCCTACACAACATGAGCAACTTACATATATTGTTACCAACACATTTAAATAACAAATAACATAAACAAAACAAATCATACTTACAATTTTCTCAGCAACTACCCTTGACACCTCAGAGGGGTACTCTCCATTTGGTCTTAATCGAGCCATCATCACATCTCATGTCTTGACGGTGGAGATGGGATGTGATCATCTCCTATTTCTGGTTAATTTTCAAGCATGGTTCTTTTCTCAAGTTTCTTGTAACCCCCACGAGACAATCTATGGGGGTACATGTTCTTTGCCTTGTTTTGAATTCCTACTTCGCTTTTAATCTGTTATTAACATAGTGAAAAATATATGTGATTAGTATCTATAACTCATTAGCATAACATTATCGGTTACATAAGACTGGTACCAACCTTGAATTCCTCTGAACGACGTATCTTCGCAAACTTATTCCATTGCTTTTTCGATATAAAACTATATCGAATCCATGGACGAGCGAGACCGCTCTTAGGCTTCCTAATGTAGTCAGCCGTGAGCTGTAACTTAAATCCCCTCCAACGAGTACCTGCATAAGATATCCATTTTTTTCAACTTTGAGTCATCGGTAAACTCAAAATTCAACTACATTTAAATCAATATATAAGAATGTATTAGAAATTATAGGTAGTGATATCGAATATATGAAAATTATAGTATGTAATACCTTAATGTCTGTCCATATGCTTTCTTGACTTTATCATCCACTTGTTTCCAATCATCTATCAGTATACTGACTTTGCTACGTGTAAGGAACGCAACATAACTCTTAAAAGTAGAGTAATGTTCACAATCCACTACTCTGTAGAACGAATCAAACTCGATCAGAATTTTTTCACCTGATGAGTTGCAGACTGATGTGAATTGGGATATCATTGTGACACCACTTTGTGATCTTTTTGATTGAGTATAATTTGTTTGAGTTTCATTCGCACAACTCTCATTTGTTTGAGTTTCTTCGCTAGTATCTGATGTAGAACTCGACAAGTTCGACATCTATGTTCAACAACAACAACATGAACAACAAGAACATAAACAACAACCACAACAATGACAAATGAAGTTTACTGTAGATGCACGAGGAAAATATTTTACGTACCCTAAACGTGATGACTAAGTAAATGATGTTGGTGTTGTTGTTGGTGTTGTCTTCCTTTCTTACGGTAATGACGGTGTTGTTGTTGTCTTCCTTCTCGAGAGTGACAACTTGGTTGGTGTACTCTTCCTTCTCGACGTCACGATCGTGATGGTTTTGTCAACCTCCTTGACGATGATGACGAAAATGACAAATACACAGTGAAGAATGGATACTGATGAGACAAGCTAGGGTGAATGATGGTGTTTTGGTTGAAAAATCGTGTATTGTTTCACAGTATTGAACGTTAGGGTTTAGGGTTAAAATCAGGTATTGTTTCATCTAGTTTCTATTTTCAATGGAAAAAAAGATACTGAAGAGACAAGGTAACTAGGAGTGTATAATATTATAAGCTACCACCACGGCCTATACCAGCAACCGTTATGATATATTACTTTCATATTGAAATTTCATAAAGAAGCGCCAGAGTTTAATTTACAATTAAAATTTTTAAATAAAAAAACAAAATGTATCACAACGGTTGAACTCACCAACCGTAGTCATAACCCTTTAAATTTTTTATTTAAAAATAAATAAAAAAGAAAAGTCGCGCCTTAACATTAAAGGAATAATATATATGAGGGCGCTGAGGTTCGAACCCATGAAAGCTTGATGGTATCACCACGGTTGGCTCCTCAACCGTTGTTATATACAAATAATTTTTAATCAAAAAACAAAAATAATATGATAGCGCCTTAGTTTAGAGATGTCACCACGGTGTAGGGAAGAACCGTGGTGACCATGGCGTTGTTGTTTACGCATTTTGTAGTAGTGCTTGAAAATATAAACAAACTCGAGTGCACAATAAGCAGCGTCATGCCCTAACTAGTCACTTCGACTCACGCGTTAGAAAGAAGCAGTGAAACGTTTCAATGATGAAAAAGAATTTAATATGTTTGTTCCTCACTACTTTTTCAATTGAATTTAAGTGTTTCCACTTCTAGTTCGAGGCGAACAACATTCTCGGAGGCCGACCACTACCGTTAAGGACTTCCCCGGCTCAGTAACGTCTAACGAGTATTTGGAAAAACTGTTTTGGGTCGGTCAAATGCCCAAATTAATGCTAATTCACTCTAAATGATTCAAGGTATAAAAGTCATGTCACGCGAAATGTAAGGTATACTTTCTGATTTTCACATTTTCACTATACTCATTTTGAATTTTGAACTAACTTAGGCGTTAGAGTGTTAATCTTGCAGGTCCACTCCTACATCGTCATATTGAAGATTAGCACCATCAATTTAAAATTATTCATTATCAATATATACATACTTTTAGTTCCAAAACCAATATATATATATATATATATATATATATATATATATATATATATATATATATATATAGGCTTAATTACACTTTTGGTCCCTATGGTTTGGCCAACTCACGAAATTGGTCCCTATAGTTTAAAAGTGAACGAACTAGTCCCTATACTCTAAAGTTGTATGCAGTTTTAGTCCTTATTCCTATTTCCCCCTCCAAAAATGCTGATGTGTCCAATTTTTAAGTGATGTGGCAAAAATAAGGGCCTGTTTGATTTGCCATGTCATTTAATAATTATTTTTCCATCTAAATTTAATTAGAAAATATATTTTCAAAATAAAAACAAATTATAATTTAAATGTCTCTCTCATTGTTCTGAATAGTTTCCTTGCGTTCATTCGTCTTCTTCCCTGCGTTGCTTCGTCTTCTTCCTTGCGTTCATTTCATCTTGTTCTTCCTTCGTCCATGGCAGAGAAAGAGAAAGCCAAATATTGCTGCAGGTATGTATATGTTCTTATAATTTAGGGTTTTTTTTGCTCGTAAACTGATAATCTGTTGATTAAGAGTTTTAATCGATTAGGGTTTTTTTTTTGTTGTCATATGGTTAGGCCTAGTGAAGAACAGAGGTTGAGGTTCCGTATTAATCATGGGGGTTATTTTGTAACATTTCCTATTAAAGTGTATGTGGAGGGTCAAGTGTATGAGATGGAAGACACTGTTGATGCTGATTGGGTGAACTATAAGGATATTCGGAGTCTGGTACTGAGTATAGGATACACGAAGTTTAAGAATTTGTGGTATCAGAATCCAAAGCTCTCGTTTCAGCGTGGACTGAAGCCTCTAAGTAATGATGATGAACTGATGGAGCTTGTTTCAGATGCTAAAGGGTACACGTTTGTGGAGTTATTTGTAGAACACGAAGTTGATATTCCAGATGTAGTTGAAGTTGGGGATGAAGGTCCTGCAAATGTAGCTGAAGATGGAGGGAATTCTGATTTTGAAGAAGTTGTTGTGGAGGAGGGAAGTGGTGAGAAAGAAGGTGTTAGAGGTGATGAAGAAGTTGTTGTGGAGGAGGGAAGTGGTGAGAAAGAAGGTGTTAGAGTTGATGAAGAAGTTGTTGTGGAGGAGGGAAGTGGTGAGAAAGAAGGTGTTAGAGTTAATGAAGAAGTTGTTATAGAGGAGGGAAGTGGTGAGAAAGAAGGTGTTAGAGTTGATGAAGAAGTTGTTATGGAGGAGGCTTTAGGTGAGGAGGGAAGTGGTATGAAAGAGAATGATGATGGTTATAACAGTGATGAAGATGAAGACTATTTTGAAAGTGAAGCTGAAAGTGAAGATGAAAGTGAGTTTGATATGATTGTTGATGGAGAAGAATGGGATTGGACACATGAAATACCATTGGAGACATTTGCTGACAAAAACAAAGATGGTGGAACCATTAATCAAACACAAGAAATTTATGAAGAGTCTGACCAAGATGAAAGTGATTTACACACTCCAGTTGGAAGTGATGATGAAATAGTTCAGACATGGAATTTTCCTACATTTAAAGTTGGTGAAAGTTGTGATCCTGTTAGATTTGAGTTAGGAATGCAGTTTACTAGCAAGGATCTTGTTTTGGATGCTGTTAGGGATCATGCTATGGAAACAAAGAGAAATCTATGGTTCAAGAAAAATGATGGTGTTAGGGTGGTGGTGAAATATGCTAAAAGTTGTCCATATCATATGTTAGTAGCTAAAAGGAGTGGAAGTCAGTATTGGCAAGTTACTAGTTTAAAAGAAGACCATGAATGTGTTAGGTCTGCTAGGAATAAACAAGCTAGAACTTCATGGCTTGCTAAAAAGTTGATTCCATTGATTAGGCACACGCCACAGATCAAACCTGGTGGATTGGCAGATGAGGCATTCAATAGATGGAATGTGAAGCTTAAACATCATCAAGCATATAGGGCAAAGAAGAGAGCATTGGATTTGATTGAGGGTGATGCTACTGAGCAATATGCACACTTAAGGAGTTATGCTGATGAGATTAGAAGGTCAAATCCTAATAGCACTGTGATAATTAAGTGTGGGACATCTGAAGTAGGCCTTGTTTTTGAAAGGATTTACATTTGTCTTGAAGCTTGTAAGGCTGCTTTTGCTCACACATGTAGACCCTTGATAGGGTTGGATGCTTGCTTCTTGAAAGGTGATCATGGTGGTCAACTCATGGCTGCTGTTAGCAAGGATGGAAACAACCAAATGATCCCTATTGCATATGCTGTGGTGGAATCTGAAACTAGAGATTCTTGGAAGTGGTTTGTTGACTTATTGTTGGAGGATCTTAACCAACTAATGCCCAGCCAGTATTCATTTATATCTGACCAGCAAAAGGTTAGTATTTTTATGAAAATTGCATAGTGTTGCTTGTTTTGAGGTGATTAAATTACATAGTATTTTTATGAAAATTACATTGTATCATCCTACTGTATACAGGGACTTGTGGAGGTGATTAAAGGACTAGGTGAGAATGTGGAGCATAGGTTGTGTGTTAAGCATCTCTATGGGAATTGGAAGAAAAGGTTCCCAGGAGCTGCAATGAAAGAGTTATTGTGGAAAGCAGGAAGAGCTACCACTGTACCAGAGTTATTGTTAAGCAAAAGAAAATGCTTGAAAGGTACAATGGTGACATATGTCCTAAGATTCAGGCTATAATTGAAAAAAACAAAAGGGTTGCAGGGGGGTGGAAGGCTACTTGGCATGGTGATGATGAAATGACCAAGTTCAGTGTGGCTAATGACAGAGATACTTATGTTGTGGATTTGGGAGCAAAGTCTTGTGCTTGTCGTAAGTGGGACCTAACAGGAATACCTTGTGCACATGCTATTATATGCATTTGGTACAATGGATTACAAGTTGAACAATTTGTATCATCCTATTACAGGTATAACTACAATTAGCTATTATATGCAATTTATATCATAATAACAGGTCTGACTGTGTGTTTGTTATAGGAAATCACAATGTGTGGCCACTCACTCCCACATTGTGCTACCCTCAAATGGACCAAAACTTTGGCCAGAATCAAACACTGAGTTTATCAATCCTCCAGTCATGAGAAGGGCACCAGGAAGGCCAAAGAAGCAAAGGAACAAGTCCAATGATGAGCCAAGAAAGCCTAATGTGTTACCAAGTCAGTTGAAGACAGTGAAGTGTAAAAAGTGTCAAAAGTATGGACATAACACTAGGACATGCAAGGGTAAAAGTGCTGCTGACAGGCAAATACCTAAGGGAGGAAACAAGCAGAAAAATAAGAAGCAGAAACTAGATTGAAACTTAGGCTTGAAACTATTTTGGATGTAATGTTTGTTATCAAGTTAGGCTTGAAAGTATTTTGTTATCAACTTAGCCTTGCAAGTATTTTTGTTATCAAGTTGGATGTAGCAGTTTTATTTTGGATGTAATGCTTGATTATATTTTGAAGTATTTTGGATGTAATGACAATTATCCTTGACAACAATACATAAGTTCATGATCTTAAATACAGAAGTGTCAATTATCCTTATATACAAGTGTTGTTGTGTCTTATAAATACAGAAGTCTTGATCTTAAATTCATACACCAAAACTGCTAAACCATAAAATGTCAACTTCTAAAATTCATTTATAGCATAACTCATGCACCAGAACTCATAAAATACATAACTCATAAAATTCAACTGCTAAAATTCATTTATATCAGAACTCATACACCAGAACTCATAAAATACATAACTCATAAATGTCAGACTGCTAAATACATAACTCATAGTTTTGGTCCACTACTAAACAGAAACAACCAACTGCCAAAACCATTACATTCCATTTAAACTACTAGAACATTATCATACACATCAGTCCTACAATGACCACAACTGCTACACTAGACATTCCTTGCCAAAACTTTATCTCCTTCTTCAAATCTGCATAATTTTTTAGCTTCAAATTTTCCTTCTTCTTAGCTTCATCAATTCTTTTCGTTAATGACAAAATCACCTCCTTCGCACGCACCGACATTTCTTCGTCGTACCAATTGAAGAAGTTACACCTTTTTCTTCCCTGCAACTAAAGAAGATACACTCAATTTTAGTGTTTTACCAACAGCGAAACTTTCGAATACTTTACGTCAAGATTTTACCTTGTATAAGCCACATCCATTGAACCTCCGCCCAGGATTCTCCTTTGTTCATGAAGTAGTGAATGGTGAATCAATGTCACAAAAGCAACGAACTTGTCTTCTTTGCGATACACAGCTATTGCTGGAAACTGTATAGGAATCCCCCATTGAAGGACACAATAAAGACAATGGATGAAGAAATTTGGAATGTTAGGGTTTCTTTTGGGGACGATGAAGACAACACCTGAACAATGAGAGAGACATTGAAATTATAATTCGTTTTTATTTTGAAAATATATTTTATAATTAAATTTAAATGGACAAATAATTATTAAATGACATGGCAAATCAAACAGGCCCTTATTTTTGCCACATCACTTAAAAATTGGACACATCAGCGTTTTTGGAGGGGAAAATAGTAATAAGGACTAAAACTGCATACAACTTTAGAGTATAGGGACTAGTTCGTTCACTTTTAAACTATAGGGACCAATTTCATGAGTTGGTCAAACCATAGAGATCAAAAGTGTAATTAAGTCATATATATATATATATATATATATATATAAATCTCTTAGTATACTTCATATTATATTGTTATACATTTATTTAATAGTTAATTTTTTCTTTATCTCTCTATCACACAACCAATATTTCACATGTATCTCATTATTCTCTATTTCTTTCTCTTTCAAACGGTTGGATCTATAGATATCTACAAAACATTTTTCAATGGTATACTTAAATCATATATGTACATGATTACCCACTTTTAATACATCATATTGATTTTCTTTTACGGCTGTTTCATGGTTTTTTTTAATATGTAAAATTTATTAATAGAATACTATTCTAATTTATTTTCATTTCTCATTCACAATTTTAATTATTAATTATCTTCTATCTAAAACACAACAAAATAAATTAGAGAAAGTTAGAAGTAACAACAAAATTAATGTTTGAGAATTATAAAAGAACAAGAAGTTACCTCTTTAACTAAAACTTTAACATATTAGGTATTTGAGTTATTTTTTTCATAGACCTAAATCACACTTGAACTCAATATTTCTTCCACAAATGTAAATTTTCACTTTCTAGTTTTGATAACAGAATGTACCAAAATCTAACTCTAACTCCTCCACCAAACTTAACCGAGACTTTGGATAGATATGAAAAAACCTGCTTTAACGTCATCACCATAACAAAAAAACAAAAGCCAAGAAAATGAATTATTAATTACACCATTGTGTGCATTAGTCACATGCATACACTATTTAAACCCATGAGCTAGTTTACAACTAGAAAACATATCTTGTCACTTCATCCCAATTACAATCTCTCGACACAACAATGTCCACTACCGCCACGTGTCTCCTCTTCTTCCTGCTTCCACTTCTCATAACCACCATCATATCTCCGGTGGCCTCCGCCGGTAAAGGACAATGGCAGCTACTACAGAAAAACATTGGCATTGTAGCCATGCACATGCAACTCCTTCACAACGACAAACTTATCATATTCGACCGGACCGACTTCGGTCTCTCCAACATATCTCTACCCGACGGGAAATGTCGTAACGACCCGTCAGAAACCACGGTTAAAATCGATTGCACGGCGCATTCCGTCGAATACAGCGTGGTATCCAACACGTTCCGGCCGTTGTTTGTTCAAACCGATGTTTGGTGTTCTTCCGGCGGGGTGAACCCCGCCGGAACACTTGTCCAAACAGGTGGTTTCAATGATGGAGACCGCGCCGTTCGAACGTTTGAACCTTGTAACAACTGTGATTGGAAAGAAATCGCCGGCGGACTTTCTGCTCGGCGATGGTATGCTACTAATCAAATTCTGCCGGACGGCCGTCAGATTATCATCGGCGGTAGAAAACAATTTAACTATGAATTTTACCCCAAAAACGACATTGGTGCAGTAAATTTATATAGTTTACCATTTCTGGTTCAAACTAATGACCCTGGTGCAGAGAATAATTTGTACCCCTTTGTTTTTCTCAATGTTGATGGCCATCTCTTCATCTTTGCTAACAACAGAGCCATCCTCTTCGATTATAATAAGGTAGTTTCACTCTTTCCTTCATCTTATCTCTCTTATAAACTACCATTAACTTCTTAATTTTATTAATTAACCTATATAATAGTAAATTGATGTATCAGTTAAAATTTGTTCTTTTTATATTGACCTAAAATTGCATTAGATATGTTCGGTTAAGTTAGTTATGTCGGTTAAGTCACTTAAGTTATAGTTGTACAGAGACATTAGAGCACGCAGACTCATGATTAAACCCGTGATATAATAAAAAGTCTAACTCATCTGGAAAAAACTAATATTATTAAGTTTATACGTTAATTCTAGGATTCCAACCATGTCTATCAAAATTGTGAAAGTATATATCTTGTGAATTGTTTATTTGTTTTTATTTGTGATGTATACTTTGTAACGTTCTAATTTAATGCATTTCTTGAAATGTCAAAGCCATGTGTGAAGATATTTTTAGTTTTGTTTCTAGTTTTAAATTTTAGCTACATTGGATTGATGATGTTTTTAATCTGTGTTCCAAAAATAACTAGAATCTAGTGGTGAAAACATTTCCACAAGTACCAGGTGGAGAGCCTAGGAGTTATCCAAGCACGGGTTCTAGTGTTTTGTTACCATTAAAAAATCTTCAATCAAGAACAATAGAAGCTGAGGTTTTGGTTTGTGGTGGAGCACCAAAAGGATCATATCAAAAAGCAGAAGCAAAAGAATTTCTCGGAGCTTTGAATACTTGCGCCCGAATCAAAATAACCGACCCGGATCCGAAATGGGTAGTTGAAACCATGCCAGAAGGTAGAGTCATGAGCGATATGGTAATGCTTCCAAACGGCGACGTTTTGATGATTAACGGAGCGGGTTCAGGGACAGCCGGTTGGGAACTAGGACGGGAACCGGTTTTAAACCCGGTTCTTTATAAAACAAAAAACCCATCCGGTTCACGGTTCGAGTCACAAAATCCGTCTAACACACCACGAATGTATCATTCTACTGCTGTTTTGGTTCGTGATGGAAGGGTTATTATTGGTGGTAGTAACCCTCACATTGGTTATAGTTTTGCAAATGTTTTGTTTCCAACTGAACTTAGTCTTGAAGCTTTTTCACCTTCTTATCTTGAACCGGGTTTCGCGAATGTTCGTCCGAGGATTGTCTCTCCTATTGTAGGGTCACAAAAGTATGGTCAAAAGTTGAAGTTGAGGTTTCAGGTGAAAGCAATGTTGGATCAGAATTTGGTTTATGTTACAATGTTGGCGCCGTCTTTTAACACACATTCGTTTTCGATGAATCAGAGGTTGTTGGTGTTGGAGTCAAATAAAGTGGTTAAGGTGGAAGGAACAACGTTTGAAATTGAGGTTACTGTTCCTGGTTCACCTGTTCTTGCACCTCCTGGTTTTTATATGTTATTTGTGGTTCATAAAGAAATTCCTAGTGAAGGTGTTTGGGTACATTTAGTTTGATTTTAAGTGTAATTATATGATATGATGAATAATAAATTGTATCTTATAAAAAATATGGTTATTACTAACTCTCTCCAGTTAGTGAGAGAATTTTTGGAGATTTATTTAGTCTCATTTACAGAATAAAAATATAAAATCAAGGAATGTTCAGATTTTTTTTTTTGTTGTGGTCAGATCTCAAATATTTGGTTTACCCTTATATAAAATTAGAGCTTTCAAATTAAATGGCCGGGGTTTAATTTTTAAGGCCCTAAAAATATAGAGGCTCAAAATTTTAAAGAAAAATAAGTTCTAAAATAAGTAGGCCCCCTAAACTAATGGTCCCTAAAACAACATTTTTAAAAATTTGATTTTTTTTTAAAAAAAAAAATTTTCAAAAAAATTAAATATTTTTTTTTTTTAATTTTTTTTTTAAATAATCAGATTTTTGTTTAAACTGCAAGGCGGGAGCACGGCACAAATTTTGAACGTGAGATTTGTTTGCAATGAAAATTGATAGAAATTGAAAAAAATACAGTAAATATGAAATAATTTTTAATAAAATAAGGCCTCTCTCATAAGGTTAAAAAATAAAATAATAATTGAAGGGCCTAAAAAAAATCTTATTAGTAGGGGACTTAATATATTGAGGCTTTGTTAGAGCTAAATAATAGAGGTCTTTAAATGTTGGGTTTATTTGACAACTCTATATAAAATGCTTGTATTTTTTATATTAGTTGATATATTTAATATTTTTGTCATTTAAATTTCCGGTGTGTATGTGTTAAGTTACATAAGTATTTCTAAAAAGAAAGTTACATAAGTAAAAATTAGGATGTTCATCCTATAGAATAGTTGGGTAGAGTGAAAACACCGAATCGAATTAAATTGAACTACAATAAAAATTTATTTGAACTGAAACAAATTGTTTAATTAAAAAATTATTAGTTTCGTATACTGTTTTAAAATTCTAAACTATTAGGAGATATTTTTTTTTCAAATCGAACAATTTATTAAAGAAGCGAATCTTTAAACTACTTTTTATTTAAAAAATAAATAAAACTTGTTTAAACATTTTTATTTTCATTTTGATTCGGTTCGGTTTTAATTTTGATTCTAATTTCGATTCAATTTTCGTATAATATAGTTATGTTCTAAAATTATTGGTATAATATGGTTGAACTTAGTAACCGGATTCACTATTAAAAATCTAATATTGAATTATTTTAACTTTTATGTTCATATTTCGGTTCACTGTTTTTAAACTATCCTAATAACAATCATAGAAATTTACAGTATTCAAGTGACTTCTAAATAAATTAACGCACTGATTTTTAACTCATTTGCAGTAACCTTAATTAACACATTTTCATAATTCGTGTTTATCAAGTAGTAATCATTTTCATTGGGCTTGTCAATCTAATAAAGGTCTCGAATCTTAAAGGCCTTAGTCACGTTGAAAGATATCTGCATATCAGTCATGCAGTGTTCCATCAACTATTTTTGTTTTGTAATGTGATTCCTTGCCTAGTTTCAATGTGTATATACGTGAAATGGGATGTTTGACTAGATTAATGGCAGAATTTGTTCTATCAATAATGGCATTTGCATTTTTCTTTTTGACAATTATTTCATGCATCTTCACAAGCACTTATTTCATGGAGATTGCCTTGAAAATCTAAAAAAAATTGTTTGCGAAAACGTGTTGCGTTTGGAAGACATGCACTGCATTCGGAAAATAAACGCGTTAGTAGGAAAGCGATTTTGCAAATATGCAATGGGTTTTAGAGAAACACTAGTGGGATTAAGTAGATTCGCACGGATATGGTACGCGTTTTTTTTTTCTTTTAAAATATAATAAAAATAATATTAAAAAAAATGAAATTGCTCAAACAAAAAAATTATTATTTTTAAAAGATATAATAAATTTGTGTCTATAATTTATTTCATATATAAAAATATTTAAATGAATCATATATTATTATTTATATAAATATTGTTTTTGTTTTGACATTAATTACAAAAAAATATAATAACCAATAGAAAACTTTTTTCATTATTATTCAATATTTTGATAAGTAACTTTATATTTTTTAGAAGTGTTTTAGTGTTTTAATAAAGTTATTTTTGTTTATAACAATAATTCTTTTTTTTTATTTATCTTTACAAATATTTAAAAAATATCGATAAATTAATATTATTCAATATTTGGGACATATATATATATATATATATATATATATATATATATATATATATATATATATATATATATTATTCAAGAATATACTTTTTTTCCGGTATATAAATATTAATTTTGGAATGACATCTATAATAAAAGAAATCCATGTGTTGTGGTTAACACTAATTTAACCTTTGTTCTAATGTTGCCAACTCATTAAATTAAGGGCAAATTGAGTTCAAATCCAACAATTTACAACCAAATCAGCATCTAATTGAATACTAAGTGTCTAATTTGCACTACACACACTACAATTGATCCAAACCTAACTGAACAATGCAAATTCACTTCCCCTATTCAACTTTATGCTGTAACTATGCTGCTCTCTTTCTGCACATCACCTTTTTTGCTTTTGGTTTGAGTTGACGTGGTGAGAACAAAATTGTCTTCCCAATGCAGCATACCATGGGAAGCTACGCTTAAATTCTTCTTCTTCTCACACTCACTTTTCAAACACAACAGAATACTTTCTCACTTTTCAGTTCCCCTATTCTTCTTCTTCTCACACTCACTTTTGTTCTTCCAAACTCACCAACAACAACAATGGCAAAACCCTTTTCAATGGTTAAAGACATCAATGATGGTAAGGAGCTTTGGAAGATTGCAGTGAGAATCCATCACAAGTGGAGTGTGGTTTCAAAGAATAAAGAACACTTTGAGATGATTGTGGTTGATAAAGAGGTGCTTTTGCTTGAACTTTCTTCAATCTTTGTATTTTTCCCTTCAGCTGATATTAATGGTTGTAATATATTTTCGTTTGTTCCAAAACTTATATAGTTGACATGCCATATATGGATTTTGATGCATTTAAAAATGGAAATGTGTTGCATGTATTGTCTGAGTTTTTTTCATACTTCTTTGTAACTTTTAGGGTACAGACATTCAAATCAAGGTTCCAACGATGTTTAAACAATCTTTTGATTCTGTGTTGACGGTCCATAACACATGTACAATTGCAAATTTCCAAGTCATTCCGAATAATACCATGTTCAAACCGTCTGTGACAAAAATAAACACGATATACCTCCAAAGAAATTGATCTTCACACCCTTTACTGATATTATTACTGGAAAATGGAAAAAAGGATCTTTTAATTGGTAAGTTTATATATGTTTAAAATAATACATTTCATAATGTTATAAGATATTCTATCATTAATCTTTGTTTCTTATAGTATTGTCTGTGTTGCATATGTTATGGGCATTGTAACTGAAATTGGCTACACACAGATGCAGAGTGGCCACAAAAAACAACAAGTTAATTTGGTGTTGAAGGACTTGGGGTTTGTATCCCAACTTATTGCGTCTCTTTGCGTTTTGGTGTTCTGTCTCCACCCATATATCCTTGCTTATCCATATTATTTTATATTCATGCAGTAACAACACAATACATTGTACCTTGTGGGAAGGTTATGCTCTTCAGTTCCATCAGTACCTACAGACTACAAAAGACACTTCGTCACCGACAATTATCGTTTTACAATTTGCTAAAGTCAAAGAAGAAGGTATACAACTGTTAAATTCTTCTGTTACATATTTATTGTGTATGATTTATTTACACCATTTCAATATTTCTTTTAAATTGGTTATTTAGGCAAGTACCCTTTATGTGTTTCAAACACATTCAATGTTACAAAATTGCACATCAATGATGACTTACCTGAGATTCGTGAATTCCTAAAGAGGGTAACGGCTTCTTGCCTAAGATATCATCTATATTTTTTTGTATTTTGTATTCTGCACATACCCTTATTTGATGGTTATCCTATTTTGATGTGTTATCACATAGATACCAATAATGGTAGCCAAAGAGGGATCAAGTAATACTTTGACAGCACTCTCACAGAACTGGTCTCAGACATCCGATTCTTCTCAACTCACCCCTTATGACAAATTCATGTATAAGGCTATAGTACTTCCTCTAACTGATATTGTGCAACTTAAAGATGTAATAACTATTCTTATGCCTTCATCTTCGTTGTTCTATCAATATTCTCTATTTTTTTTACTTATGTTGTATGATGTATAAGTTATTATATTAAATTAACAGATCACACAATGTGTTACGGTGGCAAAGACGGACAAACTTAAAGCATTCCACGGGGGTTGGTATTACCAAGCGTGTCATGAGTGTCCAAGGGTTGCCAAGGGTCAACAACCACCATACATATGTGGTGTTGGCCATAATATGGAGACTGAGATTTACAGGTCATTTTATACTAACGTTTTTCATTTCAACCTTCCATGTTTTACAATACTATGTGGGCATAATAAACTTGCATAAATAGGTATAAGATAATGCTTGAAGTCGTAAGTGACGGTTGTCATGTGGCGTTTATTCTATGGGACCGTGAGTGTTCACAAGTGTTAAAAATATCTGTTGATCAAATGCGCATCAACATGATTAAGGTCAATTTCTATTCTTTTAATCTTCACTTGCACATAACTGTGAATTATTAATGTACACTATTTCAAGGATGTAGCCCTACTAATTGTTATCTTTTTCATACCCCTTTCCAAATAGGATGGAGTCACGAACCCTCTTGAATTTCCTTTAGCCCTCGATGCTTTGGTAGGTGTCAAACTTACTTTTAAGGTTAAGTGGCAACCATCATGGGCTAATGGATCGGTTGTCTCCATATATCAAGATGAAAGTGTCATTAAACAGCTTAAATCAACAATTGCCCCTGTCATGGTATAATTCACGTGTCCCAACTTTACTGTCTTCCACTTTATATCTACTGGTTGAATTTTAGCATTTTTTATTTTGTATCTATCAATCAGCCAACACACACTACTCCTCAGTTAGATGATCTCCTGCAGGTTATTCTTTGAACCACATAGCTTATTATTCCTTTTGTGCTTATTTCATGATATATGTTATTGTGTTAGTTATGTACTTATTATTCACATCGTTTATTTCTTTGTATATTACGGAAAGTGTTGATGAAGTCATGCCAATTGGGGAATGGGATTTAATAGCAGTAACTTATTCAAATTCATCCAAACATGACTTCCTTTTTACTTTGTCACTTTTATGTTATCTTGAATCGTGTTTTATTTTTTACACCTTGCTTCAATATGTTCTGTCTCAAATCCAGGAAATTGAATTTACCTCCAAAAACAACACAAATCCGGTTACACCTGTTTCTACCTCAAAGAGAGTGGTTGCGGACGTTTTTAATGCCTCTGCTCCTTCAAATGAATTGGCAGATGCGAAGGTTCCTCCACCAAACTCAAGAAGGATATCAAATTGGAAAAATGATGATTTGAAACTCTGAAGCAATATTGAAGCATTCTGCCTTTTGTATTTTTTGTGATAACCAGTTGACATTACTCTGTCTTCTTGTTCTTGAACAATTAAATGTATCTGTGTAATGTATATTTGAAATGAATGATTGAGTCATAATTGACACAACGTTGTGAAACTTTCACTTTTATCTACTTCAACCTATTGTTAACTCAATTTATATACTCTCATTCCCCTTTAAATCTTTGGATTATTTTCTGCTTCTCAAATTTTGGTTTCCTTATGTTGACTTGCATCTGGTACATGTTTGTTAACAATGTTTGTTCACTAAAACAATACAATGTTTGCTCTTTTAAAATTATACATGAACCATTAGAAACCAAATTATGGACTAAAAAAATACAATATAGTTCAGGCAGAATCAAATTTAACCATGTTATATGTTCAGCTATTTAACCATTACAAAACACACGGCTCATAAAGCAACCCCAATATAGTGGATCCATTTTAATATATTACTTACCAAATCATTGAATATATTACCATATCACTTCTTCTTACTTACTTATCAAAATTCAAAATTTATATCAAAACCCAGTCTAATGTCGCACGAATGCAAGGTCTACTATGCACAGCCTCCTATGCACAGCCATGTCTACATCAATCAACATTGTCATCCTATTTTATCATTTCTTCACTTTTTTAATCATATAATAATTCAACCAGTTTACTTTTCCAAGTTAATCACTTCTATCTATACAAATTGATAATATAAAAGCTACCTAAGTCTTCTTATATCACTTTTTTAAATAATATTATTATATTATTCTTTTCAGTACTCACGCAAAGTACCTCCAGATTCATACTTGGTTGTGGTTTTTCTTTAATTTCCCACTTAACAACTTCAGTAAATATTTGTTTACACATTAGTACCTTCAATAAGTTCTTTTCCTGATCCATATATGGAAACCAGCACCATCTTTTTATGATGTTCCCTACAACTGTTTTCCTTCTCAACTTACTCATTTGGAATATGGCTACTGTTATTTCAAATACATGATAAAAGGATATTATCACGGAATTTTAACACAATACTTATGGATACATCAATGTTTAACAACAATGACACATCTGCATCTATTACAAGAAAAAAAAAAGCTTTCCATGTTGAGCAAAAAAAATGCTCTCCTACAACGCAACAAGGAGAATGTTTCACCACTGGATGGTTCCAACAACAATTACACACCTTCCTCGAGCAGAATGTCTGTTAATATTACTCCACTGTCTCAGCATTTGTCAAATAAGCAGCATACTGTTGAATCTAATCGTCATAAGTATGATCGAAACACTTTTAAAAGGGCAAGAATACCTATGCAACTAAGAGCCAATCTAATCAACGTCTTCAACACAGTCACACCACCTCGGCATACAATTCTCATCGAACTACCAACGATCGCAATAGACAGTATCCAACCATTTTCTCAACCAACTACATCTACACTGCCTCCTCATCCTATGAATTCAGCTGCTTTCGATATCGACAGCTCGCAAAATTCGGATGACGACAACCCTTTTGAAGACAATTCTGAAGATGGTGATGACCACAACTTTGTTCCATTGGGAAATTCATACGCTTAAGGTTTGTACATTCTTTAATACATTGCATACTATGACTCACACCTGCTTACAATGTCAACCTCTTTAAACTTTGTTGTTTCTCTTCTGTTTCAGTTTATTCAGACATAGGTGACCCATTTTGGGAGTGCCAACATTGTCATGCCGCAATATGGTACCAAGAACGTTCAAGAAAGTCAAGACACTCAACTATTCCAAAGTTCACACTATGTTGCAAGGGAGGCAAAGTTGTCATTCCAATGCTAAAACCTCCACCACCTAACTTGCACAAGCTTCTGTTTGATCCTCATTGCAAACATGCTAAGAATTTTCAGAATAACATTCGACCATATAACGCAATGTTTTCTTTCACATCCCCGGGAATGAAATTTGACACTTCCAATACAAAGGGTGGACGAGGGCCACCTACTTTGTAACTACATGGTCAAACATGCCACCGACAATGTCCTAAGTATGTACAATTGTATATTTTCGACACCGACAATGAAGTTGACAACAGGATTGGCTGTTTTAGGTTATGCATTTTTCATTTCTACTTGGAAATAACTATTTTTTACATTCCAATTCAAACTAAATTTGCATTTTTATTCTTTCATTACAGTGACAATCAACAAGTTGATAGAACAATTGTTAAAACACTCAAGTACATTTTATATGAGAATAACCCTCACGCAAAGGCTTTCTGAATGGCAAGGGACACATTGAGGAATAACAGTTATCAAGATTTGAAACTACGACTTATCTCTGATAGATCCAATGATGGTCGTGTTTATAACTGCCCAATGGTGTCCGAAGTTACAGCTCTAATAGTCGGGGATCTAGATTCAGCTCCAAAAAGAGACATAATTATGCAACACCGTAATGGTCAATTACAAAGGATTGACGAATTTTATCCAAGTTACTTGGCGTATCAATATCCATTGATTTTCCCATACGGTGAGGATGGATACAGGCCTAACATACTACACAAATATCAACAATAAACGGTTGTTACCAAGCAAAATCGTCAAACCATCAAGGATTGGCTATGCTTCCTGCTTCACGAAAGAACATGTGAGGCAAAAACAGTCATGCATTCGCGAAGACTCTTCCAACAATTTTTGGTCGACGGTTACACAATGATGGAAACAGAACGTCTTAATTGGTTGAGGAAGAACCAGTCTAAGCTAAGGGTTGGCAAGTATCGACAGCTTAATGATCAGCATGCGCCTGATCAACAGAACGAACAAAATAAAACTGGCAGAAGAGTCATATTGCCTTCTTCCTTGGGGGGGGGGGGAGAGCGTTACATAGGTCAATTATATTTTGATGGTATGGCTATCTCAAGCACACTTGGGTTTCATGATTTATTTATTACTTTTACATGTAATCCCAATTGGCCTGAGATTACGCGGCTGTTATCCAAAAGAAATTTAAAGCCACATGACAAACCTGACATTGTTTCTAAAGTGTTCAAGATCAAATTTGATGAACTCATGATCGACCTAACCAAACGACGTGTCTTTGTGAAAGTCTTGGCTTGTAAGTCATTTAGTATTTCATACAACTTTTATGGTTTTGTTACACTTGCTATTTTTATTAACTAATCATTTGTGTCAATTGCAGACATGTACACTATCGAATTCTAGAAACGGGGGTTGCTGCATGCTCACATTCTAATTTTCTTACATCCACAATGTAAGTATCCATCACCACTCGACATTGACAATATCATCTCTGCCGAAATTCCAGACCCTGTCAATCATCCAAAACTGTATTAATTAGTCAAATCACACATGATGCACGGTCCTTGTGGACAGGCAAGATTGGCATCTCCATGCATGAAGAATAGAAGATGGTCAAAGTTTTTCCCTAAAAAATTCAATGAGGAAACAATTGTTGACAGCGATGGTTATCTACCTTACAAAAGGAGTTCAAAAACACACACAATTATCAAGTCGAGCATTACTTTAGAAATCGGCATGTTGTTCCTTACAACACAAGATTGCTCCTAAAATATGAAGCTCACATCAACATGGAGTGGTGCAACCAAAGTACTTCAATCAAGTACCTTTTCAAGTACATCCACAAAGGATATGACAGAATCACGACAACTGTTGTTCCAAGAAATAATGCTATGTCAAATCATCATGACGTACTTGATGAGATCAAGGAATACCTGGACTATAGGTATGTCTCTCCAAGTGAGGCCTGTTGGAGGATCTTTTCTTACAAAATTCATGGTAGAAAACCTGTTGTTGAAAGCATGTTTTACCACCTAATTGGTGAAAAACCTATTTACTATACTGATTTCCAAAGGATGGAGAATATTTTGGAAAAAGCAAGTGTGACAGAATCTATGTTCACTTTATGGTTAATTGCGAATGCCAAGTATGACGAAGCAAAACACTTGACTTATGCATAATTTGTCTCTAAATCTGTGAATGATGCTAACCGTTGTCAAAGGACCTAAATGTTACGAAGACATTCGTAAGGTGGGGGAACAACATTATGATTCTTTTAGGGATGCTTGCTTCGCCATGGGTTTTCTTGAAGATGATAAGGAATACATTTGAGCAATTAAGGAGGCAAGTGAGTGGGGGTCTGGCCACTTTTTGCGCAAATTATTTGTTGTAATGTTGTTGTCTGGCACAATCAATAGATCAGTCCATGTATGGAATCAAAGTTGGTTGTTCTTATTTGATGGAATTTTGCACAAACAAAGGGAGGTTGCTAATAACCAAGGTAATTTATTTTAATTTTAGCGTGTTAATCCACTATAGCCTTATTTTATTCTTTCTGTTGTACCTAACCAAATATTGTTTATTTACCTTCTATCATTAAATATGCACCTCATCATATGCTTCTGCCAAATCATCATGCAGGACTGCAATTGAATGAAGTTGAACTACAAAACTTAACTTTGATTGAAATTGAAACTTTACTTCAAGCAAACCGTCGCAGTCTTACTGAATTCAAGCCAATCCCGTATCCTGATGGTTATGTTATACAACAACTGGGTAACAGACTTATCTATGAAGAGAGAAGTTACGATATTGCGGTTATGAAATCGGAGTTCAATACTCTTTTCAGCTCACTTACTGGTATGGAACTTTTTAACAGTTACGGTCTTACACATGTTGCACTACAATTTATAACAAACCATAATACTTTGATATTGTTTTGTATATGAACAACACAAAATATATGACAAGATAATGCTTACTGTTTCAAATCAGAAAGGAGGGGTGTTTTTCTTGCATGGCTACGGCAGAACCGGTAAGACGTTTATGTGGAAAACACTTGCAACTTCATTGAGGTCAACACATCAAATCGTTTTAACCATAGCTTCGAGTGGTATTGCTTCTCTGTTATTACCTGGTGGTAGAACCGCTCATTCAAAGTTTAAGCTACATGTCCCAACTTTGGAAAATTTGACCTGCAAGATTGACTTTGGTGATGAGCATGCCGAACTGCTACGCCAAACTAAATTGATTATTTGGGACGAGGCCCCAATGTGTAGCAAATTATGTTTCGAAGCTCTTGATAAGACTTTAAAGGATGTCATGAGTAACTACGACAATTCTGAGGTTGTGTTAGGAGGTAAAGTTGTTGTTTTCGGTGGAGATTTCAGATAGATCTTGCCTGTCATCCCAAGAGGGAATAGATCCGATATTATCCACTCAGCCATCAATGCATCTTACATTTGGGATTCTTGTGAGGCGTTAACGTTAACATGCAATATGAGGCTGAAAGGAGGTCTAAACACTCAGGATTGTAATGATATTGCTGAATTCTCAAAATGGCTATTACAATTGGGAGAAGGTCGGATATCTGAACTCAATGATGGTTATGCTGATATTGAGATTCCACCAGAATTACTTATCCAACAATTTAACGACCCTATTCGTGCTATTGTGGAAAGCATTTATCCATCTTTCATGGATAATTATACTTCTTACGATTGTGCAATTTTGGCATCAACAATTGAAGTTGTTGATCGAATAAACAATTTTGTTCTCGATATGATGTCGGGTATATTACACATAACCATTTTATGAAATCCATTTTACTTTCTATTTTTATGAAAATAATTCCTTCTTTAGTTGTTTAATATCACCGCGTTTTTTATCATAATTTTGTATCAGGTGAAATCAAGGAATGTTATAGCTCTAACACGGTTGATCGATCTGAAATTCATGATAACGGCATTATCGAAGTCCTTACTCCCGAATTCCTCAGCTCTCTCAGAACTTCTGGGTTGCCCAACCACCACATCAAATTAAAAATAGGTACACCGATAATGCTTATGAGAAACACTAATCAAGCGGAAGGGTTGTGCAACGGAACAAGATTAATTATTACAAAAATGGCTAATCATGTTCTTGAGGCTGAGATTATGGGTGGGAAAGGGCATGGAAAGACAATATACATACCAAGAATGAATATGTCCCAATCACAATCACCTTGGCCTTTCAAACTAAACCGGAGACAATTCCCGATCATTGTATGATACGCCATGACGATTAACAAATCTCAAGGATAGTCTTTGGATTGGGTTGAACTATACATACCGAAGGATCTATTCAGTCATGGTCGGCTCTATGTTGCAATCTCACGAGTAACGAGCAAAAAAGGTATCAAAATCCTCATACATGATGATGACAACAAACCAAAGTCATCCACTGCCAACGTCGTCTACAAGGAGGTCTTCAACAACGTTTAGCCGGTGCTTATTTTCATTTTGTTTTGTCATTTTCAATTCTGATTTTTCCTTTCCTGTCTAATCACTAAGAATGCAGTTGCAACTTTAGATCCATTGTTTTCCCTCCTAAACCTCAAATGAAGTTGGACTCATTAATATCCGGTTCTGACATATATCTGTTTCTATTGCAGGTTTTTTTTTCAACTTCATTACACAAACAAACAGCCAACACTTCAATATGGATTCCACGGCGATTAATTTCCTCCTTCAAATTTATTTCCCTCCATTCTATTCATGTTGTTTAACCGGTTGTTGAATGTTCATTTCCACTTGAAAGATAATTTTTTGTTCAGAGGCATCATTACTGTCTTCCTTTATAAGATAAACATGCGTTTTGAATATACCTATTTTTTGTAACACCTTGTTCATTGTATTTTACTGTCCCTCATCAGAACTATCTATCTATATAACTTTTAACTACTTATTATTCATGCAACTAACAATACATATTCATTAAATCCTCAGAATAATCAATATTTCATGCATCTTCCTTTAATATCTAAATAATATTCTGTTTTTTCAAGATAATTGATATTATACTTTCATGTTCATGTCATCCTTTGAAAATTCAAAACTAATAATAGAAATGGTGCAATAATAAATAAATGTTGTTGATTAGTCCAACAATAACTGCAAATGTATCAAATTAGAAATATTTAGTGATACTGTTATATTTACTTCGGTATCGTTAACTTTGAACACTCAAAAACTATTTTTCAATGCCGCGTCATTTTATTTTATTTTTTAATTTTCCAATTTGATACAATTTTTATCACAAATTATAGACCAGGTTTCTGATATCATACTACTTATCATAGGTACCTACGAATTTACCTTAAAAATTATATACACAATTAGAAACATTATAAAATAAATACCTTTTTTATCTATGACATTTAGAAATATATTACATTTAAATTATTTATATAACATATATATTATATACATTACTTCTCATAAAAAAAATATATAACATATACATTACCTTTAAATTTTTAAGATAATTCATATGGTACCATAAGAAAAAACACTTTAGTCTTTTTATTATAGATTTAAGGGTGAAATTTTAAACAACCTAATAACTTACAATAATAACTAACGATGGGGTTACAAAATGGGATTATAGATGTTGCAAATAGTAATAACTTACAGTAATAACTTACAGGTATGGAAACTGAAAGGTTAACATGTGGATAAACTAAAACAGTGGAAAACTGTCTCAGGAACCGAATAGGAGTGTTAACCATAGATGGACTCTAACACTTTAAGTTTGGAAAATCTGTAATATGCAATACATTGTATATGAAAGAAAAAGTTATGTTCCCATACGTGCTTGTAAAATCAACCTAGACATGGCAGATGGACGATTAAGAGGTGGCCTGCATGGGTAAGCAAAACGGCATGCATCTGTGTCACGATATTTCTCAATTTGTTGTAGTCTTTCTTAATCGGATTGAAATTTTGGGCTTTCATTTTTTCAGCAAGACACACATGCAAGATGATGAAGCAACAATGAAAAAAATGGTTGTTGAAGCTGCTACCACTCTTGAGGATCGTAGAAGACTAAAGGGCGTCCTTACCAAGAAAGACTATGTCAAACTGTCCGTTGAAAAAGGTGTTGAAGAAGGTAACAGTGACAGGAAAGTTGGAATCTTGAAATCAAGGTACGGTTACGATCTTTTTTGTACATGCATGTTTAACCAAAGACTTATAATATGATGTATAATTTTTGTCTCCTTTCATTGCAGAGACGCTGATTCATGGTTGAGGTAAAAACAGGAGATTGAAGACCAGATACGGGACCTTAATGCAGAGGCATCTAAGGGTATGTTACAAGCGAACCAGAGCCTACAAAAAAAAGGTCTCATTTGCTGAAGATCGTGTAGAAATTTCTCCACCAGCCAAACATATACTCGATCAACTTGAAACAACTGAAGTCCCAATCACATTCAGGTAAAATCTCGTATAACTAACCTTATAGCATACCTTTCAAACACTAATTTTTATACATGCAGATTATAAATAACTTTATAACTTTATGTATACATAGTAACAAATCTATAATTCAGTATCAAATGATCCTTAAACAATCAGTATATTGTATTACATGTTAGGTTCTTACAGCTGTTACTATATTTAACTAAAACCTGAGATTATATCTGTATAGGTTGCAGGAACGGCTTGACATAGGTCAAGAAAATTTTGGTGAATAATTGAATGACGCAGACACACTTAGGATGCTTAGGGAAAGGTACACTTGACATATAAAACATACATGCATCTTTAACAAGGTTTTAACATCCTTTGCAACATTACAAATTCGGACACAAACAAATTTATGGTCTGGCAATAAGAACTTGGTGGTACATTAATTACTTACTTATTACTACTGGTGGTTTTTTCTTTTCATCGTAGAAACGTTGAATCATGGATGAGGTAAAGAAAGGAGTTTGACGACCAGCTACGGGAACTGAATGCAGAGACATCGAAGGGAAAGTTTGGGGGGGATCAGCATTTACCATAGAAATAATATGAGGGAGCAACAATGCTGGGAAAATACAGGACAACACCGATGTCCCGACCAAACTTAGGTAATATGTAACATAACTAAACATATATGGTGCATTGCATGCAAACATTAGTGATGTCTATTGTCAAAGACAACTTGGACTGCAACTATTTTAATTCTTTTATATAATCCATTGTATAAAAACTATAACTGAGTTTGATACCTTCCTGAGATGTCATCAACAATGGAAATTATATTACAATTTGAATAAGTCATTTTTATTTTATCCTTATACTAATCACTATGTCTTCAACATTAGGTCCACTTCTGCTTTGCATGATCAAGTTGCTCAGCACACACCTGATGGAAGTGTACACGTCATTGATGTGGATGACGATGATGATGGAGAAGGGTCGGACGATGAAGAATCTGATCATGTAGAGAAGTCGGATGATCAAGAATGCGAAGATGAATTATACTGGGAAAAGACAATCACTTTCGATTACAAGGCTACAAGGAATGTCATGGTAAGTTTAAAATTACGTAGTCATTGCACATAATGGAGTTAACGCATATAAATTGTATACGTAATTCTTATGGTTACATTTTTTCAGCATTTTCCAAAGAAGGTTACGAGAAACATTTTAGGATTAAACCAGAGGGACATTGAGTTGGTGGATGTAGACGACGGGAGGATTTATCATGATGAGGTGCGTTCCGCCCAGCGTAACGGAAAGATCATCAAGATGGAGAAGTTCATGGGGGGTGGCTGGTATCAGTTTGCTATGCGTAAGAGGCTCGGTAGGGGTGATACGCTTTAGTTCACAATAATGATTCCTCCTCGAAGGCTTTATGTCTTCGTTGTTAGAAGACGTGAACGCCCTTAGATTGGGAATGGGATGTTAACACTTGCTGTCGTGCTACCGCTGTTTGGTTGGAAGCTGAAATAAATTTTACAAGTATGATATTGAAAGTCTGTTTTTTATGGAATGTTATGTTCTAATCTAATATTGCATAAACTTTATAAATGATTGGTTTCAACAAGATATGTTTTTTTAGACATGGTGGATACTGTCATATATATTATATGTCTTTAGTAAGCTGTAATGGATTCTGCTATGCATGTTTGTGAAATTATATATATATATATATATATATATATATATATATATATATATATATATATAGTATGCGTTGATATTAGCCCATAACATGGACATGTTTGCAGGATAACTTTATGCATGTGGATTAATGCTGTTATTTGCATTTCTTTTTAATTTTTCATTTGGATTCAGTATTATTGTCAGTTTCAATAACTACTTTAAGTTAACTTTTTTTCTTAATTGTCTAGGTTAGTTGTGGCATCTTGAAATTCTCCAACATATTGTCTAATATATTACGGATCTTTTTGACTTAAAACTCATTTTTAATGTTTCATTCAATTTTATCTTATTTCAACAGTAAAAAAAAATTCTTTTCCTTTATTTTTTTCTAACATGTCTGCATGTGGATTTACCCTTCATTTGGAATTGTTTACGTTTCTTTTGTTCTCATTTCCATTATTTGTTTCTGGTTCAATTACAAAATCTAATAGCATCATTACTTTTTGTTTTAGTATGCCATTTTTTATTTCCTAACCTAAACTACAATACATGGTGTTTTCATAAGTAACATAATTAATTTTTTTCATTAGAGATTATTCTTTTTTTAAAACCAATGCGCGTTCCATCGGGATACCCGTGCGGATGCACAGGTCTCCCACTAGTTACTTATATATTTGAATCAACAATATATTTGTAAGTAAATATTATTTTGTTCAATGATATACCCTTTTATTTATATTTTGTAATTTATTTTAATTAAGGGTTAAATATACAAACCCCCCTGTAATGTTAGCGAGTTCTCATTTTAGCCCCTAGTAAAGTTTTTTTTTAAAAACCCCTTCATCTTAGTTAGATTCCCTCACTTAGACCCCTGATTACTATATTGCAGCAAAGATTCTTTCATATTGCTTGCGTGGCAGTCCACGTGGCATTTTTTTATTTTTTATTTTATTTATTTTTTGTTTTTTATGTTTTTTTCGTTTTTTTTTTAATTTGTTTTTATTTTTAATTTTCGTTTTTAATTATTTTACTATTTTAATATATATTTTTATTTTCAAATTTCTTCTTAAAAATTATTTACATTGGGCTATTTCAAATTAAGCCCAATATCACTTTCAATTCAACTCACCACTCAACTTTTGAATTATAGTATGGAAAAAAACTATATAAAGACTTTATTTTCTTTATAAGTGGTCGATGTGGGACTACAACAAAACATAAATCCCACTTTGCAATCCTGTAAGCTAAGTTTCAGCAACAACTCACAACAAATCATCACTTGGGTGTTTGAAATGAATGGTTATGTTGACTTGAAGGTCTCCATGAGTGCTTGAAGTTGTTGTTGGGAATACAAACATACATTAACCACCCCATCCCAAAATAATCAGCAACATAAATCTGATGTTGAAATAATCAGACATAAAAGAAGGAAGAGAAGTTTGCAGGATGATACCAAGAGTGAATATAACTATTTCACCATCAGAGGTTAAAGGCGATAGAAGCAAATATGTGTTGTTTGATGCATATAGGCTTGCCAAATCACTACAGTCTCTTGAAACGAAGAAGAATTGGTCCAAAGAAATGAAATGGGAAATGATAAGTAATATTTGGGTGGAGATGTTGTGTCACGCAGCAAGCCAATGTAGAGGACTTAATCATGCTAAGCAACTTAGCCAGTGGGGTGAGTTGCTTACCCATGTGTGGCTTTTGATGGCTCATTTAGGCATAACAGAACAATTTCAGATTTCTAAAGGTCATGTGAGGGTCAAGTTTAAGCTCTCATAAAATGTTTGGTGAGTGAGTAGTTAAGAGTTCTTGTTAATATGTTTATTATGTTTTGTTTTGTTGAATAACATTTTGCCACACTTAGCTTACAGAATTCTGCAACAACAAGTTGATAAGAAGTATAAACAAGAGGAAGCCAACACCCCCCCCCCCCTCTTTTCCCCCATCTTCTCTCACCGTGTTTTAAAAATTTTTACACACCAATCCTAAAGAAACATGTGGCACAAGTGATATTAAAAGAAAATAAATACAAAAAGAAAAGAAAAGAAAACACAACGATGAAAATCATACCCAATCAAGAACTCTTCTCAAGCTCACCTGTCTCTTTTGCTCACTCATAAAGAAGAAAATGGATGCTACACTTGAATCGATTTCATATCCATATGAAGGTATCATCATAAAACATTACAATTCATGTAAATGTTCTCTTGTTGATCCTTGTTTCAAACTTTTAAGCAACATAAACTATTTTTGAAAATCAAAACAACATAGATTATGCACTCAAATGGAACAACCGCAATATACGCAAGAGAAATCGATTCGCAAGTGGAAAAGATTACAAATCAGTGAAGGCGGAAGCAAGAACTACAGTATGTGCAAAACGACTGAACTCCGACAACTCTGGGTGGTACACAGCTGTTTCTGGTGGTTCTTGCAGATGGTTTCCTATGGTCGTTATTAGAGGATGAACGGTGATGAAAAGTTTGCAAGGAGGGTCAGAGTTCAGTTGAAGCTTACCGGAGAGGATTGTATGTGGTACAATGGTTGATTTATAGTTGAGTTTTGTTTTTTCAATGGTGTTACTTTCTTGTAATGAAAGTAGTGTTTTGAAACACCCAAGTGATGATTTATATTTTGTTGTAGTCTCACATCAACCACTTATAAAGAAAATAAAGTCTTTATATAGCTTTTTCCCACACAATAATTCAAAAGTTGAGTGGTGAGTTGAATTGAAAGTGATATTGGGCTTAATTTGAAATAGCCCAATGTAAATAATTTTTAAGAAGAAATTTGAAAATAAAAAAATATATTAAAATAGTAAAATAATTAAAAACGAAAATTAAAAATAAATAAAAATTTAAAAAAATTTAAAAAATTAAAAAAAATTAAAAAAATTAAAAAAACAAAAGAAAAACGAAATAAATAAATAAATAAATTTAAAAAAAAAAAATAATAAAATAATAAAAAAATATTTAAAAAAAAAAAAATGCCACGTGGACTGTCACGCAGGCAATATGAAAGAATCTTTGCTGCAATATGACAATCAGGCGCCAAGGTGAGGGAATCTGAGTATTACGAGGGGGGGTTTTCAAAAAAATAAAATTACAGGGGCTAAAATGAGAACTCGCTAACATTACAGGGGGTTGTGTATTTAACCCTTTAATTCAAAATTTATGATTTCTTTAAACTAAAAATATTATTTGGTGGATGTCACAATTACATAGTAAAAATAAACATTTCATTTTTTTATTTACCCGTAAAAACTTTGTTTTATATTTATTTTTAAAAAATAAATATTTTTAGTATTTTTTAATATTTATCAATAACAAAAATTTGTCCCATAATTTATTTTATTTTTTTGTATTTTTCGAATACAAATGTATCAGTTATTATTAAAATAAATAATGATAAAAATTTTAAAGAGTACTAAAATTTATCAATATTGTAATGAAATACATCTATAATATAAGAAAAGTTGATGTTCTGAAAAAGTCTCTAATGCCTTTTTCTCTTTTACTGCCACATCACCAATTTTGGGGTAAATGTGGTCCAAAATTTTCAAATTTGCACCAAGTTTGCTTTTTAACCATTTAGTTGCAAAACTTATACACATTTGTTTAATCCCATTTACCTTTATGTACATTTGTTGACAAATTTTTATTTATTCTGGTTTGAAACCAACTACTTCCAAAGTCAAATCATTAACTTTTGTCAATTTCAAAATTTTCTTTTTCCCAAAATATGGAACTTCACACGCTACATAATGTCTCTTTTCTCAAAATCATCTCTATCTTCCCCTTCGTATTTCTTCTCTATACCATCTCTTTCTTTCTTCTCTCTTCCCTCTCTTCATCTTCTTTCATCTTCTCACTTCGGTTGCTTGTACCAACATAATATCTCTCTTCCTCTATTTTTTATTCTCTCTTCATTTTCTTCAATAGAGACTACAAGGTTGTCAGGGTACTGATCGGAATATGGGAGACGACGACGATTGTGGTGTTTCCGACAGTTTTATGACGATGCGCGGTTGTGCAGTGATAGATTTATGGTGAAAGCTCCAAATTTTCTGCATATCTTGGATTTATTTGATGTTTGATATGGTACTTTTATGGTTTCACCTTCAATTCAATTTTTTATTCGATTAAGTTTAAATTTTTGTTCCAATTTCAATTCAATTTATTTTACCATATGATCCGGTTTTAAAATTATTTGTGTAATGTGATTCGGTAATCAATCATGACAAGTAAATTATTTTAACTTCAGTTCAACGATTTAGTTTGGATCACAGTTTAACATTCATACAAATTTAGAGAAAAATCACATAATTTAGATAAAAAATCTAACAAAGTAGAAAAAACGATTATGCAACTAACTTCTAAATAAATAATCTTCAACTAATTTGCAGTAACCTTAATTAACACATTTTAATAATTCATGTTTATCAAGTAATCATTTTTATTGTGTTTCTCAATCTAATAAAGGTTTCAATCTTAATGGCCTTAGTCATGATGAAAGATATCTACATATCAGTCATGCAATGTTCCATCGGCTATTTTTGTTTTGTAATGTGATTCCTGACCTAGTTTCAATATGTATGCTCATACGTGAAATGGGATGTTTGACTATATTAATGGAAGAATGTGAGATATTGGATTGAACTTTAGTGTTGTTGACGAAGATGTTGTCAGTAGGGATAACTTTCATGTTTCTACAGGAGACAAGCATGAAGTCGAAGCTGATTCACATGCTGGTTTTGAAGTGTTACATGTTGTAGTCGAAGTTAGTTCTAGTATGTAATGTCGAAATGTAATGTCGAATTGGGTCTTGTGTTATGGATCCAATTGTTTAGGTTAACTTGTTATTTAAGTTAACTTAGTAGGCTATAAATAGGTCGGGTCTCTCAGGTTGTTGAGAGAGGCCAATTGTATTTTTCACTTGTAATCATTTATACCCTAATTAAGTAAGTGAATAGAAAGCAGTATGTCTAATCTCTCTCTCTCTATCACTCTATCTCTCTCTCTCTCACTCTCTCTCTCTCCCTCTCTCTCTCTCTCTTTCTCTTTCTCTTTCTCTCTCTCTCTCTCTCTCTCTCTCTCTCTCTCTCTCTCTCTCTCTTTCTCTCTCTCTCTCTCTTTGTTCTAACCTTTTCATTATTCACCTAAGAAACTATGTTTCTCAATCAAGAATTTGTTAATTAGTATCATTTGTTACAACAAACTGGTGCGGTGAGCGTGGAGAAAGATGTCGTCAACAAAGTTTGAAATTAAGAAGTTCACTGGAGTTAATGATTTTGGTTTATGGTGTTTGAAGATGCGAGCCCTTCTTGTACAACAGGGTTTTCTAGAAGCGTTAAAGGGAGAAGAAGCCATGGATGCTGCATTGACGGAGAAGGATAAGACAATGATGATCGAGAAAGCACACAGTGCCATTATTCTGAGTCTCGGTGATAAGTGTACATGCCAAATATATTTTAAGCTGAGTTGTGTAGCCGGACAATGTTAAGCATGAACTAGACTACGATAGCAAGAAAGGTCAAGCAATATAGAGAGCTAGGCAAGTATCATCCATAACCCGGGCCGGCCAGGGAGCCCGACTCCCATCAGCCGAACTCCTACGAGACCAAGTACTGACCTCAATCAACCTAGTACTTACGCTGGACATGAGCTCAACCGGCTTACCAACAGTTGTAACGGTGGCAGCGCATCAATGTGGATGTTACCAGAGCTTCAAAGCCTACATTCATGAAGGGGATTTACAGCAATGATGGCCATGTAACGTCAGAAGACCAAGAGACTTCTCTTAATGGCATATCTTAATGGAAGACTATAAAAGGGGTTCCCACATGAGGGTTAAGCAAGACACAATCATCTTGAGACAATATACAGCACAAGTATAGCTCTCAAATCCACAAATATACTTCACAATATAGACAGCGTAGCTCTTCTTGTCCAGAACAAGGGGAACTAGCACTTTTGGTGTATCTAACCATTTTTAGCTAGAACATTTGGCGCCCACCGTAGGGCCTAGGTAAAACTCTTCCAAGCCACACCTTACAATAACAACATGTCTTCTGAAGGAGATCCTCCAGAGATGGCTCAACTGCTAGCCATGATGGAGGCCATGCGTCAGCAGAATGAGACGCTACAAGATAGCATACAAGTTCTGCAACAACAAAGTCAGGATGGCGGCGACCATGAGGAGGAGGTTCTCGAGCCACAACCTCTTTCTTAAGAGAAATGGGGCGACCACGTCCCAGAAAACTTTAAAGTACCATCACTAACCTCTTATGATTGGAAGACGGATCCTTAGGAGCATGTTATTGCCATTAACAATCAGATGGCCATAGTTGCCCATTAGGATTCACTAAAGTGCAAGCTCATGGTCGGTACCTTTAAGGATGCAGCTCTAAGATGGTACATGAGCCTTCCTCGGCTCTCCATCGTAAGCTACCAAGACTTGACTAAGAAGTTAGTACAACACTTCTTGGCAAACAAGCGCCAGAAGGTGTCCACGACCACACTGTTCAGTGTTCGACAGAAACAGTCGGAATCACTACGTGAGTACCTGGCTCGATTCAATGAGGAAACCCTCAAAGTATCTCATCTAAACCATGAACTATTTGTGGAAGCTTTTCAACATGGATTACGAGCCGGAAAATTCAATGAGTCGTTAGCTCAGAAGTCGGCTATCAGCATGGACGAGATCACTACTCGGGCTTAGTGTTACATCAAAGGAGAAGAAAGTAACCAAGAGAAAAGAGCCCAGACAGCACTGAAAAGACAAATAGAAAGGAAGAGGCGTCGAATAGGAGAAAGGAGCATCCTCGAGTAGCTATGCGCGAGCGACATGCCCACAGACCATACAGACAATCATATGAGCCAGGCAGAGACCTCACGCCATTGAATGTAAGCAGCAGAGATATCCTTAAAGAAGTCGGCCATATGAACCTGTTATCGAAGCCTCATCATCCCAAAATAGCCAACGTTATCATAGGAAGACAACCTTAGGCTTGGTGTAATTGCCTCCGTATACGGGGACATCACACCGAGGACTGTCAACAGCTGAAAAAAGAAATTGAAGCTCTAATCTAGAGAGACCATCTCTTGGCATATATGAAGGATTCTCAACCACAAAATAACAGGAGAATTCCCCGCCGAGACGACCCGAGACCAGAAAAGTCAACCCAGAAGAAGAGTTCAGATGCCTAAGAGGGTCACTAGACAAAGACAGCTCGACACACGCTAAACACCATCGCTTGAGGGTTTGCTGGTGGTGGAGAAACAAGTTCGGTCAGAAAGAGTGCTAGGGCAGTCATGCATATCGAACAGAGATATCCAGAGAAACCAAAAGGCAACTTAGATGCTGTAACATTCTCAAAACGAGACGCTATAGAAGTCCTAGCTCATGAAAATGATCCCATGGTTATTAAAGTACAAATAAGAGACTGGAGCATGAAAAGGGTATTGATAGACCCTGGAAGCTCAACCGACGCACTGTATTGGGATGCTTTCAGAGGAATAGGGCTCGATACAACCGAGTTATTACAATTCAAAGGTAGTTTAGTAGGATTCTTGGGAGAACAGGTGCAGGTGCTCGGGCACCTAGCGTTGCCGACCACCTTTGGCAACACGGCTAATGCGAAGACCGTTCGAGTGAGGTACCTGATAGCCAACGCTGCTTCACCCTATAATATCATTATAAGCCAACCATCATTCAACGCCCTGGAAGCTTCGCTTTTAACTCTATATTTGACCATGAAATTCCCAGTCGGAGATGGTCGGGTTGGTATTGGCAAAGGCGACCAGGGGCTGGCGAGAAAGTGTTATAAGGATAGCCTAAAGATGAAAAGAAAGGAACCCGCAGGAGAAGCAGATCCCAAAAATACCCTCAAAGTTCACATGGTCGACATAGACCCACGTGATGGTTCAGTTGAAGACAACATAATGCCCAACAAAGAAACAAAGCAAGTCCAGATTGGGCACCTACCGTCCCATGTTACATATATCGGAGTTAACTTGTCCCCCGAAGAGGAGAAAGAGATCGTTCAAACACTAAAAGACAATGTGGATCTTTTTGCCTGGAAACCTTCAGACATGCCTGGGATAGATCCCAATTTCATGTGCCATCACTTAACAATCGATCCGAATATCAAGCCAGTTTTCCAAAGGAAAAGAAAGGGTGGTGATGAAAAGAGGAAAGTAATTGCAGAGGAATTCGAGAAGTTGTTACAAGCTGGGTTCATCAAGGAGATCAAGTATCCGACCTGGTTATCCAACATGGTGATGGTAAAGAAGAAATCCGGGAAATGGCGAATGTGTGTGGACTTCACAGACCTCAACAAGGAGTGTCCTAAAGATCCGTACCCATGGCCAAACATTGACCGGCTGATAGATGCTATGTCTGAGTTCCGTTTGCTCAGCTTTATGGATGCATACTTCGGATACAATCAGATCCGAATGAATCCAATAGACACACCAAAAACCGCCTTCATGACACATTAGAGTAATTATTATTATGAAGTCATACCCTTTGGACTCAAAATTGCTGGGGCTACTTACCAAAGGCTGATGGATAAGGTGTTCGCTACTCAGGTAAGTCAGAATCTAGAGGTCTATGTAGATGACATGGTTGTCAAGACAACCGCAAACTGGTCACATGTAAAGGATTTAATATAAACCTTTGCATCCATAAGAAGCTACAACATGAGACTGAACCCGGACAAGTGTACCTTTGGAGTACAAGCTGGGAAGTTCCTCGGATTTATGCTCATCAACCAGGGAATCGAGGCAAACCTGGAAAAATGCCAGGCTATAATAGATATGAGAAGTCGAACCATGAAAAAAGAGGTCCAACAGCTGACCGGGAGACTAGCCGCATTGTCACGATTTTTATCATGTGCAGGAGACAAATCAATACACTTTTTTGCAGCTATAAGAAAGTCTAAGGAGTTTGAACGGACAGAGGCATGTGAAGAAGCCTTTTAAGAAGTAAAGTGTTTTCTGTCCTCGCCTCATATCCTAGTAAGGTCCAGAGAAAACACACCTTTGGTCTTATACTTGTCGGTCACGGATAAAGCCCTTAGCTCAGTTTTAGTACAAGATGGAGAAGACGAAGAGTGACCTATGTACTTTGTCAACAAAGTTCTAAAAAGGGTAAGGCTAATGTACCAGAAGATTGAATGCTTGGCGCTGGCAGTAGTTATCACAACCCGGAAGCTGAGACATTATTTTCAAGGTCACCCCATCACAGTCAATACGAATTACCCAATCAAACAAATACTGAAAAAGCCTGACTTAGCAGGACGGATGGTCAAGTGGGCAGTAGAGCTCTCCGAGTATGACATCAATTTTGTGCCCATAACCAGTATCAAGTCACAGACACTGGCCGATTTTGTGGTAGAATTAAGTACACCAGCTGGAGAAAAGATCTCAAACAGATGGATTCTCTATGTAGATGGATCTTCAAATCTCAAGGGAAGCAGAGCCGGAATAATTTTGGAATGACCCGGAGATCTAACATTAGAATACTCTTTATGTTTCAATTTTCAGGTTAGCAACAACCAAGCAGAGTATGAAGCTTTGATTGTCGAAATGAAATTGACGAGAGAGGTCGAAGTAACACATTTATTAGTGAATACCGACTCCTGGCTAGTGGTCGGACATATGAAGAACGAGTACCAGACGAAGGATTCCACCCTGATAAAGTACCTTCAGAAAGCTTCAGGAATATCTAAAGCGTTCTCAGAATTCGAAGTCGTCCACATCCCAAGAGAAGAGAATGCCCGTGCCGACCTCCTAGCCTGATTAGCAAGCTCGGAGAATTCAGGAATGAATAAGACTATGATCCAAGAAGTTCTCGAAGTACACAACATTCAATCAGAGGAAGTGTTAACAATAAAGGATGTCCAAGGATGGATGAAGCCCATCATCAGCTATTTGATCCAGGAAATATTACCTGAAGATGTTAATAAAGTCCTGAAGATTAAAAGAATAGCTTCCCAATACGTCATAATCTCGGACAAGTTATACAAGATGGGTAGGTCAACACCTATGCTCAGATGTGTGTCAGAGCCTGAGATTGAACTGGTAATTAAAGAGGTCCACGAGGGAGCCTGTGGTAGCCAAATCGGTGGGAGAGCACTATCTAGAAAAATCCTAAGAGTCGGGTACTGCTAGCCGCATATGATGCGAGATTGTATCGAGTACGTTAGCAAGTGCAAAAAGTGCCAAGTATTCGCTCCAATTAAACACCTATCAGCTGAGTCGCTCCATTTAATTTCATCCCCATGGCTATTCCATCAGTGGGGAGCAGACATCCTAGGACCATTCCCAGTTGCTTCAGGACAGCTCAAGTTCCTAATCGTTGCAGTTGACTATTTCACAAAATGGGTGAAAGCCGAGGTTGTTGCTCGGATCTTTGCCGAGAGGGTTCACAAATTTTATTGGAGGAATATCATATGCCGATTCGGTTTGTCGAGAATCATAGTCTCGGACAATGAAGCCCAATTTGCAAGCACTTCCGTCATAGACCTTTGCAAGGATTATGGAATAAAAAACAGGTTCACATCTGTGGAACACCCCCAAACCAATGGCCAAGCAGAAGCTACAAACAAGGTTATCCTAGGAGGAATAAAAAATAAGTTTGAGGAGGAAAAAGGAATGTGGGCCAAGTACCTACCCGAGATCTTCTGGTCATACCACACAACACCACATTCTTCTACTCAAGAGACACCCTTCAAAATAGTGTATGGAGTTGATGCAATGATACCGGTGGAAATTAACACCCCGACTTGGAGGCGTGAACACTTTGATGAAGTCACCAACATGGATAACTTGAACATCTTGGCTGATCAGATAGACGAGGTTAGAGAGACAGCACGGATCAGAGAAGTCGCCGCAAAACAAAGGTTGGCAAGAAGATACAACCTGAAAGTCCGACAAAGGGAATTCTAAGAAGACGACCTGGTCTTAAAGAAAATCACAGACCCAAAAAACAAGGGAAAGCTTGCCCCCAACTGGGAAGGCCCATTTAGGGTACTTCGAAAACTAAACAACAGAGGCTACAAGCTGAAAACTTTGGAGGGAGTAGAAATACCTAGGACATGGAATGTATCCAATCTTAGGCTATATTTTAGCTAAATATTATGTAATTCAATAACGAATAAAGGATATGGGTTGCACTCTTTCCCCTTGCAAGGGCAAGGGTTTTTAATGAGGCACATGGATTTAAAAAATTTTATGTCTTGTTTATAGGTATTCGGCTGAAGATGGTGAGTTATAACTCAGAAAACTCATATAAACGTGTTGACTTACTCCGCGTACATAGGTCGCTCATAAACGCTCCACGTATAAGGGTTGATTAAACTCCTATAAACGTGTTGACTTGCTCCGCGTACATAGGTCACCCATAAATGCCCCGCATACAAGGGTTGATTAAACTATTATAAATGTGTTGACTTGCTCCGCGTACAATTGTCGCCCATAAACGCTCCACGTACAAGGGTTGATTAAACTCATATAAACGTGTTGACTTGCTCCGCGTACATAGGTCACCCATAAACGCTCCGTGTACAAGGGTTGATTAAACTCCTATAAACGTGTTGACTTGCTCCGCGTACATAGGTCTCCCATAAACGCTCCGCGTACAAAGGTTGATTAAACTCCTATAAACGTGTTGACTTGCTTCGCGTGCATAGGTTTCCCATAAACGCTCCGCGTACAAGGGTTGATTAAACTCCTATAAACGTGTTGACTTGCTCCGCGTACATAGGTCGCCCATAAACGCTCCGCGTACGAGGGTTGATTAAACTCCTATAAACCTGTTGACTTGCTCCGCGTACATAGGTCGCCCATAAACGTGTTGACTTGTTCCGCGTACACGGATTAAACAAACACTTATAAATGTGTCTACTCGTTCTGTGCACACAGGCCGGATAATCAATTATGAAAGTGATGAAACATCTAGGCCTAAGCACGCCAAAATAAACTTGGGGCTCATGGGTATCAAAGTCATTCATGACCAACTGCCAAAGGCTTGTAAACAACTGGGAGTAAGTCTTTGACAAAAGGACACCCTAATCAATATCGTAATCGGCACCTACGACTATAAGAGTTTTGGGCTCTCTAAAGTGTCAGAGCTATATAGCCAGGGTTTTTTAATAGATAACCGAGTAACGAGCTATTAAAGAAGCCTTAGAAATCAAATTAAGAAAAGCAAAATGGTAAAATAATTCCCGACACTTTATAATCGGACACCTTAAGTTATTTTAACTTAGTGCCGAGGGGCTGGATATACGCGCGTGATTATTTTGCAAAGGAATTAAAATGATGATAAACAGAAATGAAATTAAGAAAAGCCACAAAAGGGCCAAGTATTGTGCATTACAAGACCCGAATGCCGAAAAGTCATAAGAAAAAGGGGGGACAACACCACACTCCCATACAAAAACAGAAAATTCATCAAAAGCACATCCAAATGAATGTCTAATCAAAAGAATGAGAAACTTCAAAATCAATCATCGGCTGAGGTGCCATTCGCGCCAACGCCATCCGGGTTCTCATCCATTTCTACAAGGTGGTCATCCTGCACCACCTTGAAGTAGTCCACCTCGGATAGATCCAGCCCAGGATTGAGGCATAAAACTTGATCTTTGATCCTGTCGAAAGCCTCGTCATCAGCAGAGAAAACTTTAATCTGAGCCTTCTTAAGGGACTCAGTAAGCTCGGTATTTGAAGCCAAAAGTTATTGATGAGAAGCCTTGATTTACTTCAACTCCTCAGTAACCTTTGATAAAGTCAGTTTATGCTCGGATTCAAGGTCCTCCTTGTTTTTCCTCTCAGAGGCTAGTTCTTTTTCCAAGCTAGAAAGCTTATCTGATTGAGTCCTGTGAGCTTCTTGTAGCCGGGTAATCTCTTCTTTCAGTTTCAACTTTGTCTTCTCAAAATCATCGTTGGATTCAAACAACCCGCGAGTAAGGACGACGCACCTCATAAGACAGGAGGTTATATTCTGGATGATCTTCTGTCTACCAATGGATTTCACTTTGTTAACGTCCTTGGTGGCGTTAAGATGGTCATATATAAATTTATGTCAATCAAAGCCGTTGGACCAAAATTTAAACTCCCCGGACGCAGAAGTTTCCTCGGGGACTCTCATAAGAGAAGTAATCCCCATATCAGCTTGGCAGATTACGTCAGCCGTTAAGGTTTTCAGCTTCTTCGGAGCACCCTGTGAAACCTTTTCTTGAGTCTGAGGAGCATTGGGTTGAATGTCACCCTTACTCAGGGGAGCCTTAGTATCTGTACTCCTTATTCGCTTTGGTTGACGAACTTCTAACCCGCTCGGGTCCGACTTCGGCAATATAGAGTTCCCGGCTCCCTTCCGGGCAGCTCGAGCTTTCTGCATTAACTTCTTTTGTTCAGCTACGGATAGGCTCGTCATCGTATCTACAAACACATATACGAACGTCAGGAAAAAAAGTAATTTAGAATGATGAAAATAAATATAAATAGTTACCCAGAAAGGCGAGTAGTTATTCGTCGCTTAGAGATAATAATTCTTTGACCTTCATCATACGGAAGGAGTCGAGAACTATTAGAGATTGGGTTTCCAAGTCACTTAACTTATCAAAGCTGAAGCCAGTGATCGACAGTGGATTTTTAACCCAATAAAAAGGGAAGTGAGGTTGTCCGTCTAAAGCATATAATACTTGTGGACACCTCGGCCCACTCTTTACCCTTAAGAATTGATTCTTATAATTCTTATAGTTGGAGGTGTATGCCTGGAGAAAACTCCGACCAGGAATCCCGTTCATTTGTACCCAACTATGGTTATCAACACCCTTAACCTCAAAGAAAGAGAAAAATAGGCCAAGGGTGGGGGGTGATGTTTAAAACCTCACAAACTCTTTCAAAGGCCTTTATAAAACCCCAACTATTGGGGCGAAGTTGAGAAGGGGAAATGTTTATGGTTTGCAAAATTTTCGCTTCAAAATCGGAAAGGGGTATCTGGATGTTGAAGTCATCTAAAACCTCAGCATAAAAATAGAAAAAAATATTCCTTGACACCTTTAGGACGGAGTATACAAACTCGTTCTCCGGGAATACATGATTCCAAGACAACATCATCCTCGGACCCTGTTGAAGAGATTTGCTTTTTGGATCGAAGTTTTGCAATTTTTATATCATCAAATACACTATTCTTATAGTTCATGACTTCGAGATCGAAGGGAGCAGCGGTCGTCATCGAAGTCTATACAAAACCCGAGGAAGATGAGTCAGGGTCAAAATCACTTTTAGAAGTGAGAATGTCACCAAAAACTTCATTTATAGCCTGTCTATACTCTTCTGGTCCTAAAGTGTCTTCCATTTCCCGCATGCATTGCTCCCACAACTCTTTTCTCTCTACGAAACTCATACGAACGACACTACCACTACCCACATCGCCCCGTTCCCCAAAGACGGTCATTCTTTCCAAAAAGCGAGTAGAAGAATAAGATAAATCAAGAAGGGTAAGGAAATACCTGTGAGTAACGAGAAGCTGGAAATTGAAATAGGAGTTTAATCGTTAAAGATGATGCGGAGCCAAAATGAGATGAGGGAGAGAGGAAAGAAAGGCTTTTAAAGGACTCAGCACCCAAGGATAGCTATAGAGTAGCCATTAACAGTCATCATTACACTGGAGAAAATAAAAGGACACGACCTTCTAAGGAATTCATGACACGTAAGTACCTGAGAAGAAAAGTCGACCTATAACACAACACCTATCAAATATATCCATGTAACACCCCAAATTTTGCCCATATTTTACCATTAATAAGTGGCTTATGCTTCACATACATGTGCATTTAGGTCATAAACTTCATACATGCATCATTAGCTTCCCAAAGCATAGGGTCAGAGGTATCTATGGTATTGATTGTTCAAAGCAATAAGAATAAGATATACTTAACAACTCAAGTTACAAAGGCTCTTTATGCCTTAAGACATCATATTTGGTTCACTATTTCATCAGAAGATTGAAATTCGCAAGAAACTTGAAGAGGGCCATCTTCTCCTATCTTTGGTCCTCAGAGTATGGTTTTGCCTATCTGTGTATATGGAACCCTCATGGGCAAGGATTTTGAAGCCTCAATATCACCATATCACATAGGACATCTTGGTTCAAGAGGTTCTCAACTTACCTCAAAGAAATTAGGGTTTTCATCATTGATCAGCATCTCATATCTTTTGGGGGCCAAATTAGGGTTTTGTTTAAAATCAATTTATTTTTTATTCTTTGGGCAAGAATTGATTCTATGGTCTTCTATATGTCCTTGAGTATCTATGAGTGGAGTATGGACCATCAATTTCATTCAGAAGGGTTTCAATTTGTCAGATCACTGTGAATCATTTGAATTGGGAACAAAGTCAACCGAGCAGGAAAAAAGTCAACTCCTGACTTTTTGAGGTCAATTTTGTGTTTGTCATGTAAAACATAATCAATGGATGAGATTTGATCAATAAATGTCAAAGGAATCATGAAAAATCAAGGATTGTTGAAAGTTGCTATTTTTGGCAAATTAAGGTATTAGAACTTTCCATTTTTGGCAAGTTTTCATGTCATGCAACCATTTTCATGACCAAATTTCTCCATGTTCAAAGCTTCATTTCATTTTTTTGTCAAACATTAAAGTTGTAGTGCTCATTTCAAGCTTTCCAACCATATAAAATTCATCTCCATCGGATCATTTTTGAGCAAGTTATGATTGTTGGAAGTTGGACATTTCATACTTTCATTTTCCAACACTAAGAATTTTTTATAAGTGTTAAGGGTTAGTTTTTGTGCCAATGTTCAAGCTCTTTTTTGAGAGGCTCCCAAGCCTTATTTGGAAATCATGTTCAAAGTAAATTTGTAGAGTGATCTTCCACCTTTCCAACCATATAAAGAACTCCCTATTTGGAGTTAGGAATCAAAAGTTATGCTCATTCAAAGTCTTAACCTCAAGTTGTAATTCTTAAGAAAACTCTTAGAAAAATTCTTAAGTTCAAAACCAGTCTTGTACCAATTATTTGAAGGCCAATTATCATGATGATCTAAGACTCAATTCAAGTTTCATTCAACACAAAACTTGTTCTATCAAGTATCATCTTTCCAAAGACACAAAGATCTTGCAAATTGGCCCATTAATCATCAAAATATGGCATCTCAAAGTCACCACCTTGGACACTTTCTTCAAGTGTTCAATCCATGGCATTTTCACTTATGGCCTCGCAATTTGCTTGTCATTACCTCATACCATGCGCACCACACAACAAGGCCATCACAACATTGCCCTTTTAAACCATGCAAATCCTTACATAATACATACACCACATCACATTTACTTCATATATCCATGAAAGAGAAATAAAAACTTAATCAACAAGTTGTTGTAGCTCTAACTGTACCAACTCATTACCATCAATATCATTATCATCATCATCATGTACACCACAATAACAACAATACACCATGCCCATAAGAACAAACCTGTGACACCACCATAACCTCTCATTTTTTCCAAATTTCTATTAACCATGCTCTAACTGCTTTCTAACCCGGATTAACTCCTAACCACACTATAACTACACATATAAGAACCTTAGAACCTCTAACAACTTTCAGTTACTCTCCATTAGAGCAAACAGATTCAAAGTTCACATTTCACACCCTCATCTTCAAGCCTTCGAATCTCCCTCATTTTTGAAGTTTTCTTCAAGATTATTGCACAATCTCCATCACCACACTTCATACAAGCTTTTGTTTGCATTATTTTCCACCTGGAATCACTACATCACCATCCACGGGTTCATCTTTTTTCACCATCAAACTGAGATTTGCAAGCTACATTCAAGGATTCCTGAGCATTTGATTTGCTCTAGTGTAGATTACAAGACCTTACAAGAAGTTCTATGGGTTTCTTTGCGTGTGAAGAGCATTCCCAACCAGGTGAGAAATCTTGAAACTTGCAGCATCATTTTAGAACAATGTATGAGGTGTAGGAGCATATAATTAGATGCATCTGAAGTCCTTCAATTGAAGGCTCCGTTTGTGGTTAGAATAGGGTGAAATGTAGCACTTTTGATTTTTAGGGCATAAGCTATTTCTCTTCATTTTCCATGATAGAGGTATCTAATGAGAATTCCAAGCATGGATTCGTGTTCTACGCAAGAAAACGAGCAGGGTAGTGCCTTTCTTTTTAATTTCTGGGACATTTGGTCATTGCTCACGGTGGAGGTCCACCGGAGAAAAGGACCGAAGCCCTAGCTCTGGCGTCTGTATGTTCTTAGGTCATTTGGTCAACACGTGTGGTGTCACTTCTCCATTGGCCATATGTAATTCTTTTTAATCCTACGTGGACATGGCTTGCCAACGTATTAATGGACAATGGAATAAAACACGTGCTCATCCATTTCTTTGTTTTTTTTTTAATTTTATGAATAAATATGAAAATTAGAATAAAAGGATTAGTGTGTAAATTTAATGGGCCCTGCGCACTTCTGATATTCCCACCCTGAGTTTTTGGCCCATTGGAATCTAAACATGGTAATTGCTATACTCACACCCCTCCCTTGCATTTTGTGTTTTTTATTTTCATTTTGATACGCTTTTCATTTTTCTTTATCAAAAATACTTTTCTTCATCAAAAAAATTCCACAAAAATTCATGGTTGATCTTTAGGATGTTTCATAATTTTTAATTTCATTTTTGGATTATTTTAATAATTGTCTTAGATTTTTGATTTAGACGTGTACAATTTGACATAGTTTTTACATTAGGCCTTGTTTCTTGATGATTCCTAATTGTTTTGAACCCTAACTTTTTCACACACTTAGTTACATGACTATAGGACATGTTGATGATCATTTGGAATTTTCACCTTTATTTTTTGGTTCATTTTGAATTCCTTTTTGAAGCTTGTTTTGAATAGTCCTAGCTTTGTAACTTGCTATATGTTTGACATTGTTTGAGCACATTTTACACATACTCTTAGGCACATTTTTAGGACACATTAAGCTTCTGACCTCATCATACCATGATTAAAATCTTATAATTTTTCAAGACTTCTAACTATTTTTCATGATTATTTCCTTGCATGTCTAATGCTTTGATGTGTGCCTAGAATTAAGGTGAACTTGATGATTGTGTGTGACCTCTCTTGAGCCAATTTCCTTGACATGTTTAAGCATATTCAATAGGATATTTGTGCTTCATTGTGATACTTTGATATTGATTGTTGATCATAATCTATGTGTTTATCTTGAACCCTAAATGCATACCCGATGTTTGTTCAATGTTTACCTAAGTGATTGGATTTGATGATGCATTTATGCAACCCTTTTGGGGATCTTTTGAGCATTGATTTACACTTGATCTAGCATGAGGTAAAGCATTTACATACCATTTTATAGGTCATTTCGTGTGCCTCTAATTGGTGTTATACTTGCACAAACTTGAACATCATCAAACTTTGACAACTCCACTTGAGCTTGTGTGTGCTTCATTTATCCAATTTTTTTGAAAATCAAATGTGAGATATTATAGGTCATTTGCCTCTGACTTACATGCTTAGACACTACTTTTCCATACTCCTTTTCCTTTTTTTTAATGTAAGTCTACATGCTTTTAGAGGATGATTAGGGTTAAGTTTGATCATTACTTATTCTAACTTCTAAGAGTGCTTTGACATGAAACTTTGTGACAACTTGATGTTACTTTTAGACATTAAATTCATGAGTTAGCTTCTGACTTAGGTCATTTACAAGTCAACTTCATCCTTACTTGAGCATTGTGTAGTCATAAGTGAATGATGCATCATAAAGGTGACATCTTTGTGTACAATTGCCTAACCTTTTGAACATGACTTGGTGTGGGTTTCATAATCATTTCTTAACATCTCAAACTTCATTTTGCTATGATCATACCATGTATGCCACTGACCTAACTGTTGGTGTAAGCCCTAGAGGCCAATACTTTTGGTACTTGTATCGAATTATTTATTAATAATAAAGGGCATTTCTTTATTATGTTTGGTTTTCCAAAGTGATAAAGTCCCTAGAATAGCTAGTTCGTTTAATGAAATATTAAGTGTGACTTAATCATGAGATTCCATTAAACATAAGGACACTATTCTTAAAGTATCTGTAGTCGAGCTTTAATGTGAAATGGGATAACCTTAAAGCATTAAGACTATTATGCAGATAGACTGATGATCACGTCTCATGGATCATGGATAAGGGGTTATCCAGTCTTAACATAGGTATGAATATTAGGAATAATATTTATACTGGATTGACCCACTATGAGATTACTACATAGAATGTTATACAAAGTGTCATAAGTTACTCTCATGGTGATAGTGGTGTATACCACCCTTTGACCTGAAACCACTATGGACCCTAGATGTAGAGTTAAGTACTTTATTGCTGATCAAACATTATTCGTAATTAGATGACTATAAAGACAGTTGATGGGTACTTCATAAATCATGTTGAGGGACATAAGTGACCTAGATGGAATTTACCCATCCTGCATAACATGATAAATGTCTAAGGGCCCAATATTGAACTGAACAAGGATGACACGGTATATGCCTTGTGTTTAATATAGACATAAGGGCAAAAGGGTAATTGTACACACAAGCACTATCACAAAAGGTTTTGTCAGATCATATGCAATTTCGTGACTTGGGTAGCAGTGATGTGTTGCTAGATACCGCTCACTGTTTATTATGTTAAATGCATGATTTAATATAATTACCAACGTCGTGAATCCTACAGGGTCACACACATAAGGATAATTTGATAAGAGGTAGAGTAAATAAGGCACACCGTAAGGTACGGTGTACTTAAGTAAATATGTAACACCGTAAGGTATGGTGCACTTAAGTTGAATACGGATTGTGGTAAGGTACCGCGTGCTTAAGTGATATATGGTACATCATAAGATACGATGTGCGTGCACTTAAGTATGCTTTTTAGCTTGCGGCCCACACAAGTGGTTCTATAAATGTAACCCTTGTGCAGAAGCATAAACACTTGATGAAAATTCAGTTGTGAAACCTTAGCCGTATTTTCCTTCTCTTTATCTCTCACTCAAAGCCTTCAATCGTAGCAGCTAGCACTGAGACTGAAGAAAACTGTTCGTGTGGACTGAGTAGAGGCGTTGTTCATCGTACATCGCTCGTGATCATTCCTTCGATTCAAAATCAAAGGTTTCATCGCCACAAGAGGTAACCATTCTATCACTGATCATGATCTTTCGTAATGATCGCTAAATGGAAATTTTAATTTCCACTACGTATTTGATAAGTGCAAATTGTAGCTATTTTTGTATATAAGGTTTTTTACACATATCGATACTTTTTGTTAATATCATTAAATAAACCCCGCTTTGTTTGTAAATATGTTTACTTTACATTATAGTGTATATATAGCGTATCGTGTAAATATCATTGAGTTTAATTGATTTTCTCTCATTTTTGTAGGTATTCAAGCAACGATATTTTACCATTGTTGTATAGAGCATTGAATAAGCTTTCCAACGCTTCCGGCCGTGCGTCAATCCGAGTTACGGTTCAAAAGTTATGGTCAAAACAAGGGCTGGTGTGCTGTAAAGTTCGCTTTGCGAACTTCCCAGCGAATGTTCCCAGACTTGAGGCAGTAGAAAAAGGCACCAAAGTTCGCATTGCAAACTTTCCAGCGAATATTCGCTTTGCGAATAAAAGTTCACATTGCGAACTTTTGCAGAATCCCAGAGGCGTTTTAACTGTTCCTGAGGCATCAGGTGCCAAATTTTGATGTTCGGCTTGCGAATAAAAGTTCGCATTGCGAACTTGACAGATTTTGTAATTAATATATTAGTTCATTTCATTCATTTTTAGGTGATGGTTTGGGTATTTTTTGCTCCCACTCCATCAATCATCATTTTTTCATAGAATTAGCTTAGAAAACAACTATGGAGCTTGCACACGGATGATCCGGGGTGGATTTCTCATCTACCGACGTTGACAAACCGCGAGATGTTTGGTTTATTTCTTTTCTTCTTTGTGTATTCTTCATTTTTTGGGTTTTGTATATGTATTTACTTTGATCTCATGTATATTTATCTCTCATGGCGTTGTATAAAATTCGCTTTATAAATCTTTATCGGTGTGTGTCCTTGATTTTTGCTTTATACTCGGGGTTTGGGTTGTGTTAGAGATAAACATTGCAAACTTTGATTAGGGATGATTATCTGTTAGTTTCTGGATGCTAGAGATAGATTTAGAGCTAACAATCTTTATGGGTGTCGAAGCTTAATGCCTCTGTATCTCGAGTCGGGTGCGAGAGTGTCGACGAGGGTAACACGGTTGTTCTCTCAGCTCAGTGTGTCAGAGATGGACACTGTTGTGAGCGATCCTGGATGATATTGAGGAGTATTGTAGGTTGAGTATAGCTGGTCGGTAAGTTTAAGTTTGTGAGGAGTCAATTATATGCATACCGGATAAGTTTCTTCTCTCTGATTAATGAATTCTTTTTATGTTGATATTTACTTTTCTGTTTCTATGTTTGAAACCATTTTAAACCCAAACTCTTTAACATTTAAATTTTCGAACGGCAGTTCAATATCACCGATCTCTGTGGACACGATAAATTCCCGAAAAAATACTCCCAAAATTTTTTGTTGCTTGCCGCTTTACCGCTCCAACAGTATTGAATCGCGATTTCCCTTCACCAACTTGTATGATTGCCTTAACTTCATTTGTATAGCCTTTAAAGATGTGTTTTGCATGACTTTTTGATTGACAATTGTTTGTGTGCTAACATGAGACATAACTTGAATTCTTTTACACTTCTTTGGACAATAACATGAATGAGATATAGTAGGACATAACTACTGCCCCACTAGGGCTCTCACCCTTTTAGGACTCATTTCATTTTGTTAATTGATTGACATTACTTCTAGGATAGTCTTAGGACATTTGCATGAGCATAAGTGCATTGTTTTGCATATTTCTTTCAACAATCTAATAGTTGAGCTTGGTTTGAATTTAATGAACACTTGTATCACTTTACATTGACATCAACACTTAGGTGACTCCTCTTTCATCTCACTTATTCTTCATTACTTCTTTGAATTGTGATTAAATCATCTAATGTTTACTTGTGTATGATCACATGTTCCCTTAAGGTTCCTAGCTTGAATCTAATTTTGGATTAGGTTCAAAGTTGGATATACATTAGGTTATCAATCCAAGCATGCTAACATAGATAAATATTCCATTTCCTCATCTCAACTATAGGATCAATCATTGCATGAAAACTTATAGGATAGAGATCCCCTTAGATTTTTCTTTTAACCATTTGAGTCTCTCTTCTCTCTCTAAAAGAAAAAAGCAAAAACACTTAACAAATATTGTATGTATAGTGCGCCACGAGCCTTAAGCACATAGGAAATGATTAGTGAAGGTCTCCTTTACTCTTCTATGGTGCTTTCCAAACGTCCCGTTGGGGGCGACCTTGTCAAAGTATTCGCTCATATGTCATAGTCTTTAGCATGACACATATCGCAAACAAAACAAATCAAAACACTTCTTCTAAAAGACATAAACAAATCAATCGTCTTCCTTCGGGATTCTTTTCTCATCTCACTCCCTCTAATCGTAAGGGCACGCTATTTCCGTTCTACCGCAAATAGGTAAATATGTAAGGCTCCACGCATCGAGCGGCAACACCTAAATTGCTAGAACGCGAACGTTAGCATCATCCACCTAAAAGACACCAAACAAACAAGGCCACCCATAGTGGGTCGAACTACGACTGCTTTGTTTTCCTCTCTCTCGTCTGATTGAGGATACGTGGGCACAAGATGGCGATGTCTTGGCGAGCACAATCCCCCTTTCACCTGTAGTCCTCCGAACTACGTTGACTCTGACTTTCCCATACCCGAGGGAATACGTAGGCCTAGGACAGCGAAGTCCTATCGAGTCACTTTCATGCCTTTTCCCCCTTCTTCCTTGTTTCTCATTCTATTCCTTTCCAGTTAGCAGTGGAGCTTCGGATATCTACACCCTTTAATCAGAATAACAAACGTGGATCTCATTGAGTACGATGGACGCGAGGGGATGTTGATACCTTCCTCTCGCATAACCGACTCCTGAACCCAGACTATGGTTGCGATGACCATGTCCTTTCCCTTCTTCAGGTTTCTTCGACTGTTTCCTTCCCCCCCCCCCCCCCCCCCCCCCGTCGGAATAAAAATGTTTGGTGGCGACTCTGTTTCCTGCCGGTTATTTTTCACGTTGCGATAATCCGGGCTCATGTTACTGACGAGTATTGTACCCTTGTAAACGGATATAGTACTCGGGGGGCATATGTATATGCCAAATATATTTTAAGCTGAGTTGTGTAGCCAGACAAGGTTAAGCATGAATTAGACTACAATAGCAAGAAAGGTCGAGCAATGCAGAGAGCTGGCAAGTATCATCCATAACCCGAGCCGGTCAGGGAGCCCAACTCCCATCAGCTGAACTCCTATGAGGCCGAGTACTGACCTCCATCAACCTGGTACTTACGTCGGACATGAGCTCAATCGGCTTACCAACACTTGTAACGGTGGCGGCGCATCAATGCAGACGTTACCAGAGCTTCAAAGCCTACATTCATAAAGGGGAGTTACAACAATGATGGCCATGTAACGTCAGAAGGCCAAGAGACTTATCTTAATGGCATATCTTAATGGAAAACTATAAAATGGGATCCCACATGAGGGTTAAGCAAGACACAATCATCTTAAGACAATATACAGCACAAGTATAGCTCTCAAATCACTAAATATACTTCACAATATAGACAACGTATCTCTTCTTGTCCAGAACAAGAGGAACTAGCACTTTTGGTGTATCTAACCATTTTTGCTAGAACAATAAGGTTCTCAGGCGGGTTTCGAAGGAGACGACGATAACCGGCGTTTGGCTAAAACTCGAAGGATTGTATATGAAAAGGTCTTTGGTGAATCGTTTGTAGTTGAAGCAAGCTTTGTATTCATTTAAGATGAATGAAGATAAAGTGCTAACGAAGCAGCTGGATACGTTCAGCAAGCTGATTCTTGATCTTGAAAATATTGAGGTTACTATCAATGACGTAGATCAAGCGTTTTTATTGATGTGTTCTTTACCTAAGTCGCATGCTCACTTCAAAGAAACCCCCTTATATGAAAGAGAGTCTCTGACCTTTGAATAAGTTCAAGTAGCCTTGTATTATAAGGATTTGAATGAAAGAAAGGAGCAGAAACCATCATCAGTTGGCGAAGGGGTGTTCGTTACAGGAAAATTCTCGAAAAGAGATTATAGGTTCGAGAAAAAGAAAGGTAAAACTCAGTAGAAGTCTTAGGGTGGTGATATTTCTGGCATATGGTGTTATCACTGTAAGAAGGAGGGTCACACAAGAAATATATGTCCTGAGCGCCTGAATAATCATGGAGGTAAGGATGATGGCAATGCAGCTATTATGCAAGATGATTATGAATCATCTGATGTCTTTATGGTTTTGATCAACAACTCTTGCAAATAGTGGATTATGGATTCAGGATTTACTTGGCATATGACTCCAAACAAGAATGTGTTTGAAGAATTATGTGATCAAGATGGTGGATCAGTGTTGTTGGGAAACAATAAAGCTTGCAAGATTGCAGGTATTGGATCTGTGAGATTCAAGCTCCGTGATGAGTCAATAAGGCTATTGACTAGTGTTAGGTATGCACCTGATCTTAAGAGGAATTTGATTTCTCTTGGTGAATTCGACAAGAAAGGATATGTTTTCAAAGGAGAGAAAGGTATCTTGAAAGTCATGAAAGGGCCGAAGGAGGTCTTTAGAGGCGTGAAGAAACAAGGCTTGTATACCCTTGAGGCTGAGGTTGTAAGTGGTTCAGTAGATTTTGCATCCACGAAACTGGTGTCAAAGACAGAATTATGACACATGAAATTGGGCCATGTCAGCAAAAGAGGTCTGGTCAAACTGGGGAAACAGAACTTGCTAGGTGGTGACAAAGTCGAGAAGTTTGAGTTTTGTGAACCTTGTGTATTTGGAAAATCATGTATGGTGAAGTTTAACAAAGGTAAACAAAGAACACATGGATCCCATGATTACATTCATGCTGATCTTTGGGGGCTTGTAAGGAATCCTTCACATTCAGGTGCAAGGTATTTTCTATCTATAGTTGATGACTATTCAAGAAAGTTATGGGTATTCATTCAGAAGACTAAGGATGAAACTTTTGAGAATTTCAAAAGTTGGAAGGTTTTGGTCAAAACTCAAACTGGCATAAAGGTCAAGAGGTTGAGAACCGACAATGGCCTTGAATTTTACAATGAAGCTTTCGACAGCTACTGTGTCAAGTCTAGGATTGCAAGGCATAAGGCTATAGCAGATACTCCTCAACAAAATGGCTTAGCTGAGAGATTCAATCTAATAATCCTTGAAAGGGTTAGATGCATGATGGTAAGTGCTGGATTGAAAAAGGTGTTTTGGGCAGAAGCTGTTTCGACAACAACTTATCTGATAAATAGATGTCCCTCGACTGCCTTGGGAATGAAGACACCTAAAGAAGTTTGATCGGGTCAACCACCAGATCTCGAAAAACTGAGAGTATTTGTCTATTTAGCATAAGCTCACATTATGCAAGACAAGGTCGAACCTAGAGCTCTGAGATGCATGTTCCTTGAATATCCTGAGGGATTCAAAGGCTATAGGATGTGGTGCCTAGAACCAAGTCATAAAAGATGTATCACAAGTCTTGATGTAGTTTTCAATGAAGTCGAGATGACGTTCAAGAAAAATGGGTATGTTGGTCAAAGTGCATAAATCTCTGAAGAGGAGCTGGAACAGGTAGAGATTCCTATTGAGGTGGAGCATAGTATGCTGAAGTGCATAACCCAGATGAAGTCGAAGAAGAAGAGCAAGATAGTGAAAAGACTAAGCAAATTGTCGAAGACTACCTACTAGAAAGAGATAGGTCGAGAAGAGTCATCTAGCCACCTCAGAGACTTGGTTATGCAGATCTTATAGTTTTTTCCTTAATCTCTGCAAGTGAGGTACTTGAGGAAGAACCTAAAGACTACAAGTAAGCTATGAGGAGTCGAAACAAGACCGAATGGCGAAAAGCCATGGATGACGTGATGAAATCTCTTCATGATAATAACACTTGGGAGTTGATTTAGAAATATGCAGGAGTAAGGTTAGTCAGTTGTAAATGGATTTTCAAGGTCAAGGAAGGAATCGAAGGAGTGATGTCAAAGCGCTTTAAGGCAAGGTTGGTTGCTAGGGGGTTCAGTCAAAACGAAGGTGTCGACTTCAAAGATGTGTTCTCATATGTTGTAAAGCATAGATCCATTAGAATGTTGTTAGCCATGGTGAAGATAACCTTCCTGTATGGTGATCTAGATGAAATGACCCTGATGCGACCACATAAAGGGCATGCAGAAAAGGATAAAGAAGATTATGTGTGCAAGCTGAATAGGTCTTTGTATGGCCTGAAACAATCTCCCTGAAAGTGGAACAGGAGATTCGACAAGTTCATGGCACACATTGGTTTCACTAGGAGCCAGTTCGATTACTGTGTTTACTTCAGATTTTGACCTGGAAACTCACTTGTTATTTGTTGCTTTATGTGGATGATATCCTCATATCTAGCAACAGTGTCGAGGATGTAATGGAGGTGAAGGCCGAACTCAGTAAGGAGTTCGAAATAAAGGATCTGGGAGCTGCCACCAGGATTCTTGGGATTGACATCCGAAGAGATAGAAAGTAGTCGAAGTTATGGTTATCTCAAGAGACATACCTACGGAAGGTTCTCGACAAGTTTGGTATGCCGAATTCAAAGTCTGTTGTAACTCCGACAAATCCTCAATTTAAGCTTAGTACTACTTAAAGTCTGAGTAGTGAAGCTGAAAGAATCTATATGAGTAGTATTCCATATGCTAGTATAGTGGATACTTTGATGCATGTTATGGTTTGTTCGAGGCCAGACATAGCGTATGGAGTGAGCCTTGTAAGCAGATATATGGTCAATCCTGGAAAGAAACACTAGCAAGCTATGAAATGGATTCTTAGGTACATAAATGGGTCTCTAAATAGAGTCCTTATTTATGTTGGAGTCGGTGGTGATGATAGCAAAGTTGAAATTGAAGGATATGTTGACTCTGATTATGCGGGTTGTATGGATTTCAAAAAATCTATTTCTGGATATGTGTTCACTATGTTCGACACAACAATCAATTGGAAAGCGACACTTCAGAAGGTTGTTGCCTTATCAACCACTGAAGCAGAATATACTGCCCTCAATATGTCATACCCAAAATTTGTCCTACCTGTATATAATTTTCCTCTGTACATTCATCCACTAACCATATTCAGAAAATCCAAAAAATATGTCGTTTTCTCATCAAGGTCAGGGTGCATTATCTGAGCGGTGTGTGTCTGGAGCTTCAATTAGGGTTTCGTGCCAAGCCAACTGTGCATGGGTTAAGTTATGAAGGATTAATTCTTTTTTTTTGTCTCATCTCTCAAGACTACTCTAAGGCATGTTCATCTGGGTCATAACATTGGGCATTTTTCAAGTGGCAGAAGAAATTCAGGCTAATGTAAGAGGTTGGTTCAAGTGTTGTGCCTTAGAATCGATTGCAAGCATGTGCGACAATTTCAAAATCATAGATACAAGCAAGGATCAAATTTAAAATTGCCAAAAAGTTTCTACAACAGATCTTGCTCATGAAAATATTGCAAATAAAGGACATTACACAAAGAGCCCATTACAAGAAAAATCACAACAATTTCCATTTGCATTTCAAGGCCATTGTTTGATTTTTACAATTCTACAAGTCCATCATTTAATTTACAACAAACAACTTTATTTCAATTACCAAGTTCATTACGGGTGCTAAAGTGCCAAAATAAGGGAAATACATGGCCATGAATACCAAGGCGTGACCCCACATAAGTTACTACTCCAACAAGCCACTTGATATTGCAAACCATTCCATAAACCATGTACCTGCAATTTTCAGTCCACAAACGGTCCATACACACACTGTAATACAAAATCATCCAAGGCATATCCCAAAAAGATTGGCAGAACAACCACTACGCACCCTTTACGCAAAACTTACACCAACCATGATCTGCATCAGTACACAAGCAAATTTCAGCCTTCACAAATGAAGAATCATGAACCGTACGACAAAAAAAAAAACCGTTTCACAAATTCCAGCTAGCAACAATAACACGTCACCACAACGTTCTCTCAAGTTTCCCTCAAATACCATTTTACCCTCATTACACTCTCTCTATAAATCTCACACATCTCTCCCTCATTTTGGAAGCTGGAGAAGCCTTTGAAACTTTGCTGAAACTTTTCGCCAACCCTTTTAACCTTCATCAACATTCCTACTCATCTTCAACCAACACCCATAACCTCAAATCTTCACCTTTTTCTTACGAACCATAACACAGCCGAAACACCCAAGCCCTTTTCAAATCATCAACCCACAACTCATTACTCTGCTCACCCAAATCCACCACAACCAAACACCTTCAACAATCCATTCAAATAACCACCAATATCCTCAACGCAAGAACAAAACTCAAACCAGAAAACCAAACCAGATTCAAACTGAAACAGAGAAAATGAGAAGAAGAGATATTTAGTAGCGAAAACGAAACCGACCCAAATCAGAAGCACAAACCTGAGAAACCAAATCGAGTTAAACGAAAGCAGATCGATTTTCACAGAAGAAGGTTGGGATGAGTTAGCGCTGATATTGTTGTTGCTCTTTTTATGACCTTGTTTTCAATTCCTATTTTAACTGTGCCCTGTTTTTGTTTTAACATCCATGACTAGTTCTTGTTTTAAAAAGGGAGAGAAGGTCGGTGGACCGTGACTTTTGAGGATGAGCGGTTCCTCTTCTATATCCATTTTGCTTTTTTTTTAAATGATTTGATGAATCCTGATTTGTAGTGTCATCTTATGTGGGTTCCCTTTTTTTCATTTCTTTTTAATTTTATAATTGATTATGGGTTAGAGACGAATGAGCTTTACGCTCAAGCCCATTTGCGTTTCATACTCCCTCCTTTAATTTCGCCCCCTCCTCTCCTTCTTATTCTTTTCCCTTTTTTTATTTTCCATATGATTTCCTCTAATATACTTATTTTAATTGTGATTTTCACCTTGATTTGAATTTTCATTTTTATTTTTGGGCCAATGATATAACAACAATCTTGATTAGTTGATTTATTCAAATCGATTTACAATCTTGATTAATATGAGGCCATTTTTTTCTCTTTTATCGGTCAATGAAAATCTAAAACCATATATCGTCGATTTGTCGATTTAGACTCTTGGTAAAGATGAGACCTTTCTTCTTTTCTATCGCATTTCGATTTTACTTCTCACTTTCATTTCACTTCCTTTTCATTTTCGATTTCATTTTATTGGTCAATGATATAACAAAAGGTCTTGGATTTATTGATTTGAATAAATCGAAAAATCTAGATCAATATGAGACCACCTTTTTACTTTTCTTTTTATTATTGGTCAATGAAAGTCAAATATCAAGGATTATCGATTTCTCGATTAAATCTTGATTAAGACGAGACCACTTCGATTTATTTTCTATTTCTATTTCATTTTCATTTCGCATTTTCTTCTATCTTCTTTTTCATTTTCGATCGATGAAGTCTTTCTATTCAAGAATGTTGATTATTGAAGCGATTGACCTTCATTATTTCAAATCTGTAGTGAGCGATCATCGAGATCTCTTTCTATACTTTGGGATCGTGATAGGTTACCTTCGATTAACCGACGAAAGTTTGTGATTAAGACGAGATCTTCACCCTTTCTTTTCGTGTGGCACGATTTCATTAGAGAATGATCCTCAATATCATTTCTCCATCGTGTTTTAGCACAAAGATCAAATTGCGTATCCTCCTAGAGTGTGATCTTTGTCATAGATCGTGCTACGATTGTTTAGCGCTACATGTCCCGTATCATTTGCTCCTAACAACTAATCAACTAATAATTAACTTTACTTTCCGTCAAATATTATCTTGCTTTACTTTCTTGTCAGTATTATCTTGATTATTATTCATATTGTTCATATCATATTCATATTTGTTCATCTAACCCTCTTCTTGTTTCTTTATTTATACTTTAATCAAAACACACTAAAAATATCGAAACAATAAAAGATTAATTGGTGGACTGTTGGTTACTATCCTTTGCTTTGAGCTTTTGTCCTACTCTTGCTGAAGGCTTAGTTTAGGACACCTTGCACACACACGGCTTCCTCTTGGGCTACCTTACAATGAGACCTTTTATTTCATGTCATCCTTTGTACTTTACATGTACCCCGCTCCCATTCCGATGTACGTATTCATGTTTTCTTTTGATTATGGTTTGTTTACTAGGAGCACCCCTAGGGACTAGCATAGACAACCCATTTTCAAACTAATTCTCGATTCGTCGTCGAGTCATTTTCAAACAAATCCATTTTCAACCAAACCCTCGACTCGTCGTCGAGACATTTTCAAATCAACCTCTAACCAAACATTTTTTTTCAAACTAACCTCTTCGCATACAAATAAACCCTTGATCCAATGTCAAGTGGATTTTCACAAATAAACTTCAAAACAACTAACAACTATCGCAACTCTTTTCAATGTGAAAAATGGGGGTTCAAGTCTTTGATCTCTCTTCGGTTGTTTAGGTGCAGGTTCTCTTACTCGTGTGTGAGCAATTGACGCCTTTAAAAGAAACTAATTCTCCTCTTTTCGTGGGCGTACCACAAACTACGACTGCTCTGATTCTTTATTCGCGTCCAAGTAAAAATACGTAGGCACAAGATTGTGATGATCTTGGCGAGCACACTACCATCTTTTTCCATCAAACCCCAAAGTCGAACTACGATTGCTCTGATTACTTATTCTCGTCCGAATGAGCATACGTAGGCACAAGATTGCGATGATCTTGCCGAGTACTCTATCCTTAAACCACTCATTTCCCCCTTAGCATCCTTCCCTTTTATCTTACCATTTTGTATTTATCATAGAGAAGAAAACAAACAAGCTTAGCTAACGAGTATCGCGATTCGAATCAAGAGGTTCCCGTTGAGTACAACGGACGTGAGGTGGTGCGTGTACCTTCCCCTCACGTAACCGACTCCCGAACCCAGAATGTGGTTGCGGCGACCATGTTCTTATCCTACCTTAAAGGTTTTCTCAATATTTTCCTTTCCCTCTTTTGGGATAAATAAAGTTCGGTGGCGACTCTGTCGAACCGTTCCGCGCCTTTCGCGCGAAGTGTCGTGTCTTCGATTAAGCGATTTTTTCGAGGTGCGATAGCTGGCGACTCTGCTGGGGACCATTTGCTCCATGCAAGAGAGAGTCGAGCCTATCTTGATTCGAATCGCGAGCTCGTTAGTTTCGTTTGCATGTTTTCTTCTCGCTTGTTTACTTATTTACTTGCTTTCCTATTTCCTTATCTGTGTTACCTTTTGTGACATTGTTGGGTTGTTCTTATATTGGAAACTTTGTAAGATGGCTCTACACCCGAGTCGAGAAAAACCCTAGGATTAGGATGGTGGTTATGTAGTGGAGGCTTCCGTGGTCTCTTCCGCGTAGGCCAAAGCGAAAACCCCGCTTGGAGTAGACTCCCTTGGAGATGTTATCGTTTCGATGTTCCTTCGTCGCGATGGTAATGTTTTCTAGCATGAGTCGTTAATCCCAAGGACCATTAACCCATTTATCCATGGTGGTTGGTAGTGTTAACTCCTTGTGGGTTAATACGAATGCCCCAATCAGATGAGATCCCTCGAACGTATTACTTCCTGACAGTAATATTTTTGACCTCGATCTAGGATTCTGAGAACCCTACATAGAACCCGTGTGTCGATGGTTGTGTAGTGGACGCCTCCGAGGAGTCTTTCTTGTGGGGAAGAAACGAAGACCTCACCTAGACGAGATTATTTCGAGGATATTATAATCAGATGTCTCTTCGTCTTGGTTATAATGTGTCGAAATATATCCATAACTCTAGGCGCCTACCCGTCTTAGAAACCTACCCGTGGGATTTCTTGATCCTAATTGTGGTTCTTGACTCGTTCCTCCGGCCAACCTCAGAACTGTAAACCTGTGATCTGCAATCCTGGATCTTGCATCTTGTATTGCATCTCATATAATTGCATTGCCTTGCATCTGTTATACATCTTGCATTGCATTTCAACCTCAGAATCTCACTTCAACTTCCTTCCTTCTCCAGTAAATCAAGTTGGTTCCTCAACACCAGTATGCAACTCGAGCCAATACCAGACGAATGATGGAGCAGATTCAACAAGAGCAAGCCGCCTTTAGAGAAGAATTGGACTCTATCAAAGGAAAGATTGACCAGATTCTCGAATCCATCATGATGGCCAGAAAAGAAGAAGAACTGCGTGAAGCCGCTACTGCCAACAACAATGTGCCTGTGTAAGGGTCAACCTCAAGGCTCTCAGTTCCTGTTCCCAACCCTATCAATTATGGGATACCAATGAACTTCACTCCTGCCGCTGAAAGAGCCACTTCTCAACCACTTCCAACATCTGGAGTTACTGTTGGAGCTATTCCGCAAGCCCAACCTGTTGTCACTCAGATTCCTATTCCTCATGCTGAAGAAAATCTGCTAGATCAGTATGATGAGGTACAGAACTACCATGCTGCTATCCCAATTGTCAATCCTATTGCTGATCAGGATTCTGAAGCCATTAAAATGTGTCGTGATCTAGCTGAAAAACTTCGAGTCATGGAGGGGCACAACTCAACTTCTTTGAATGCTCTGGAAATGTGTTTGGTGCCAGATGTTGTCATTCCTCCCAAGTTCAAGGTGCCAGAATTCTTGAAGTACAAAGGGCTCAGTTGTCCCAACATTCATCTGAAGATGTACTGTCACAAGATGGGTGCTTATGCCAAAGATGAAAAGCTGATGATTCATTGCTTCCAAGACAGCTTATCTGGAGCATCTCTTGAATGGTATATGCAGCTGAAGCGTAGTAATGTGCGCACTTGGGATGAGCTAGCTGATGCATTCGTCAAGCAATACAAATACAACACTGACCTTGCTCCGAACCATACTCAACTTCAGAGTATGGCTCAAAAGGACAACGAATCCTTTAAGGAGTACGCACAACGCTGGAGAGTGCTAGCTGCAAGAGTGCATCCACCTCTGGTTGACCGTGAACTGATTGACATCTTCATGGGTACCTTGCAAGGTCAATACTATGAGAAGCTGATTGGTAGTGTTTCTGCTGGATTCTCTGATTTGGTAATCGTCGGTGAGAGAATCGAAGAAGGTCTAAAGAGCGGAAGGATACAAGGAGGTTCTAGCAGCCAGTCTCAGGCCAACAAACCTTTCAATAATGGATACAAGAAAAAAGAGGGTGAAACAAATGTCGTCTCTGCTCAGAAAGGGCAAGCTCAACAAGCTCCCCCTCCAATGCCTTTTCAAATCCCCTACTTCCAGTATCCGTATGTTGCTACTGCAATATGCTCCAATGCCTTATCATCCAACTGTTCAAGCTGTTCAAGCTTCAATGCCTCAACAACAAGCTCCTCAGTAACAGTCGTACAATCAGCAAGGGTATCATTATCCTCCTCAAAATCAACAATAGCGAGCTGCTCAGCAACATCGTCAGCCTAATCAACAGAGGACAAGCAGGCCAGATAGAGACTTTAATCGGCTGCCGACATCATATGCTCAGATCTTTGCTTAATTGATGGAGAAGAGGGCCATTACTCCGAGAGACCCTACTCCTCCAACTGTCATACCTCCAGACTATAATACTAATGCTCATTGCGAGTATCATAAGGGCGCTCCAAGACACCAGATCGAGGACTACAGAGCATTCAAGCACAAAGTTCAAGACCTGATTGATTCGAAGTTTCTCACATTCAATGGGAGGGCTCCAAACATCATCAAAAACCCGCTGCCACCGCCAAACTAGTGCCAGCATCAAGTCAAGTCAAATCAAGTCAAGTTCATTCCCCGAAGACGGCAGTCATGTCGCCATACCATCATTTGCATTCTTGTATTTTGTCTTTATTTGTTTAAGTACTGTATGCTTTGAACATTGCCTTTCGTATGTGGTTTTCTTAATGTATTGACTATGCATGTTTTGAATCAGTTATGTCGTATTCACTCATTTTTCACTCATCACAGACACATTTATTTCCACTTCACTCTCTATATCAAACTGTTGTTAGCAATGATTGGAGGGAGGATGATGACAACGAAATACCCATAATTGCAAACCGTATGCTTTCAGACAAAATCTCGTCAATGATGTACAGGCATTATTAAAATTCCCCAAACACTTGAGAGATAAGGAGTTAATCCCTAGTAAACCACTTCGAGCCGAGAAGTAGCAGTTTCCTTTGGATCTATAAACCCTTACACTTAACCTGGGGCAGGGTAGTGTTCAGCTAATCCAATTACGCACTCAAACCGCAAAGCAAAATCCAAAAGACACGACGGTTGTTCATCAATAACCCGTGACTTGGCAGTCACAATCCTCTAACAAAAAATAAATAAATAAATAAAAGCCTGTTAAGTCAAGCACCTCAAAGGAGACTTAGGCAAAAATCAAGGCAACCCTGATGGACTCGACAAGCGAAATCAGTCCATGCATAAGATAGGGATCAAAAGCAAAATCAAAAGAGGCCCTCGAGTCCTCAACAAAAATAAAATAGAGTCCAGTGATCACCAAATCAAAATCAAAGGGTCATTGACATCCATCAAAAACAAAATAAGGTGACTACCATGTCGAGCATACCTTGAATTACCACGCTTACACTGTCAACCCTTTTGGAAGACAAACATGTGCAGAATTAACTGGACATAGGACTGGAGAACATCACGAAGAAGGGGTGGGTACAAACCAAGTTTTGAGTCTATTATCCTTTGTTTCATAACCATGAACCAGACCACGTTACAACCCTCGAAAGACCTAATTGAGGTGAGGTTTATTTTGAAAGCATACTATTGCAAGGTTGCGTAAACTGACTCCCCATATTTGCTAATCTTCAGCATCGGTGTCATTCTCATTACTATATCTTTCACACCATCAAAATTTGCACAATGTATGGACTAATGGTCCATTCGTCTCAAAATATTACGACACTCTGATAAACGACACTTTTTCAAAACTTGCATGAGCATTGCGTTAAGATTACCATTTGTGCAAATCAGTGCTAGACATTCGAGACAACTCCAATAAGGGGCAATCGAAGAGGAATTTGAACTTTCAGTGGTGCCAACCCGAAGCAAGACTACCTCAAACCCTCATTCAGGGGCAAATCCTTCAATAGCTCAATCAGGGGAAAGACATCTCAAAGCATATCAAAGTTCGACTTCCAAAGATCCAACTATGTCAAGAACTAGTTAATCAGGGGCAGACCACTACCACGTTCAGACTGGGCAAGACCAATTCCAAATAGCATATCTTCTCTGTATCCTTTCAAGTTGGATAAGCAGATCCTTCCAAACGTTGGCAATCATCAAATTCAGAGCAAAAACACGACCTTCATGAGTTGATCACGTCGCTACGCTCATTTTCTGGCCATCCTGACCATCAAGCACGAGTTGTGAAGTCATCTTCATCTACTTTAATCATGGCGTCTTCAACGAACTGAGTGTCGAGGAAATCAACCATCCCTCCACCCAAAGTCCAATCCGCATTGGTAACTACCAAAAGTCCACCACACTGGCCCTTACAAAACATATCCAATCACCCGTCTGCAATCATATGCATCGCATTCGACATCATAGACATTATATGCATCATGTGCATCCCAAAAAACCAAATCATACTTCCCCAGCACTTGCATCTCCACGTGTCAGCATTTGCATTGCACATCATTACAAAATCAAGCATTCGTGCATGCATAGTCAAGATCCAGGATCAATCTCAAGACTGCAAGATGATCTTCAGCCCAGCCAGGGGCATCTTCATCAGATTCGTGGGCGTTCCTCACGAAGTTGTTTCAACCTGTTATTGATCAAGCTCAGACGATCTTCAGCCCAGTCAGGGGCATCTTCTTCCAGTTCATGGGCGTTTCTCATGAAATTACTCCAACCTTTTGTTGACGAAGCTGTGTTCTCCAAGCAAGTCAGTGGGCGTTCCTCATTGAGTTGTGTTCCTTAACCTTTTGTTGATGAAGTCCTCATCCCCAGTTCATCCAGGGGGATCTTTCTCCGAGTCAGTAGGCGTTCCTTATTGAGTCGTGTCTCTTCAACCTTTTGTTGATGGAATGGTTAGCCTCATACCAATCATGGTTCTTATACAAGCAAAATTCAACCTTCCCCTTGGGCGTTCCCCAGTGAGTTGGTTCGTTCAACCTTTTGTTGACAAGGATGGTGTTCCTCAGTGACTTCTTTCCCCTCAACCTTTTGTTGTTGTTTTCAAATAAATCTCACTCATCATATCCCCGTCAAACTTGACCTTTTGTCAATTGCCTTATTATCATCCTTTTGGTGGTAGCCGTTCATGTCAAGTCAACCTAACCTGCATCCCTTTGGTGTTGGTCTTCGCAAGTGGGAAGTTCCTATCATCCTTTTGGTGGTAGTAGCTTGTATTGATCTGTCATCCTTTTGGTGTCGCCGATCCATGAACCGTTGGTATGTGAATCATCCTTTTGGTGAATGACAGCCTTTGTTATTGTTTTGCTTGCTATTTTGGTAGTAGTAAGTTGTGACCTCATTTTCATCCTTTTGGTGGAAGGGTCTGTGTGTGTGTGTTCCCTATCATCCTTTTGGTGATAGGTCTGCCATCCTTTTGGTGTTAGATAACTGTATATATGCCCTATTATCCTTTTGGTAATAGCAGGCTTTAACCTCATTTTCATCCTTTTGGTGGAAGGGTCTGTGTGTGTGTGCCCTATTATCCTTTTGGTAATAGCAGGCTTTGACCTCATTTACATCCTTTTGGTAGAAGGGTCTGTGTGCGTGTGTGCCCTATTATCCTTTTCGTAATAGCAGGCTTTGACCTCATTTTCATCCTTTTGGTGGAAGGGTCTGTGTGTGCCCTATTATCCTTTTGGTAATAGCAGGCGTTGACCTTATTTTCATCCTTTTGGTGGAAGGGTCTATGTGTGTGTGCCCTATTATCCTTTTGGTAATAGCAGGCTTTGACCTCATTTTCATCCTTTTAGTGGAAGGGTATGTGTGTGTGTGCCCTATTATCCTTTTGGTAATAGCAGACGTTGACCTCATTTTCATCCTTTTAGTGGAAGGGTCTATGTGTGTGTGCCCTATTATCCTTTTGGTAATAGCAGGCTTTGACCGTATTTTTATCCTTTTGGTGGAAGGGTCTATGTGTGTGTGTGCCCTGTTATCCTTTTGGTAATAGCAGGCTTTGACCTCATTTTCATCCTTTTGGTGGAAAGGTCTGTGTGCGTGTGAGCCCTATTGGAAATAGCAGGCTTTGACCTCATTTCCATCCTTTTGGTGGAAGGGTCTGTGTGCGTGTGTGCTCTATTATCCTTTTGGTAATAGCAAGCTTTGACCTCATTGTCATCCTTTTGGTGTCAGGGTCTGTGTGCGTGCGTTCACTATCATCCTTTTGGTGATAGGTCTGTCATCCTTTTGGTGTCAGATTCTCCTGTTGTCATCCTTTTGGTGATAACGACCTTTGCAAGCTATCTGTTATTCCATCTCCCTAACATCTCCTTTCTTTGCGGACAAATTCATGGTCTTCTTCATATCTAATTGACTTCTACCTCGAAAGACTGAACGTCGTAGCCATTCTTCTTACTAGGTCCAAGCCAATTAGATAGGGGCATCTGTCATACCCAAAATTTGTCCTACCTGTATATAATTTTCCTCTGTACATTCATCCACTAACCATATTCAGAAAATCCAAAAAATATGTCATTTTCTCATCAAGGTCAGGGTGCATTATCTGAGCGGTGTGTGTCTGGAGCTTCAATTAGGGTTTCATGCCAAGCCATCTGTGCATGGGTTAAGTTATGAAGGATTAATTCTATTTTTTGGTCTCATCTCTCAAGACTACTCCAAGGCATGTTCATCTGGGTCATAACATTGGGCATTTTTCAAGTGGCAGAAGAAATTCAGGCTAATGTAAGAGGTTGGTTAAAGTGTTGTGCCTTAGAATCGATTGCAAGCATGTGCGACAATTTCAAAATCATAGATACAAGCAAGGATCAAATTTAAAATTGCCGAAAAGTTTCTACAAAAGATCTTGCTCATGAAAATATTGCAAATAAAGGACATTACACAAAGAGCCCATTACAAGAAAAATCACAACAATTTCCATTTGTATTTCAAGGCCATTGTTTGATTTTTACAATTCTACAAGTCCATCGTTTAATTTACAACAAACAACTTTATTTCAATTACCAAGTTCATTACGGGTGCTAAAGTGCTAAAATAAGGGAAATACATGGCCATGAATACCAAGGCGTGACCCCACATAAGTTACTACTCCAACAAGCCACTTGATATTGCAAACCATTCCACAAACCATGTACCTGCAATTTTCAGTCCACAAACGGTCCATACACACACTGTAATACAAAATCATCCAAGGCATATCCAAAAAGATTGGCAAAACAACCACTACGCACCCTTTATGCAAAACTTACACCAAACATGATCTGCATCAGTACACAAGCAAATTTCAACCTTCACAAATGAAGAATCATGAACCGTACGACAAAAAAAAACTGTTTCACAAATTCCAGCTAGCAACAACAACACGTCACCACAACGTTCTCTCCAAGTTTCCCCCAAATACCATTTTACCCTCATTCCACTCTCTCTATAAATCTCACACATCTCTCCCTCATTTCGGAAGCTGGAGAAGCCTTTGAAACTCTGCTTAAACTTTTCGCCAACCCTTTTAACCTTCATCAACATTCCTACTCATCTTTAACCAACACCCATAACCTCAAATCTTCACCTTTTTCTTACGAACCATAACACAACCGAAACACCCAAGCCCTTTTCAAATCATCAACCCACAACTCATTACTCTGCTCACCCAAATCCACCACAACCAAACACCTTCAACAATCCATTCAAACAACCACCAACATCCTCAACGCAAGAACAAAACTCAAACCAGAAAACCAAACCAGATTCAAACCGAAACAGAGAAAATGAGAAGAAGAGATATTTAGTAGCGAAAACGAAACCGGCCCAAATCAGAAGCACAAACCTGAGAAACCAAATCGAGTTAAACGAAAGCAGATCAATTTTCACAGAAGAAGGTTGGGATGAGTTAGCGTTGATATTGTTGTTGCTCTTTTTATGACCTTGTTTTCAATTCCTATTTTAACTGTGCCCTGTTTTTATTTTAATATCCATGGCTAGTTCTTGTTTTAAAAAGGGAGAGAAGGTCAGTGGACCGTGACTTTTGAGGATGAGCGGTTCCTCTTTTATATCCATTTTACTTTCTTTTTTTTAAATGATTTGATGAATCCTGATCTGTAGTGTCATCTTATGTGGGTTCCCTTTTTTTCATTTCTTTTTTATTTTATACTTGATTATGGGTTAGAGATGAATGAGCTTTAAGCTCAAGCCCATTTGCGTTTCATACCCCCTCCTTTAATTTCGCCCCCTCCTTTCCTTCTTATTATTTTCCCTTTTTTATTTTCCATATGATTTCCTCTAATATACTTATTATAATTATGATTTTCACCTTGATTTGAATTTTCATTTTTATTTTTGGGCCAATGATATAACAACAATCTTGATTAGTTGATTTATTCAAATCGGTTTACAATCTTGATTAATATGAGGCCATTTTTTTCTTTTTTATCGGTCAATGAAAATCTAAAACCATAGATCGTCGATTTATCGATTTAGAATCTTGGTAAAGATGAGACCTTTCTTCTTTTCTATCGCATTTCGATTTTACTTCTCACTTTCATTTCACTTCCTTTTCATTTTTGATTTCATTTTATTGGTCAATGATATAACAAAAGGTCTTGGATTTATTGATTTGAATAAATCGAAAATCTAGATCAATATGAGACCACCTTTTTACTTTTCTTTTTATTATTGGTCAATGAAAGTCAAATATCAAGGATTATCGATTTCTCGATTAAATCTTGATTAAGACGAGACCACTTCGATTTATTTTCTATTTCCATTTCATTTTCATTTCGCATTTTCTTCTATCTTCTTTTTCATTTTCGATCGATGAAGTCTTTCTATTCAAGAATGTTGATTATTGAAGCGATTAACCTTCATTATTTCAAATCTGTAGTGAGTGATCATCGATATCTCTTTCTATACTTTGGGATCGTGATAGGTTACCTTCGATTAACCGACGAAAGTTTGTGATTAAGACGAGATCTTCACCCTTTCTTTTCGTGTGGCACAATTTCATTAGAGAATGATCCTCAATATCATTTCTCCATCGTGTTTTAGCACAAAGATCAAATTGCGCATCCTCCTAGAGTGTGATCTTTGTCATAGATCGTGCTACGATGGTTTAGCGCTACATGTCCCGTATCATTTGCTCCTAACAACTAATCAACTAATAATTAACTTTACTTTCCGTCAAATATTATCTTGCTTTACTTTCTTGTCAGTATTATCTTGATTATTATTCATATTGTTCATATCATATTCATACTTGTTCATCTAACCCTCTTCTTGTTTCTTTGTTCATACTTTAATCAAAACACACTAAAAATATCGAAACAATAAAAGATTAATTGGTGGACTGTTGGTTACTATCCTTTGCTTGGAGCTTTTGTCCGACTCTTGCTCAAGGCTTAGTTTAAGACACCTTGCACACACACGGCTTCCTCTTGGGCTACCTTACAATGAGACCTTTTATTTCATGTCATCCTTTGTACTTTACATGTACCCCGCTCCCATTCCGATGTACGCATTCATGTTTTCTTTTGATTATGGTTTGTTTACTAGGAGCACCCCTAGGGACTAGCATAGACAACCCATTTTCAAACTAATTCTCGATTTGTCGTCGAGTCATTTTCAAACAAACCCATTTTCAACCAAACCCTCGACTCGTCGTCGAGCCATTTTCAAATCAACCTCTAACCAAACTTTTTTTTTCAAACTAACCTCTTCGCATACAAATAAACCCTTGATCCAATGTCAAGTGGATTTTCACAAATAAACTTCAAAATAACTAACAACTATCGCAACTCTTTTCAAGGTGAAAAATGGGGGTTCAAGTCTTAATCTCTCTTCGGTTGTTTAGGTGCGGGTTCTCTTACTAGTGTGTGAGCAATTGACGCCTTTAAAACAAACCAATTATCCTCTTTTCGTGGGCGTACCACGAACTACGACTGCTCTGATTCTTTATTCTCGTCCGAGTAAAGATACGTAGGCACAAGATTGCGATGATCTTGGCGAGCACACTACCATCTTTTTCCATCAAACCCCGTAGTCGAACTATGATTGCTCTGATTACTCATTCTCGTCCGAATGAGCATACGTAGGCACAAGATTGCGATGATCTTGCCGAGCACTCTATCCTTAAACTATCCATTTCCCCCTTAGCATCCTTCCCTTTTATCTTACCATTTTGTATTTATCATAAAGAAGAAAACAAACAAGCTTAGCTAACGAGTATCGCAATTCGAATCAAGAGGTTCCCGTTGAGTACAACGGACGTGAGGGGGTGCGCGTACCTTCCCCTCACGTAACCGACTCCCGAACCCAGAATGTGGTTGCGACGACCATGTTCTTATCCTCCCTTAAAGGTTTTCTCGATATTTTCCTTTCCCTCTTTAGGGATAAATAAATTTCGGTGGCGACTCTATCGAACCGTTCCGCGCCTTTCGCGCGAAAGGTCTTGTCTTCGATTAAGCGATTTTTTCGAGGTGCGACACAATAAAGGTGTGAGACAAGCATTGTGGCTTGAAGGTTTTGCAAAGGAGCTAAACCTTCAAGGTCGAGTTATCACTGTTAAATGTGATAGTCAAAGTGGAATACACATGTCGAAGAATTCAGCCTATCATGAGCGAACCAAGTACATCAATGTGAGACTGCACTTCGTTAGAGAGATAATTGAGCGTGGAGAAGTCCAAGTGCTGAAGGTTTCAACTGATGACAATGTTGCTGATATGAATACCAAGACATTACCTAATTGTAAGTTTTTCCATTGTATGCAATTGATAAAGCTGCATGATGAAAGCTAACTTATTTCCTGTTATTGTAGAGTTTGTTCTAAGGTGGAGATTTGTGAGATATTGGATCGAACTCTAGTGCTATCGACGTGGATGTTGTCAGCAGGGATAGCTTTCATGTTTCGACAGGAGACAAGTATGAAGTCGAAGCTGGTTCACATGTTGATGTTGAAGTGTTACGTGTTGTAGTCGAAGTTAGTTCTAGTATGTAATGTCAAATTGGGCCTTGTGTTATGGATCCAATTGTTTAGGTTAGCTTGTTATTTAAGTTAACTTAATAGCTTATAAATAGGCTAGATTCTCAGGTTGTTGAGAGAGATCGATTGTGTTATTCACTTGTAATCATTTATACCCTAATTGAGTAAGTGAATAGAAAACAGTTTGCCTCTATCTCCCTTTCTCTCTCTCTCTCTCTCTCTCTCTCTCTCTTCTAACTGTTTCATTGTTCACCCAAGAAACTTCGTTTCTCAATCAAGAATTTGTTAATTGGTATCGTTTGTTACAACACGAAATTTGTTCCCTATCAATAATGACATTGCATATTTCTTTTCAACAATGATTTCATGTATCTTCACAAGCACTTATTTTGTGGAGATTATTTTGAAAATCTAAAATTTGTGCTTGCGAGAACGTATTGGGTTTGGAAAACACATAGTGCATTTGGAAAATACAAAGCCTTTGTAGGAACGTGGTTTTGCAAAAATGCAATGCGTTTTAGAGAAACAGGTTGTGTTTCGCCTCGAAATTTTAAAAGGCGTTTTCAGCTTTTTTTTTAACGAGGGGCATGCGAGTACAATTTTAGTAAGAGAAAAATAGAGAGAAATGTAGACATTTTAATGATAGAAGACTAAGAATTTGTAGATCTTTTGAGTTACTAAGGGGATTGAGAAATATTTATAAACTAGTGAGCGTCAAGAATTCTAAATGGAATATCATGAAGTTTTAGAGACAATGACTTTGGATTATGGAAAGTGTATATGCAAGCAATATTTACCTCAAAAAGGTGTATAGAAATATTGAAGGGAGAAACATGTATGTCTACACGTCTAACACAAGAAGATGATACAAAGATGGTAGATGAGTCCATAAATGACAGTATCTTGTGCATTTGTGATAAAGTTTTAAAGGATGTTGTCAAGAAGAATATTGCAACTTTGACGTGGCCAAAACAATAATCATTGTATATGAAGTCTTTGCCTCACAAATTGTGTATGAATCAACAACACATTCTGAATGATACATAATAAACCAATAGCAAATCAATTGATTGAATTTAACTAAAACATTGATGACTTTTGGTAAAAAAAAAAAACTAGAGCATTAATGACTTAGAGAACATTGAGGTGAAGATTAATTATGAAGACAAGATTATACGTTTATTCATATTCTTTGAGCACTTAAAGGATGTTCTTCTTTATGGTAAGAAAAGTATTATTACTTTGGTTAAAGTTCAAACGACCATGTGATTTAAGGAATTTTTAATGATTAAAGATTTGAAGGTTGATAATATTGGTGAAGGTTTGAGTCTTTCAATACGAGAGAGTCAGAGTAAAGGGAAATCCAAAGCTAGAGGGTCTTAATAAGTCAATGTTAAAACGCTTGAGTATTTTTTAAGTTCAAACTCGATTCATTTTAAGTTCAAGAATAACTCAATTCAACTTGTTAGATTCAACTAACTTACATCACGGACTTAAAATCTATTTTTTAAAGTCTACTTTTTTTTCCACATTTTATATTTAAAATTAATATGTTGAAAAAAAAAGAATATTGAACTAAAAATAATAATTTCCTTCTTAATAGCACATTTCTTAAAATTTAGTTTAATTTCTTAAAACTTATTTTATAAAATTAAAGTAATTTTGAAAATAAATAATAATTTTTTTTCCATAGTCACCAATTTCTACAATTATTTAAATTTCAAATTTTTTTTTGACAAATCTTTAACAAATCATCGAAAAGTTTTTAATTGTTTAAATGCTATTTAAATAAAATTAAAGTGTAATCATCGGTATAAATCATTGGTATTTTTATTTGATATAAGAATTTAATTAAATAAAGAAGTTTAATATTTAATCACTATTTATATATAAGTTTTGTTATAGGATAAAATATGTTTGTGGTCCTCTTAAATATTTCAATTTTTTTTTAGTTCTTCAAAACATTTTTTTAAAGAATGGTCCTACTAAATTTCTTTCAACCATATTTTTTGTCATTTCTGCAACTTATCGATGATATTTAAGACTTAGTGACTGAATTAACGACAATTTTAGCGACAATTGATCACTTAACAACTAAATTAGTGATAATTTTAGCGATGGTTTTAGTATTAGGAACCAAAAGGGTGGATGAAAAATTTTAGGAGCACCGTTCTTTTGAAGAAAATATTTTGAGGGATTAAAAACGAAAATTGAGATATTTAAAATGACTACAAAAATATTTAACCTTTTTGTATATGATGTTCATTTTATTTGTATAATTATTTTTAAAAATATTTTGCTCACTTGAGAATATAAATGATCAATTGAAATCGTTAGATTAAAAGAAAATCGAGGGATAAGATTTGAAGTAAGTCTTTAAACCTACTCTAATAGTCGATACCATTCTCATATATAATTAATAGAGGTGTACACGGGTTGAGTTTGACCGATTTTAACCTAACTCGTTATTCAATTCGTTCAAATTTCAATGGGTTGGGTTTTTCGTCCAATCCGCAATTTCCTTGTCAAAATCGACCCGACCCGACCTGTTAATTTATGGGTTGAGTTTGATTGGGTTCGCAGGTTTGTTTCAAATAAAAAATATATATTTTTTATGAATCATTTTGTCGGTTTAAAAAAAATGTAACACAACTCAATACAATCATACTCATTTATAACAACACAAATTCTATAAAACACATCATATAATATCTAATAAAATTCATCAACATGATATACCACTTGATAATAGTATACAATCCAACAAGACACATTATTTCTATAAAATACATAAGTTGAAAATAATACAAAAAAATAAAAAACAATATTTAATCTTAAAATGACGTAAACTCATTGGTCTAATAATATTATCGGTCGAGAATAAAAAAAAATTGAAAAAATTATGGTTATTAGTGAAATATTAATTTTATATTTTCATTTAAAATAATAATAAAAATAATAAGAAATTACTAAAGCCACATGAATGAGTTGGGTAAATGGTTCAGTGGGTTGCAAAACTTAAATCCGATGTCCGAACCAAAATTATACGGGTTGGGTTGGGTATATCTTTAAATGAATGAGTTTGAGTAATATATGAGTTGGTTCAGTTTGGATCTGCGGGTTAGTAGGTCGACCCACACCCATGAACACCCCTAATAATTGAGTTGACTTATGAAACTAACCAATCGAGCTATGCAAAGTTTAAGTTCAACTCGTGTAATTAAAAAACTTTTTTTTGCTCATATTCAGTTCTTTTTGTTCATAAACATAGTTCAACGATTTAGTTGTCGAATCGAGTTTCAAACTATGTTCGAGTTGGTTCGGTTCGTTGGCATACCTAATCTTTGCTAAAGATTATACAATTTGTGGATTATATATTTTAGATGCATCATTATCCAGTGAATACTTTGATGACGAGAACAAGTTATAGGATTTGAGATCAAAACCTATTAGTGAAATATTAATTAATACAAGTTTGGAGGTTGTTTTATAGCACATTAATGGATGTTGCATTAAATAATGAATAAAGAAACATATATCCATTTAGGGGATATTGTCAAGAGTTGGGTTGCCAAATAGCTTCTAGGGTAAGGTTGCTGATTGACATATTTCAATATAGAGGAATATACTTCGATGAAATTGCTCATAGTGTAACCATGTGGAAGTAGGGAGTTTTGTTGCATGTTTTTTATGTTTATTTTATTGCAATTGAGTCCCTCACAATAAAATTTCACTTGCACCACTTTTAAAAATGGATTTTGCATGCATAAAATAGTCCTTTGATCAAATTCAAAACAATTGAATCAAATCAGAAGAATGTATGATTTGAATAAAAGAATTTGGTTTAATATGATTAATCATGCAATTGTTTATTGGTATTTTTAGTAAACAATCATGAGTTTGGTTCACTTAAGATATATAACTCGAAAAAATCTCAAGGGCAATTCGTGCAAAAAAGTACAAAGAAAAGTGTTTGCGAATGGACTTTAAATGTTTGAATGTTGTCAAACTGAATATAAATTCTAATTGAAATAAGCTTTGGATGAAAATAATAGATAAAAACATGATAAATATCATTAAAATAAAATTCTTAAATTAAAAGAGATTTAAAAAAATAAAATAGAGGACGCAGACTCATATATTTTCCTCAAAAATTATTTCTTCCAGTGAATTGGATATTTTAGTTCTATAGAGAATACTTGATAAATTTTGTGACCCTTGATCACAAAAACGATATCAATTTATATACTAATACAATGTTAACCGTCGACGGCAGTTTTCTCCATAGAATCTGATACATATCCTCTTACGTGGGCTTCAATCTTCTAGTTTACTTCCACGCGTCTTTAATGTTTAAAACTGCTGCAAAACAACCATCACACTGATAACTGCCTTTGAACTCCTTACTGCCTCTGTCGAGATATTATGGTCAACTAACTTCTATATTATTTTTGAAATATCCTTACTTTTTTTTAGTCTAAGACTAAAAAATAAATTAAGCCCCCAACATTTGATGATTATTTCGAACTCGACACTTTGTCGAAGAACTGATTGTGCAAACTTTTTCGAGATTATTCTGGATACGTTTTGAAGAGAGATTGATCCTAATCTTATGGGTCTGTTCCAGAGACTCTTCCGAATCAATCCTACTAAGTCAGTCAAACCATCTTGACTAGCGTGTCGAAGATTGGGTCTCTTCATACTTAGTTATTCTTTTTTTTGGAATAAGAAATATATTTATTACCAAAAAACAATGAGTTACACGCCGATCTACACTCCAGGCATCTAAGTGGCTACACAAAATCTATGAGACAAAAGAATTCTATTACAAACTATTAATCAAGAATTTTCTTGTATGGTTAAGCTCTAAGTAGCACCGCCTCTTTAACCTTGTCCAAACTCAAATCTTCATTTGCCCCATCCTGAAATATGATCTTGTTTCTAGTGGTCCATATATGATATATAGCTTCTGTAAGTACACATTTTATCAGCTTTGCCTTCGCTCCTTTTCCTTTTGCTAGGTTCACCAACCAAGAGTAAGTCATCTCACACGGCATTTGGATTTGAAAGTATTGTATAATGCGTGCCCAGAACTGACGGGTAGTTGCATATTGGTAGAGCAGGTGTCCACTTGTTTCTTGGCTGGTACAGAAAGCGCATTTCCCATCAGTGGACACACACATGCGGTTTAATCTATCTTTAGTCATAAGGCGTTCTTGACATGCCATCCACAGAATAAAGCATGCCCTTGGCCTGGTAAAATTCCCAAACATCATGTTTTTCCATGCTACTGGTGGTTTTTCACCCCTTAAAACTTCGTACATTTGCCTGGTTTTATATAATCCACTGGTCATGGCCTGCTGCCATGGTTCTGCTTGCATAAGACGATCTCGATTCTTAAACATTGCCTTGACTATCCAAGAGCTTGGTGGGGCTGGTACATAATGTTTGACATCCTCTTTTTTAATGTAATAAGTATAAAGCCACTTTATCCATAGTATGTTCTTTTTCCTCCAAAAATTCCACAGAAGCTTGCCTAGAGTAGCCTGGTTCCATTCTTGCAGAGATATCACCTTGTGTCCTTCCGCTCCAATGGGATTGCAAATTTGATCCCACGCAATGGGGGCCTTTTTACTTTTTCCCTCCTTGTCTGTCCATAAGAAAACTCTACAAAGCATCTCTATGTGATGAATTACCTTCTTGGGGAGCGGAAAAATTTGAATCCAGTCATTTGCCACAACAAAGAGTACACTTTTAATAAGTTGTAGTCTCCCTGCGTAAGAAAGGAACTTTGTAGTCCAGTGGTTAATCCTCTTCATGATCTTGTCAATCAATGGTTGGCAGTTGTTAACTGTCAATTTCCTGCTACTCAGAGGTACCCCTAAATATTTGAATGACATATGTCCAACTGCTAGGCCAGTTACCTGATGCAAATGGATCTTATCACTTTCAGTAACACCTCTTGTATATAGCTTGCTCTTCATGGCACTCATACACAAACCTGTTGATTCTGAAAATTGGGTCACCTTTTCCATCATCAGTTGAATAGATATGTTGTCTCCTCTTGTAAAAAGTAGAATGTCATCTGCAAAGAAAAGGTTGATTTAAAGGGTCCTTAATAGTGACTTTATTAGGTTGCCACAAAATCCATATTCTACCATTGTGATGGTTGTCACTATTAATAATTCTCAGTTCATTCATCTGGAGGTATATGCAATAGACCAAGCACTGTGTCAAATAATTACTGTCATCTATGCATTTAATCAATTAGAACACAGGAGAACTTTGTGGAAGGACATAGAAGATTTAGGGGTACAGACATCTGGCCCTTGGATAGTTATAGGAGACTATAACAATGTGTTATCTAGCAAGGACATAATTGGGGGAAAGGATGTAGTGGAGGTTGAATATAGAGACCTTAGAAACATGATGCAAAATGCTGGACTATATGAAGCCACCACCCATGGACCATACTACACCTGGACAAACAAGCACACTTCAGGGATCATATGTTCAAGAATTGACAGGGTAATAGGAAATGCTATTTGGTACCATAATTACCATGATGCAGTGGTGGAGATCCTAGCTCCAAACATTTCAGATCATAACCCCATCAAAATTACCATTCCAGAACAGCTGAAAAAAATATCTAACATGTTCAAATTCCTTAACTGTCTTACTAAAGAAGAATGCTTTATGAACACAGTGGCAAGTAGCTGGAGCCAGTCTGTCAGAGGGGGTCAAATAAAGGGACTTGAATCAAGCTCAAACGATTACAGCAACAACTTAAGCCCCTAACTAGAAAACTTACAACAAACCAGGAAAAGCTCAATCAGGCAAGGCAAATCATGCACCAAACACAAGGCATGCTGCAAAAGGAACCTTTAAATCAACATCTCATGTAGCAGGTAAAGGATTGCACTAACAAGGTTCTACAGCTAGGGGATAACATAAGCAGAAATCAAAGATCACTGGATTTTATGGCAGATGAAATTAGGCGAACATATCTATATGTTATCCCCTCTTGTAAGCATTATTGACTGTCATGCATGAGTTTTGAATACCTTAATAGTGACTTTATTATGTTGCCACAAAATCCATATTCTACCATTGTGGTGGCTATCATAGTTATCAACAAAATTCCATTGGTTTCCAAAAGTTCGCCTAATTTTATCTGCATTATTCCTCTTGATCCTAGTTTCCAATAAATCACTGATTGGTACATTAAATGCAAAGATATAGGAGCTTATCTCTATGTGCCGTGCCTCCTTATTCATGCCCCTAACATTCCATGAGACTAGCATGGATCCACTTTAGCCTCCCCATTAGAACTTTCTCCAATTCTTAACGGGGTAAACGGGTTTTGGAAATCAACGGCAGCCTAATTTCTTATAGGGGTTACACCTCTCCTTATTCTTTCCAATGTATTTGATTTTGTTACGAGGGTCCAACCTGCCTCTGATTTATCCTGGTTTAGAGTGTGGCTTTGCTGGTACTCGATCTTCTGTGCTTGTGTTTCCTCTTTGTCTGACTTTGCTGCTTCTACTTGTTTCAAGCTCTGGGGGGACTTGCTAGATTGCCCTTTGGATTCAACTTGTTTCCACACTTTTGTAGTCTTTGCCTGGTGTTTAGGTTGGTCACAATCATGCCCTATTTTCAAGCATCGTTGGCAAAACAAAGGCCGCCACTCATATTCCACTTTTTATTCCAATAGTTTACCGTTATGATCTATGATGTTGATCTTGTCTCTTGGTCGTTGTGTAATGTCAACTTCTATAAGCACACGAGCATAAGAAATTCACAGTTTTTTTTGCAGTGCATTCATCCGTTGTCACTGGTTTCCCAATTGCGCTTGCTATCTTTGACAGACTCCCCCCCCCCAAATGAAGAGGTAGGTTTGGGAAAGTAACCCATAGCGGCAAGACATGCAATAAGTCCTCTTTCATCTCAAAATCTGGTGTCCATTCTCTGATGAATATTGGTTTCCCGTATATGGAATAGGTTCCTTGCGCCATAACCTATTGTCGATCCCGTTCATCATTGAATCAAACAATAAAGTACCCCTCATCATTGTAATATAGCTCCAGCATCGAAACAAAACTCCATGTGTTTTCCATGAACTTCTTGACTGCATCCATGGGCAACAAATCTCCTAATGCAGATAAAATCATAGAATCTTTCCAGAAAATTAATTCATCTTTGACATCTGTTTCTTTAATTTGGATTTCAACAATTCCATCTATGATGTCAGGTGCCACAAATCCTACCGCCATACCTCTGTTCAATGTTCTATTGCCCTTTATGACGTCCACCCATGGCCTTGTAATCTGATCCTCGTTCTGATTCTAATGTTCCTCAATGGTTACATCTCCTTTAAGATGTGGTTGGTCCGCTGAGCCCTCCGTGTTATTTTCCTTAGGTTGTGTTGTGTTGTTTGTTTCTGGCCTTTCACTGGATGTCTCTTGTTCGGTTTCTTCCTCCATGATTGGTTTTGTACTGGCTTGCATAATGATGGTCCTTACTGCTCATTTCTGTTGCGCCGCCACCTGAGTCCTCGGCCGGCCGACGCCACGCTTTCCCGTGGCTTTTCAAAAACCCTAGCAGAGCGGGATTTCAAATACTTAATTATTCTTAAATCTGGCTTTTATCATATTTTGTTGAATCCTCCAGCTAAAATTTTCAGACTGACAGATGTCCCCCCAAAAATTCCACTTTCGACCATATGTATGAGATGGAAGAAAAAAGGTGATTTTAGTAACTGCTCGACGCTGTTCAAGATAGCTTGCCCACGTCATAGTCATCATGACCACTTTTCACCAAATTTTCATGTCAAGGACATGCGTGTAAATCATCATCATCACTCCGATTTCGTAAGACAATCATGGGCCACCAAATTAAATTATATTAAAAGAAATCATTTAATATAATTTCCCCCAAAAAATTAAATGCCAACTGTCGATTTTGATATGCCACTTGTCTAGATTCTCTAGAGGGAAACTGAAAAGGTTTTCCTCATAGCTATATATACTTTCATTCATTATTTATTTCTCTTATTCGATATCTTCTTCTTCTTCAAAGCCCTACAACTTTTGTTCCCATTCCTTCAAGCTTTTCCACTTAAAATTTCTCAAGAATAACAATGGCTTCCGGTTCCATCATAAAACGTCAACCACAAGTTTCTTCTACTGCCAAAATCAAAGGTCCCATTCTCAAGGATGGTCACACCTACATCCATGAGTCTCCAATGCAATAGGAAAAGACTGTTATCTAGTTTCTCAAGTACTCATCCCTTACTCCCTTACAGATACTGCTCATGCTTTCATGGGTCCATTACTTAACCCCTTGGTGTTTGGGGATGAACCTTTTGACTTCACTTTCATGAGAAATTATGTGTTTCGTTCATCTCATTCGATCAATAATGCTTTTTACATTAAGTGGCTGGATAAGGTTCAACATAAGATGGAATAATTATGGAAGGAATAGTGTATCTTTGATTTGATACAACTCTCAATAGTTAGTCCTAGGTATAATTCTCACATGTTGATCATTGCTATTTGCTTTTGGGAATCTTCGACCAACACGTTTCATCTACCATGTGGAATGATTACTCCTACATTATTTGATATAGCATCAATTATTGGCCTTCGATCAAATGAGGAAATCTTCAACCCTGCTCTTACAACAAAAACAAAACTTAATTTCACCTTCTCTCACCCTAGTTATAGTACCTTTATTAAAGACCATTATGCTTCTACTAACAACGTAAGTGCTCAGGAACCTATAACTTTCCTTACCTTCTAGCCATCCCACTTTATTTCTTGCTCTAGTTCTCTTTAAGTAACAAATAGATTTATTACTCTAGCTACCCAGCTCAATGAGAGAAGAAATGTTTGTCTGTGCAAATTAATTTTATGCATCCTGTATGAATCCTTGGGGATTGCCTCTTGTGACCTCAAGGCATGAGAAAGTCTTGAGGAAAATTTTATGGTTTCTGGCCCCATCTGAGTTTTACAGTTGTGGCTTGAGGCCACATTTGAACCTTCCCTTCGTGCCAATATTTCGCCAAATTTAGAGAGGAGAGTTAAAGGTCTAAGGCTTGCCAAGGTTACACCAGATGATGGAAATTTTGCATCGAAGGAAGTCTACGAGACCTACTTTGGTATGCTTTACAATTACAAATCATTTGTCTCAATTACAATTACTGAAAGTGAAGAAATAAGTGTTGGGAGGAAATCCACAGACGCAACGGAATAAATCAACAAGACAATCTCTCCCAAATACCAAATGCAACGACAATCAACAAAACACATAAAACAACACAACAAGATTTTAGCGTGGTAAAACCTCCGTTAACTAGGAGTAAAAAAACATGGTACCCGTAGGCCACTTAAATCCTCCATTATTATCAATCGTTAGGTACAAGCAAGGTTCTCTCTAACACTAGTCAGAGGCATACATAAACATCATCAAGATTTGCAATCAATCTTGGAATACAACAATAATCAAAAGAGACAAAAAAACCCCAAAACACCAAGAAATTCAGACCTCAAAGATGGACTCGACATACTGACTTAGAAAGCTCCAAATCCAATGAAAATCTCTCAGAATGTGCTCCTATGAGTCATGGACGTTGTGTCAAATTTTCAGGACGATCTGACCGTTGGATTTTGCGCAATCTCCAACTTAGTGGAACTGCTCTGTGCTGAAATAGGATTGCGGGATTTCCCTCTTCTCTCTACTTTTCTTGTTGTTTTTCAAACACAATGGATAATTAACCTAATTATCTTTGTTGGGTAATAACAAAGGCATATAAACAAATGAGCCACTAACCCACATCAACTTGGGCCTCTCCAAATAGGAGGGATAACCCAACAAACTCCCCCGACCGACTAGTTGGAGGGCATCACCAATCCGGCTTCCATACGACAAAACTCAAACTTTCCTCTAGGCAACACCTTCGTCAACATATAAGAACCATTGTCATCAGTGTGAATCTTCTCAAGCTCCATCAACTTGGAATCTAATGCATCACAAATCCAATGATAACGAACATCAATATGCTTCGACCTCGAGTGAAAGGAGGATTTCTTCGGTAAGTGAATGACACTTTGATTATCACAAAACAAGACATATTTTTCTTGTTTCACACAAAGTTTCATTGCAAATTTCCTCAACCATAACAACTATTTTTATGCTTCCACGATTACTATAAACTCGGCTTCGGTAGTAGAAAGTGCAACACACTTTTGCAACTTTGATTGCCAAGCCACGTCTCCCCCGGCAAAAGTCACCATATACCTTGAAGTGGATTTTCGATCATTTAAGCTCCCAGCTAGATCCGAATCTTTTCTGGACTGGGTCGGCGCCTGCCCATCCGTCGAGTAGGCCCAACCCAATATTATAATTTGAGGCCCAATATGGCCCAAGCCACTTCCCTATCGAGCACAACCAGTAGCCTTGCTGTCGAGCAGAGACTTCCTGACGCGAGGAGAGGTCACGAATCTACTCCCCTCTTCTCTACGTGCTCCTCCCACGGGGACATGTCATTAGGTAACCATCCACCTTCGAAAGAGTCGGTCTGCCCACCTTCTGGAGATATCGGGACGGTTACTCCAGGGTGAAGACCACGTGCTAGTCTTCACTATGCCACGTAAGCCTTGGCAGTTATCTGCATTGGGCCTAGCAGTCCAACCCAGTGCAGACGACTGTTGGCCCAGCGCTGGGGGAATAATATAAATACCCTCTCTCATGAGAGGGTCAGGTTACATTTACATTCTAACTCTTACTCTTTACTTTCTATACTTGCCTACTCCTTTTCCTGACTTTGGTATCGGAGTACCTTGCAGGTACACCCTCCCCGCCGTCTCATCACCACCGGCGTTGCGGAGCTCACGACGTTTCTGGCCACTAATCTCCTTTCTGATCAGGTACGATCAGAATTCGTATACCCAACCAACATAGGCTTCTTGCATCCCAAAGTTTGTCTCAAATTCGAAGAGCCACGTAAATATCTCATTACCTACTTCACGACCTCCCAATGATCTTTTCCTGGATTTGAGAGATAACGACTCACCATTCCCACGGCATGAGCAATATCGGTCTTATACAAACCATAACATACATCAAACTACCAATGACCGACGAGTACGGAATATTATTCATACTCAACTTTTCTTCATCCGTAGATGGACATAATTTATGACTAAGCTTGAAATGAGAAGCAAGTAGAATGGTCACCGCTTTAGCCTTATCCATGCTAAAATGTCGAAGGACTTTCTCCACATACTTTTCTTGTGACAAGTACAACTTCTTCTCATTTCGATCTCGAACAATTTCAATACCAAGAATTTCCCGAGCCTCTCATAAATCCTTCATAGTAAAAGATTCACTCAAAGTGTTCTTCAACTCTTTAATTCTTGAAATATTCTTTCCAACAATTAGCATATCATCCACATAAAGCAAGAGAATAATGAAACCAACTTCAAAGAAATTCCGGAAAAATACACAATGGTCGGCCTTAGTCATCTTGTATCCATGTTCAATCATCACCGAGTTGAACTTTTAATACCATTGGCGAGGTGTTTGTTTCAAACCATAAATACTTTTTTACCAATTTGTAAACATAGTCTTCTTTGACTTTCTCTCGGAATCCATCCGGTTGCTCCATGTAAATTTCTTCATATAGATCACCATGAAGGAAAGTCGTATTCACGTTCATTTGCTTTACTTCTAAATCAAGACTCGCGGCTAGCCCAAGAACCACTCGAATAGATTGCATCTTCACAACCAGAGCAAAAATTTCGCCAAAGTCAACACCTTCCCGTTGTTTAAAACCTTTTACCACCAAGCGAGTCTTGTATCTTCTTTGAGAAGTACACTCATCTTGCTTAATCCGATAAACCCATATATTCTCCAATGCTCTCTTACCCTTTGGCAACTTCGCTAACTCAAAGGTATTATTCTCACGAATTGATTGCATTTCATCCTCCATGGCATCCATCCACTCCCTTTTGTTCTCATCCTCCAAAACTTCGTTAAAGCTTTCGGGTTCTCCACCATCGCTAAGAAAAACATACTCGTTTGAGGGGTATCGAACGAAAGGCTTTTTATCCCGAATAGACCGCCTCAACTCATTAGAAGCAACCGATTGCTTAACACTTTCAACCTCTTGATCAACCTCATTTTCAACAACATCTTCCGTAACACCTACATCAACAATGTCATTAGGATTTAAAACATTATTAATATTTAAATCCATACCTTGATTTTCAATTGGAACATCTTCGAAAGTGATATGGATAGAAGCAATAGTAGTTGAGTCCGTATCAACCATTTCTTCGTCTTCAAAAATCAGATCTTTATTCTCAACTTTGTCTATGTCCTCAATGGTATAATCCTCCATGAATACGACATCACGAATACGAATAAGTTTCCGTTAAATCGGATCAAAGAATTGATACCCAAACTCATCAAGTTCATACCCAACAAACACACATTTCTTTGACTTCTCATTCAATTTCGATCTCTCATTCTTCGGAATATGCACATAATCCATGCATCCAAACACCCTAAGATGGTTGTAGGTAACATCTTTACCACTCCAAACATGATTTGGAACATCAAACTTCAACGGAACACATCGAGTGAGGTTTAAAAGATGTACAACCATGCTCAATGCTTCTCCCCAAAAATGTTTCAGCAACTTTGATTGAGAAAGTAAACATCTCACCTTTCCACCAAAGTTCTATTCATTCTTTCGGCTAACCCATTCAATTGTGGTGTCTTTGGAGGAGACTTTTGATGACGTATACCTTGATATTGACAATACTTGTCGAAAGGTCCAATATACTCTCCCCCGTTATCGGTTCGGATACACTTGATCTTTTTACCGGTTTCTCTTTCAACCGATGCTTGAAACGACTTGAAAGTATCTAACACTTGATCTTTCGTTTTCAATGTATAAGCCCATGTTTTCCGAGAATAATCATCAATGAAAGTCACAAAGTAATATGCACCACCAAGTGACTGTGTCTTCATCGGACCACACACATCGGAATGTACTAAATACAACACTTCCGATTTCCTCTTTAGTTCGGATGACATAAAGGAAACTCACCTTTGCTTACCCACCAAACAATGTGAACACTTTCTAAACTTTGCACAAGAAACACCATTCAACACATTCTTATTTGCCAAAATGCTCAATCCTTTTTCACTCATATGACATAAATGTTTGTGCCATAATTCAGATGAGCTATCATTGTCATAAATGTTGATGTAGCACTTCGAAACCCCAAGTTGGATGACATACAAGCTCGAATTCCTTTTTCCTTTAGAAACTACCATTGAGCTTTTCTTTAACTTCCACTCATTGCCCGAAAAAAGAATTATCATATCCTTCGTTATCCAACTTTCCAACGGATAAAAGATTGAATCGAAGTTCTGGAATATGTTTCACACCTTTGAGAACTAGAGTTATCCCATTGATAGTTTTGACACAAATACCTCCCATTCCGATGACATTAGCTTGCCCATTATTTCCCATACGAACAACCCCAAAGTCACCGGTCTCGTAAGTTGAAAAAAGATCACGTCTCAAGGTTGCATGAGTAGAAGCACCACTATCAACCACCCAATCCATCTCATCACATGATATATTGACATTCTCAATACAACTATCACAAATAATAAAGAAATCATCAACAATAGCAACATCTTCATTATTGTTACCTTCCTTTTTAACCTTGTTGTAGCTCTTCTTCTTGTTTTCCCTTTTCAACTTACGACAATACCTCTTTATGTGTCCTTTTTCTCCATAATGATGACAATCAATATGAGAGAATCTATTAGAGCCTCCTTGTGATTTACCACGTGAAGTTCCACGATTACTTGAACCTCTACTTTGATTTCTCCCCCTTGATTCGGTAATCAACACCTCGGAATGTGAAAAAGAACCTTGTGACTTACACCTCAACTCCTCATTCAACACACTACTTTTAGCCAAGCCCATTGAGATGATACCATTCGGAGCGGATTTAGACAAGGATGTCCTAAAAGTTTCCCAAGAATTAGGCAAAGTACCAAGAAGTCATAAACCTTGAATTTCATCATCAAAAGTAAGATTCATCTCCGACAATTGATTTAGAATCCCTTAGAAAATGTTCCAGTGATCAGTCATTGGTGAACCATCACTATACCTTAAAGACATTAATTGCTTGAACAAGAACAACTTATTGTTTCCCGTCTTTCTTGCATATAACTCCTCAAGTTTGGTCCAAAGAGAGCGAGCATGAGTCACCGAGCTCACATGATTCAAAACATTATCATCCACCCATTGACGAATATAACCACAAACTTGTCTATGCAACAAATTCCATTCTTCACCACTCTTTCCATCGGTTTTTTCATTAGAGAAAACCAGTAAGTGAAAACCTTTCACATAAAGAAAATCTTCCATTTTTTCTTTCCAAACATTATAATTGGAATCATTCAAACTCACCATCCTAGATGTGTTTGTCTCCATCGTTACACAAATCAAACCACGACTCTAGATACCACTTGTTGGAAGGAAATACACAAACGCAACAGAATAAACCAACAAGACAATCTTTCCCAAATACCAAATGCAATGACAATCAACAAAACACATAAAACAACACAACAAGATTTTAGCGTGGAAAAACATTCGTTAACTATGAGTAAAAAACCACGGGACCCGTAGGCCACTTAAATCTTCCACCATTATCAATTAATGGGTACAAGCAAGGTTCTCTCTAACACTAGTTAGAGGCATACATAAACATCATCAAGATTTGCAATCAATATTGAAATACAACAATAATCAAGAAAGACAAAAAAACCCAAAAACACCAAGAAGTTCATACCTCAAAGATGGACTCGGCAGACCGACTTAGAAAGCTCCGAATCCAATGAAAATCACTCAGAATATGCTCCTATGAGTCATGAACGTTGTGTCAAAATTTCAAGATGATCTGACCATTGGATTTTGCGAAATCTCCGATTTAGTGAAACTGCTCTGTGCTGAAATAGGGCTGCGGGATTTCACTATTCTCTTTACTTTTCTTGTTGTTTTTCACACACAATGGATAATTAACCTAATTCTCTTTGTTGGGTAATAACAAAGGCATAGAAACAAATGTGCCACTAACCCACATCAATTTGGGTCTCTCCAAATAGGAGGGATAGCCAAACAATAAGGAATAAGGAATAATAAATCTATCATCTTGTGAAGTAGAGTATATATGGGTCTGTTATGCAACTTTTCAAGTACTTTGGGTGTAAACATTATTAGAAAAGTTGGAGATCATTAATGGTGTGAAGATCAAACATTTGGTTGATAATAAATAAACAAATGACTTTGCTAACCATCCAACGAACCATGAAAGATGCAAACATAGTGAAAGAAAGTACCATTTCCTAAAAGACCAAACGAGTAACAATAAGTTAGAAATTGAATACTAAAAAATAACATTGGAATTTGTAGACATTTTAGCAAGCCATTATAAAGAGCAAAAATTAATTGCTTAAAAGAATTGATAGACATTTTAGGCAAAAATATACCCAGGTCCTTTTATTTTATTGTAACAAGGCAGTTTTTTTTGTATGTTTTTTCGCTACAATCATGTCCCATTTGTTTTTAAATTGTAACAACCAGATCTTTCAAGTTATGTCTGTTGTACAAATTACGAACTTACTATAGCAAAACTGGTATATAATTGCAACACAAAACTGATATGAATTGAATAATTAACCATTGTCAACAAGTGTTACATGAAGGTATCAAAAGTCTTGTCTTACGACACTAATACCAAAATTAACAATGATCGCCACTTCTGAACCAAAATACACATCAACATTACAAAAATCAAAACTAACAATATTATGACATAAACTAGCATCATCAACATCTTCAACATGTTATTTATCATCTCTTTAAATGACACATCAGCGTCGTTAGTGCCACATAAATAAAAGATGTTTTATTTACACAAAAATAAACCAAAATATTCACATTTAAAAATATATTCCAAAATAAACCAAAATACATGATTCATATATTGGGTTGAAATCCTAAAAAATATACACTTATATTCTCCTGAAACCCTAAAAAGCTCCAAAGAGGGTTGTGGTTGACGCTCGTCACCACATGCTAGGCCGTCTTGCATCCATCGTAGCCAAGGAGCTTCGACCGAAGGACGTTCTCGTTAGGTGTGAGGAGATTTACATCTTTGACGGTCTTATGAGACAGATAAATCAATAAGGGTGAATACTATTTCAAACATTCTTTTAAAGATGGTGTTAATAGATGTGAATGTAAGGATTATGTACAACACATAATTGTCTACTTTTCTTCTAAGTGTTGGCGAAACAATCGAGGGGGTCAACGAGGGAGTATTTCTTATTTGGGATACACCTTTGTGAGAGACACACCACATACTCACCTAAAACCTTAAGGTGATAGGTGTGTGGGTTCTCTCACTTATATAGTGTTTAATCTTCCCTTTTCTAATCAATGTGGAACTTCTTCCTCACACTTGATTCTCAACACTCCCCCTCAAGTGTGAGTTTATACACAATGCTCCCCCTCATGTGGAAGCTCTCTCTTCCACATACACTTGTATCACCGTTGAACTCAACGGAACACCTTCTACCCACACCTGCGGGAAGTGTTTCGATACAAGTAAGCCGGTCCCTTTCTCGAACCAAAGGCTCGTGATACCATTGTTGGCGGAACAATCGAGGGGGCTCAACGAGGGAGCATTTCTATTTGGGACACACCTTTGTGAGGACACACCACATACTCACCTAAAACCTTAAGGTTATTGGTGTGTGGGTTCTCTCACTTATATAGTGTTCAATCTTCCCTTTTCTAATCAATGTGGGACTTCTTCCTCACAGTTGATTCCCAACACTCCCCCTCAAGTGTGAGTTTATACACAATGCTCCCCCTTATGTGGAAGCTCTCTCTTCCACATACACTTGTATCACCGTTGAACTCAACAGAACACCTTCTACCCACACCTGCGGGAAGTGTTTCGATACAAGTAAGCCGGTCCCTTCACTCGAAACCAGGCTCTGATACCATTGTTGGCAAAACAATCGAGGGGGGTCAACGAGGGAGCATTTCTTATTTGGGATACACCTTTGTGAGAGACACACCACATACTCACCTAAAACCTTAAGGTGATAGGTGTGTGGGTTCTCTCACTTATATAGTGTTTAATCTTCCCTTTTCTAATCAATGTGGGACTTCTTCCTCACACTTGATTCTCAACACTTCCCCTCAAGTGTGATTTTATACACAATGCTCCCCCTCATCTGGAAGCTCTCTCTTCCACATACACTTGTATCACCGTTGAACTCAACGGAACACCTTCTACCCACACCTGCGGGAAGTGTTTCGATACAAGTAAGCCGGTCTCTTTCTCGAACCAAAGGCTCGTGATACCATTGTTGGCGGAACAATCGAGGGGGTCAACGAGGGAGCATTTCTATTTGGGACACACCTTTGTGAGGACACACCACATACTCACCTAAAACCTTAAGGTTATTGGTGTGTGGTTTCTCTCACTTATATAGTGTTCAATCTTCCCTTTTTTAATCAACGTGGGACTTCTTCCTCACACTTGATTCTCAACACTAAGAAGTAAATAAATTATGTTGTTGAAAAAAACTATCTCTTTTTTTATAAAATATTATTTATAGTAATTTAAAATAAATCATTATCTCAACTATAGGTTTTTAAATAAATTAATTTATTAATTTATGATAATTATAACACTTTATTTTGAATAAAGATATGAAAGTAAAATTGATGAGATATTTTATTATTGAAAGTCTAAAAGATAGAGCTACTTAATATATTTTTATTATTAAGAGTCCAAAATTACGTGATATGTCATAAGAAAAAAATTGTTACTTCAATGGCAGACCTACAAAGACTAAAATGCATTGAGACCCACAATTAATTTACTTTTGCAGATATCATACAGTGTTGTTTATGTTTTTTTTTTCTTTTCTGAATATATTTATATATTTTCTTATGCTCAAATATTTCTTTAATGAATAGTAATATACATTTAATTTTGAAATAATGTTATTGAATAAATAAAGAAACAATTATTTTATCAAAAAAATCTTAAACACAAGTATTAATAAGTATAAAATTTTATAAATTAATTAATGTTAAGAATTTAATTTTGGAGATATGTATAGCTTCAGAATAAATTAGTTGAAAAAATAGATATTGTAAAAAGTTTTGTTGACGAAAATTTGTGGTAAAATGAAGGTGTATAAAGTTTTTTTTTTTTTTTTAATTTTGGTATCCGACCTTGCGACCGATTAATTCAAGAGGAACTAATACTCATCGTCCACTAGCGGGGGCCCCATTTCAAGTCAGAGCAGAACTCCGTATAGACTGGCCCACACAAGAGTTGATTGTACATAGTAGGATTCGAACCTGAGACCTTGAGAATGTGTATAAAGTTGTTAGAAAGTAGTGAGAATGTTTAGTATTGTGTATTGTCTATATTTATTTGAATAATTATTAATTATATTTTATTTATTAATACAGACATATATTTTAATTTTATATGTATTATATTAAATTGTAGGCTAAAATACAGTTTTGGTCCTCTGTTTGTCAAAATTCACGGTTTTGGTCCCCCATTTTGTTTTTTAACAGTTTTGGTCCCCCACTCTTCACTATTCATGTACTGTTCATGTACGAACATGTACTGTTCATGTACGGACCAGGTACTGTTCATCACTTTTTTGGGCCAAAATTGGAGTGGGGGACCAAAACTGTTAAAAAACAAAATGGAGGACCAAAACCGTGAATTTTGACAAACAGGGGGACCAAAACTGTATTTTAGCCTAAATTGTATAACTAATAATTATAAATGCTAATTTTATTACAATGTACTAATCATATAGAAACTATAAAAAAATTATATTTTTATTGCTTATTTATAATTAATATTTATATAATAGCAAATAAGAAGGTTATTCATTAATTAATAAACATGTTTTTAATTATTATAAAAGTATTAAATATGTAATAATTGCTAATTAAGAAAAATGAGTATATTTTAAATGATTAAACTATATTTGTGAAAGAATAGAAAAATTAAATTATTTTAAATGCATATTTATGAATGAATAAATGATATTCAAAGCACGAATGATTTCAAATGACATTTTTTTTACTTTGTCCAAATATTTTCATATTAGTGATTTCATATAAATAAATCAATAATCATGCATTCTGTTTTTTGGTATAAAATAATCCTGCAATAAAAATGAATTAAATGAACTTCAATATAAATACTAATAGAATGTGAGATAAAATAAAACGGGTGAAATGCGTTAAAAATTAGAAATTACAAAAGATAATGTATTAAGTATAATATATAAAAATTGATAATATTATAAATTATAGTATCGCGATTTAGAATAAATACATAAGTAATGTATGAATTAAATGGTATCAAAATTATATGATAATATGAACTATTCATAATTATTTTATGATAAAAATATAAAACTACGATATCTTAGGAATAAGAAATATTAAACTCATATTGAAAAAATAACACGAAAATATTAATTTGATCCAAATCTTTATATATGGGAAAATAAGACATATTAAATCATGATGAAAAATAAAACAAAAATAATATTTACATACGGAAAAATATATTGTTGATTCAAATATTTATATATAAAAAATAATTATATTTATGATCCAATTATAAATAAAAATATGTTTTACTTTTAAAAATAATAATTTTTTTGTTCAAGCAATTTTGTTTTTCTTTTTTAACATTTTTATTACATTTTAGAAACAAATGCGCAACACATCAAGTATTCACAAGTTAAAATGAAACTACCATACCAGTACTCGAGGAAGGGTTTAAAGAAATTATATGAACGAAGAAAATAAAACTATTAATCAAAATATTAAATAATTGAAATTGATCAATTAAGTATATACGTAACAAAATATATCGTTAATCCAAATATTTTTAAATGGTCTTATTTTAATAAATGAAAATAACTTTAAAAAAATAAAAATAATTAAATAAAAATAATTTCAAAACATAAATAATTTTACATACACAAGAAAATTACTATTGAGTCAAATATTTTTATAAACGAAAAATATATAAACACCAATTTATTCTCTTTTAAAATAATAATTTTTTTTAATTATACAATTTTATTTTTTATTTATTTCATTTTAAAAAAAAATTCTCATATAAAAATAAGATTCCAGAATAAGGATTCATACAAAAAAACAAAATATTCACGTATAAAAATATATTCCAAAATAAGGATTCATACAAAATATAAATAACATTGTAAAAAGAATAAAATTATAAATACTTTTCTATTATTTTGATTAATAATAGTTGATATTGGGCTAAACACAAAAATCAGTCCACTTTGGGCTTAGAGCCCAACAACTATACACTTACATTCTATTATATTCTCCAGAAACCCTAAAAGTTCTGAAGAAACAAGCCGCCGGCAAGAGCAAAAATGGTGTCCGGATCAGGAGCCTGCGCAAAGAGAGTCGTGGTTGACGCTCGTCACCACATGCTCGGCCGTCTCGCCTCCATTGTTGCCAAGGAGCTTCTCAACGGTCAGAAGGTCGTTCTCGTTAGGTGTGAGGAGATTTGCATCTCCGGCGGTCTCGTGAGACAGAAGATGAAATACATGCGGTTCCTTCGTAAGCGTATGAACACCAAACCCTCTCATGGTCCCATTCACTTTCGTGCTCCATCCAAGATCTTTTGGCGCACTGTTCGTGGGTTAGTTAATTGCTCTTATGAATTAATCACATTTCATATCTCAGATTTTGTCAGTGTTTTGTGTTTTTGTTTAATTTCATTTTAATTATTTTTTTATGCTAGATGTGTGAGATGTGTGAGTTATGTTAAGTTTGTTTATTTTCTTTTTATAATTAGATTGATGACCTTGATGTGGATATTTTTTCAGTATGATTTTATAGTTGAATGTCTCTTTATTTGATTTAATAGAAATTAGGACATTTGTAATAAGAGTCTGTTTGTATAAACAGCTTATTTGCAGCTTATAAAAAGCTTATAAACAGCTTATTTGCAGCTTATAAAAAGCTTATTTGCAGCTTATAAAAAGCTTATAAACAGCTTAATTTCAGCTTATAAACAGCTTATTTGCAGCTTATAAACAGCTTATTTGCAGCTTATAAACAGCTTATTTGCAGTTTCTATGTTATCTTAGAAAATTAATGAAAATTAGCTGTAAAAAGCTTAAGATATCTTGGAAATATTATGAATATTAGTTAATAAAAACTGGTGAATATTGTCATAGCATGTAGTTATAATTTCTGAAACTATCTCACAAAATACATTTAATCCAAAAGCTGATCCAAATAAGTCCCAAGTGTATTTTTGGTTTCACTTTTGAAGGAGTCAAAATTGATGTAGTATGGAGGTGAGTCCGTTTCTGTGTCTGACCCCTAAACTGATACTTTTGATTACATTTAATTTAATCATTTTTTTCAAATTATTACCAGTTTTGTGGTGTGTTGTGTTCGTATAATTTATTCATTATGTTTGGTTGTTCTTGAATATTATAATTGACTTTGCCTCTGCAGAATTGATTCTAGTTTGTAGCTAAAATTTGGAACTTTGATTTTAGACCTTTTTGACAGAAATTTATTATCAACTCTTTTTTACACAAATGCATCCAAATATATGCTGATTTACTTCATTTCTCTTTAAGCCGGATTCCATATAACAGAATTAAGTAATTCATATTTCATAATAATGCTTTTTTGTTTGTATAGAATGATCCCCCACAAGACCAAGCGTGGAGAGGCTGCTCTTGCCCGGTTAAAAGTATACGAGGGAATTCCTCCACCATATGACAAGATCAAAAGGATGGTTGTACCTGATGCACTTAAGTAAGATCCATTTTATAATTTGATTCACAGTTTTTATATGTTTTGTTGAATCAAATTGTTTTTTTATCCTAGCTTAATACTGAATTTGTGAATGAAATCAGGGTATTGAGGCTGCAAAAGGGCCACAAATACTGCTTGCTTGGGCAGTTGTCATCTGAGGTGGGATGGAATTACTATGACACCATCAAGGTCAGTTTTTTGTTTCTGTTTCAAGTTTTGTCTGCTGTTGTATTTGGTAAACCATTTTTATGGTTCTGAACTGTTTTCTTGTTGATAGGAGTTGGAGAAGAAGAGGAAGGAGCGTGCTCAATTGGCCTATGAGAAGAAGAAGCTCCTCAACAAATTGAGGACTAAAGCCGAAAAGATTGTTGATGAGAAACTTGCTCCACAGCTTGAAATCCTTGCTCCTGTCAAGTACTGAGTAGTAGTTGTTACTAGTATTGTTTTTTTGTAGCATATCAATTTGAACTTCATTTCAGTTTTGTTTTTTATTCTATGTTTGCTTGACCTTAGAAATGAAAACCTGGGAATATTTTTTTCTTTCTCCTTACAATTTTGTATGTCATTTCAACTTGCTTTCTATTAGTGTTGCCCTTTGGTGTAACATCAAATATGAGAATTGTTTTGGATTATGCTCTGCCAATGAATTTCAATGCATTCAAAATTGATATAGGCTAAATCCTTGGGATGGACACTTGTGCTTGTGTTAACTTTAATCCAATTCTCAGAAATATTTATGTATTGTTATTTTTGGTTCACACATTTTTTTTATGGTGTAATTCGTTAAATCTTTGGAATTAAGAACCAACATACCAGTGCTACATTGCTTATTTCATTGTCAATTTTATGAACTAGGTCGAGTTCAGACTGGATTTGTTAATTTAGTTTTCAAATTTCATATCCTATTGAATACTTCAAGTTCAAATGAGCATTTGTTGTGTTCTCAATTTTGAACAGATTGACTAAAAGGTCTCCGACTGACATATTTGATTTTTTTAATTTTATTGATTAAGTATTTTTGAATTTCAATTATTTATAAACTCATAAATTTTTTAATATTAAAAATTTGTTAGTATGCTTCATTCATCCACGAGATAAATATTTTATTTTGATAAGAACAATTAATATATCAAAAAATAAATATTTATACTTCAATTTCGTCACGTTGTATTTTAGTCCGTAAGTCACTAAAAAGATCATTGGAGCATTTATTAAATCCTTTTTCAAAAATAAAAAAATTATATTTTTAAGTACTTTGAAATTTTTCCGGTTTTTAACTTATGTTTTGATTACTTTTCTGATTAATTACTAAGTGGTGAAAGCGGTAAAGTGTAGAAAGTAAATAATATCAAAAAATATTGTTTTCCCTCACAGTCTAAGAGTATTTAGTCCACTTTCAATATGAAAGAGATTTTACTATTGCTATGACTTATACAAGACTATTTTAGTCATCCTATTAACAACCAAAATACCAAGAACAATCTTCTTGGATTTTTCACTAAATCCACTAAGAGAACAATCCTCTCCTTAATGAACCTTTTGCTTTTCAACAATCCTCGACAGCAAGAATACAACAAAAATTCTGCATTTTTATACAAGAGTTTGAAATGAATTGTACTCTTATTAATCTATTGATTGATCTTCTCCTTTAAGTAAACAAATACCTCAATGATATACAAGTGTTCACAATATATGAAATGAAACTTATGACAATTTTTCAATGAAAATTAAGTGCAAAAAGTTTCAATAAAAATTCTAGTTTGGAACACTGAAGAGATTTGAAAATATGAAGAAATGATGTATGTATAGCCACAATACACCTCTACAAATGAGTGCAACAAGTGAAAGGATACCATGCTTCCAAAACCATTTTTGAAAATCATTTGAATGAAAAAATACAATTTTTTCTGACACTGATACAGTGGTAATCGATTAACATATAATGTTTACTTGATTAACCCCTTTACAACGTACCAAAATATTCAAAATTTACACATGTTAATCGATTAACATATAATGGTTAATCGATTACAGGTAGTCCAGAATGCAAAAATGGTTTAGAACAAAGAGGAAAAGTTATGTTTTAATGCAACCAAACATTTTAATGGATCATGGCATAATTAAATGATAACTTGAACACTTGTATACACAAAGAGAAGTTGAGTGCTATATACCTTAACATTTAAGATCAATCACTAAGAATATCTTCAAGACTTGATTTAAACTTGAAACTTGAATTGTGCTAGGAGTCTTGAACCATTTCCTTTTTGACAACACTTATACTTGCCTGTAGAATTTTGTCTTCATCAAAAACACTTTGAGAAGCTTGTCTTCACATTCTCCCCCTTTTTGACGATGACAACACTCTCTTGAAAATTTGATTCAATCTTGTTTTCTCTAACACATGAGACTCCCCCTTGATCAATGCTCCCCCTTGATCCATGATTGAGAGTGTAAAACAATTTTGCTAGCTGCAATTTTTGTTAGAGAAACATGCATACAACAATAATAATTATACTTCTCCCCCTTTGTCATTACCAAAAAGGATGGGAAAAGACTTAGACATTGAAATTTCATAAATTGTATGAAAGAAGCATAAAAGATATTCAACACAAAAGAGACATAGCATACATAAGAAACATAATAGGAAAACATATCGCATAATTATAATTTGGCTTACGAAAAGGAAACACACAAATGTAAAACATTACACACCATAATATTTGTTCTAGCATAAGGTAAACTTCAAAACACTAGAATTACTAAGAAACTAAAATAAAAAAAGGACATAAAATTAAGCAATACAACGAAATTTAATCACTTTCGGACATGTCATCATTTCCTTCATCTTCATCTTCTTCTCCTTCTTCATTTTCCTCCTCCTCTTGTGGCTCTTGGTTACGGGACATGGTTAGGTTTTTCAAAAGACGCTTAATGGAAGTCATCTCTAACTTATGTTCCCGATGATTATGATTCATTGTTGATTCAATCGAGCACATTTTGTTGTATAAAACTTCATTTGAATATCCTACTTTCGGAACCTGTGGATGAGCTTTGGTTGAAGGATCATCCTTGTATACAAAGATACCATTCCTATCCTTGAAAATGTCGGTATTCTGAAGACATGTAGAATCATTTATTTCACAATCCTTAGAAGTCATAATCTTTCTAGGTTCCCTCTTGAATGCTACACCACTTGATTCCAAATTCTTGAGACAATCCTTGCATATGAAAGTCCGCCACTCAGAGATTGTTGATAATGCATATGGTACATAATACTATAGGTCCAATTAATCTTTATCCTGTTATTGATTGCAAAAATAATTTGCATCTCTACATCACCAATCTGAGCATGATTGTAATGTTTTGGAAACATCACATACACAATAACATAGTGAAGCATACGATCACTCACGACCAAGTTTTTTTTGCATATAACAGTACGCGAGAGGATGATATATTATGTCTACTCAGAACATCAGCTTGACTGCCCCGACAGAGTTTAAAAAAATACTCAATTTTATTATAATCTCCCCAACCTGCATAATCCGGTGTAAACCCGTGTCGGATAGACAGACTCTCATAATGTATTCCTAAACATTTTCCAAAAGATTTCAAATTCATACTAATGTCTGTGTTCTGAAACTTAGATGTTAAGTTATGGTCCTCAAATTCATCAACACCAACATGCAAATTTGAAAAGAAATCTTTAACAAGGCCAGGGTAAAAGGGACCAAGAAATGGCACTAACTTATAATTACTTGATGTTTCAACAGTTCCAAAAAATTTAAAGTATGATCAGGAAAGGAAGTGAGATTAACATACTTTACTGACATCAATGGTCGATTCCTGAAATCAATTGTAAGCTTCCTTGACTTAGTTGTTGGTGCATGTTCTTCAATCTCGACTTGATCGGAACTAGTTTCTCCCAATTTCAGATTGCCCTTTTCTTTCCTTGAAGGAGCCATGAATGGAGTTGAAGAGAAAATGAAATTTGGGGTTTGAGAAGTGATTTTCGGATTTTGGAGAGAAGAGTTTTTAATGATAATAGTATTGAGATGAGAAAGGTTTATAAAGAGTGGTTGGATAAATGGGTTTTTAGTTTTGGTTGAAGAGATTTAATGTGAGAGGAAGATTTGGAAAAAGAGAATAATGAGAGTTGAAGGGAGTGAAGAATGAAGAGTTTCAATGAGGATGTTGGAAAGTGAATTTGGCTTATCCAAATATTCACTTAAGTGCATAAGACAAATTTTAAAAGACAAATATGTGGCATAAATAAAAATGAATAATTTTACATTTCGCTACAGTGGTAATCGATTAACCAGTATGGGTTAATCGATTATAGCATTCAAAAAGGCTGAAGATACGCAGGTTATCAGGCATGTAATCGGTTAACCAATATATGTTAACTAATTAACACATACAAAAAATAGTAGCTAGATATCTAACATCATGCATTGAAGTATCATAAACTACCACTTTGACATGTTTTTATGTATCATAATGCAACTTTGTAACATCAAAATATGTCATAAAAATATTTGAAACAACATGTAATATGAGAACTTTTAACTTATATGAAAAAATCACAAACTTAAAAATTTAATAAAGTTTTGAAAATAAAATTTTGAGTGTACCTTGAATTCATTATTGATTATATGCCACATTCATCTAGATTACCAAGCTCCCTCCGAATTTTGTAAAATGATTCCTTTGCGAGAGGTTATGTGAAAATATCTGCTAATTGGTTATGTGTATTCACGAATGAGACTTTAACATCGCCCTTAAGCACATGATCTCGAAGAAAATGATGTCGAATGTCTATGTGCTTTGTACGAGAGTGCATGACTGAATTCTTGGTTATATTTATGGCACTTGTGTTGTCGTAGTTTAACGGAATGCATCCAAGGTTCACGCCGTAGTCGCTAAGTTGTTGTTTTAATCAAAGGATTTGAGCGCAACAACTTCTCGCAACAATGTACTCTGCTTCATCCGTACTGAGAGCCATGCATGCTTGCTTTTTACATGACCAAGATACAAGAGCGTTTCCAAGAATATGACATGTTCCGCTTGTGCTTTTTCTATTTTTTTTACACGCTGCATAATCTGAGTAAGAAAATCCAATCAAGTAATATAAACTACCTTTACGATACCATAAACCAAGGTTTGTTGTTCCCTTTAGATACTTCATGATTCTCTTCACCGAGGCAAGATGCGACTCCTTTGGATTGCCTTAAAACCGAGCGCATGAACACACACTGAACATAATGTCAAGACGGCTTGCCGTCAAATATAGTAATGATCCTATCATACCTCGATATTTTGTAACATAAATTGAAACACCTGTTTCATCTTGATCAATGTCAGTTTCGAATCCCATAAGAGTAGCCATAGCCTTACAATTGTCCATGTCGAATCTTTTGAGAAGCTCTTTACAATATTTAGATTGATTGATGAATATCTCATTCTTTGTTTGTTTGATTTGCAACCCAAGGAAGTAGTTCAACTTACCCATCATGGGCATCTCAAATTTTCCTTGCATGATTGATGAGAATTCTTCACATAAAGATTCATTTGTTGATCCAAATATGATTTCATCTACATAAACTTGCACTAAGATAGTATGATGGTTAATTCATTTAATAAAAAGTGTAGTATCAACTTTACCTTTTTCGAAACAGTTTTCACAAAGAAAATTACTTAACCTATCATACCATACCCTTGGAGCTTGCTTCAATCCGTACAAGGCCTTTTTAAGTTTGTACATATGATTAGGATGTTTGAAATCTTCAAATCCTTGAGGTTGACTTACATAAACTTTTTCATGTATGCAACCGTTTAGAAATGCGCTTTTAACGTCCATCTGGTACAACTAAAAAATTCAAAGAACAAGCATATGCTAACAATAATCTAGTTACTTCTAGTCTAGCAATAGGGGCAAATGTTTCCTCAAAATCTATATCTTCCTCTTGATTATGACCTTGGGCTACTAATCTTGCCTTATTCCTAATAATGATACCATTTTCATCTAGCTTATTTTTAAAGATCCATTTAGTTCCTATAATATGTTTATCTTTTGGCCTAGGCACTAAATCCCAAACCTGATTTCTTTCAAATTGATTAAGCTCTTCTTGCATGGCTAGAATCCATTGATCATCATCTAGGGCGTCTTTGACTTTGGAAGGTTCAATTTGAGAGACAAACGCCATGTTGAGACATGCATCTTTAAGATTCAACCTTGTTGAAATGCCTTGACGTATATCACCGATGACTTTATCAATTGGATGATCTCTATGAGTTCTCCATTCCTTAGGTAGATCATTATCATTTGACTCTTATTGATATGGTTCTTCTTGATGTTTTGATTGATCATCATTGTTGACTTTGGAAGTATCTTCTTTAGGAACTTCTATAATTTCATCATCATCATCACATAAAATAATGTCCTCCTTAGAGGGGTTAGATTCATCAAAATAAACATGCATAGATTCTTCAATTGTTAAAGTTTTCTTATTATATATTCTATATGCTTTACTAGAAAGAGAATAGCCAAGAAAAATACCTTCATCGGATTTTTCATCAAACTTACCGAGATTGTCTTTGTCATTGTTTATGACAAAGCAACTGCATCCAAATATGTGAAAGTAGGCAATGTTTGGTTTCCTTCCTTTGAAGAGTTCATAGGGGGTCTTTATCAAAATAGGTCTAATAATAACTCTATTACTTACATAGAATGTCGTGCTCACCGCATCCGCCCAAAAATACTTTGGAAGATTTGAGTCGCTCAGCATTGTTCTTGCAAGTTCCACAAGTGCCTATTCTTTCATTCCACCACTCCATTTTGTTGAGGAGTTCTTGGTGCTGAAAAATTATTAGTGATTCCTTGTTCTTCACAAAATTCTTCAAAGAAGGCATTTTTGAATTTTCCACCATGGTCGCTTCTTATGGAGGCAATTTTTAGTGATTTCTAATTTTGAATTTGCTTTGCATACTTCTTGAATGCTTTGAAAGCATCACTTTTCTGCACTAAAAAGAATGTCCAACAAAATCTAGAAAAGTCATTAATAATAACTAATTCATATACATTACCTCCGAAACTTCTTGTTCTTGATGGACCAAATAAGTCCATATGCAACAATTGCAGTGGCCTTGTAGCGGACCCCACATTCTTAGATTTTAAAGTTGATATGGTTTGTTTTCCCTTTTGACAAGCATCATATAATTTATCTTTGACAAACTTTGTCTTAGGCAATCCAATGACAAGATCATGCTTGACTAGTTTATTCAAATGTTCCATATGAATATGAGCAAATCTTTTATGCCAAAACGATGAATCATTATTGTTCGCCATGAGGCATTTTACCTTCAAAGACAAATCATTAAGGGAAATCATAAATATATTATCAATTCTTTTACCTTTAAGTTTTACCTAAATTGTGACTTAATCTTTAATCAAAGCATTCATCCTTGGTGAACATGATCTTGAAGCCTTTGTCACAAAGTTGGATAATGCCTAGAAGATTTTGTTTTAGTCCTTCAACATAAAGAACATCTTCAATGGATGTGAATGGTGGTGTTCCAACTTTGCCTATGCCAAGAATTTTTACTCTGTTGTTATCTCCATAAGTAACATAACCCTTGTCCATAAGCACTAGATTTGAAAATTTGTCAATGTCTCCTGTCATATGCTTCGAACAACCACTATCAAGATACCATAAGTTAGAAGTGGTCTTCAAGCATACCTACAAAACAAATTAAGTTTTGTTAGGTACCCAAATTGCCTTGGGTCCTTCATAATTAGTACTTTTATTTACCCACACATAATGCCCACTTGCAACACTAAAGTTTCTAACATAGTAGGCATTAGGTGTATGGCCAACAATACCACAATAAAAACATGTAGGAACAAAATTACTTTTATACCTAGGAACAAATGATTTCTTTTTAACAAATCTTTTCCTTTTAGGATAAGGATAAACAATTTTGGTTTTGTTAACTTTCTCTTTTGGAGTTTGATCACTAGCTTTAACAAAGATACTTTTACTTGAACTTGGTTTGCTAAATTTTGAATAACCAAGACCACTTTTATCGTTGGAATATCTTTGTTGACTAATAACACCCTCCAAACCAATTTGTCATTTTCCATATCTTTCTAAAACTCTTTTTACTTGGACATTTTGAAAAGAAAGAGATTCACATTCTTTACATACAAAATTTTATTTTTGTTCACTAATTATCTTTAATTTTTCATTTTTGTAATATTTTTCCAAAGTCTCAATTTTTCTTTCTAGAGACGTGATTTCTTTCTTTTGAGATGATATTGTTTTATACAGAATTTTGCACTCGTTATGAAGTTCATCAATAGCCCTTTGAGCATTATTATCATAAATGGAAAATTCAGTACTAACTTCTTCTTCTTCAACGGAATGGTGTGAAGCCATCAATTCTATATTTGCACATTTATCACTATCTGAATCTGATGAAAACTTATCTCATTTTCTTTTCATGCTATGTAGGCATTCTTGTTATAATTATAATTTTTATTCTTGAAGCCACCTTTCTTGAGAAGTTTTGGACAACCCGTCTTAATATGACCTTGTTTACCACATTCATAACAAGTGACATCGGGTGTAGAAGTAAAAGTCTCCTTTTTCCTGAAATGTTTCTTTCTTTTTGCATAATTGAAAGATTTATCATTTTTATTAAAGAACTTACCAAGTCTCTTCACAAGAAGCATGAAGTTATCATTCTCTTCACGAGCATCATACGATTCTTCATTTGATTCGACTTTTAGAGTGATACCTTTGGATTTATTTTCTTGATGTTCATGTTTTTCTAGTCGTCCAAGTTCAAATTCATGTTCTTGGAGTTTCCCGAACAATGATGCTGACGTCATAGTTGAAAGACTTTTCTTCTCAGATATTGTCGTCGCTTTAGGTTGTCATTCCTTGGTAAATGATCTAAGAACTTTAAGATTCAATTCTTCATTAGAAAATGTCTTACAATGAGCAATCAAATGATTAGTTAAACGCACGAACCTTTTCTGCAAAGCGACGACGGATTCTCCGGACTGCATTCGGAATATTTCGTATTCTTGACTTAATGTATTTAATCTTGACCTTTTAACTTCAGCGGTTCCTTCACGAGTCTCCACCATAGTGTCTCAAATTTCTTTTGCGGATTTACATTGAGAGATGTAGAAGAATTCATCCATGCATAGTGCACTTTGTAGTATGTTAATTGCTTTCTTTTCATTAAGGACTTTCTTTTTATCGTCTTCATCATAAGAACTTTAAGTCTTTGGAGTCCTGACATCATTGATGACACTAACAGGATTATGTGGACCATTTTCGACGGTTTCCCAAATTCCATCTCTTTGTGCTTCTAAGTGTGCTTTCATTCGGATTTTCCAGAAGTCAAAATATTCTCCAGAGAATATATGGGTTTTGTTGCTACTACCGTCATCTTTGAAAACTGGGTTAGTGCTTGTGGAAGCCACACTGGATCGGTAGGAACAGGTTACCTATAACTTGCTCTGATACTAATTGTAAGTAGAGATTGCACCTAAGAGAGGGGTGAATTAGGTACTTTGAAATTTTTCCGGTTTTTAACTTATGTTGTGATTACTTTCTTGATTAATTACTAAGTGATGAAACCGGTAAAGTGCGGAAAGTAAAGAACACCTAGAAATATTATGGTTTCCCTTACAGTTCGAGAGTACTCCAGACCCCTTTTAACATGATGAAAGCAATCGAGTAAGGTAGAACGAGGATCGTGGTGCAATCAGACTGCATGAACGTAGTCAAAGCGATAAAGGAGAATGAGAGCAATCTGCCGCGCAACGCCATGGATATGACATGCAAAGCAATGAATAGACTGATGAGAGGATTTACGCATATCATCTTTGAATTCATCCCATGAGAGAAGAACAAGACGGTGCATACTATAGCTAGGGTTTGTGTCAACAATAACAACTCCAACATGAACAAGAATGAATGATGTTGTGGACCTTAGGTCTTTGGTTTTTGTTTAGGTCGGAACTTTTTGCATTATGGTTTGGGTTTTAGTCTTAAACGATTCAAAAAATAATTATATTTAATGATCCATTCAATAAAAAATATTATGAAAATATTTATCACCTATAAATATTAGACAAATAATTATAATTGATTGATATAAAAAATGCTGAATAAAAACTTTTTAATCCAAACTAAGTTGTACTGCATGCATAATAAATTAGCGGGCAATAATTCAATCCAATTTAGTTACACATTTACAATCACATAATGACTCACACTTAATACACTGATAGTAGAAACTGATATAACACACACTTTGTTTCCCTATCCCGATTACACAAATTAAGTTTCATAATAGGACTTCAAAATAAGCCAAACTTCTATTTGTTGCACCTCTCATTATAACAAGTCTAATCAGACAAAATCTAGTTTATTCTAAAACTAAAACCCTTTGAATAGTGTAGTTAGAACCTCGAAGTACACTCTGAAAATAATAGAATGGGTACTGAATACATTGAGCTGAAAAATTTATAGAACTTTAGGAGGTAGAGGGACAATAATTCCAACTTAAATGTGACATAAGCTGCCATACACACACTTTCCGTTTATCCAAGACACGTCTTATTCAACATTTCTTCTTGCCAAAGGCGAGGAAAACGTAGGGACGAGACAATACCTCCCTTCGGACGACCTTGTGTTGTCGCCTTTTTACTATAGTGGCCCCAAGTTGCCGCCATAGGTAGAGATATTTATAAATATAACATTACAAAATCGTAACCACTCGAGATTCTAGAAATCCATTAAAATTTAAACATGAAATATTGTACAAAGAATTAAATAGTAAGGCAAAGAGAAATGTGCACCACAATTTATATTGATACGGTGTATTCGTCCTTTTGTGCACCTAATCCAATTTCTAATGGGAAAACATTGAAAACTGTTGAGTGTTACACTAAACTCGGAAAATGCACAAAGTGTCTTTCCATACAACAAATACTCATATGCTATAATGAAGAGTTAAAGTAATTGCTCAGCAGCTCAGATCTGAATCTTGATTCTCCTTTTGATGTATTAACTCACTAGACTGTAATTTCCCAAAATCTTCAATGATCTATTTACAATGATTTTCACTCAATCCTACAAAAATTACACTGATTCTTTGTACTTCCAAAGGAACCAAACACTAAAAAATTTCATCAGCGACAATCTTCATTCGATTCTGTTGAATTCTTCAATCTGAAAATGAATTTTCGCAGAGCATTAAAATACCTAATGAACCTCATCGCACTAGATGTCACACTCTCTTAAAGGTGAGAAGCGCACACATAATATTGGTAACTTTTTTAGAGGTTAAAGATGAAGTTATTCAAAAATTATTCACATAACACTTGATCAAAACTCACAAAAACAACATAAAAAAAGTTTTTCCCTAAGTTTGAATTGAGAAGGAAAGTTTGTATGATTGACAAAACTCTCTTGATTTTTCGAAGATTTTTAATTGAGAGAGAGAGAGAGAGAGAGAGAGAGAGAGAGAGAGAGAGAGAGAGAGAGAGAGAGAGAGAGAGAGAGAGAGAGAGAGAGAGAGAGAGAGAGAGAGAGAGAGAGAGAGAGAGAGAGAGAGAGAGAGAGAGAGATTTTTTAATTTATATAAGTGCCAAATATTATACATTAAATATGAGTACAATTGACTATTTTGATTTGAGTCAAAAGCAAAATGAATGATATCATTTAAGATAATAAAAATTAGATTTTACTTGAGTCATAAATTAAGTCATGTGATTCAAATCAAGATAATCCATAAATTGAGTTGCATTTCTCAAAAGCAACCATAATTTGAGTCAAGAATGCATGTAATTCGAGTCGAATTCTTTTCTGATTTGAGTCATGTAAATATGCGACTCGAGTCGCATATCTAGTGGCAAACTTTAATTTTTCCATTAAAACTCGTGGTTCAAAGTTACAAATTTTTTTGACTGGAATCATATTCCAAGATTTGAAAAACTAAGAAATCCAGTTCATCACTTGAGTCAAAATTTTATCTGACTTGAATCATCCAAGTTGTAAATTTATTGACTTGAATAATTTGGCATTGAGTTTTGATCAAGAGCCTATTTTTTGGATACAATAATAAATCTTAACAAAAAAAACACACCATTATAAGATGTGCAACGACATAATGATTAAAATATTTAAATACTAAAATAAAAAATTAAACTAACAAGCAAAAATTAAGCAGTAAAACCCTATGAACCATTTAAAGAGACGTTAGAATTGTTGATAATAAAAAAGGTAGGCATGGAAAAGAACATTCTTGTGAAGAAATAAGATGGACGAGCAAAAATTCTTATGACGAAGAAAGATGGACGATAAGCAATAATCAATGATGTGATAGATGTTTCTACTATGGCAATTAACTTGATTACTTGGATTATTTGTTTGACAAAAACTACACAATGATGTATATTTCTACTATGGCAATTTACTTGATTACTTGGATTATTTGTTTGACAAAAACTACACAACGATGCTAGAGAACACAGAAAAGGTGTTTAATGTAAATGCTAAGTTAATTTTGAAAGCCCGTGTGTCAAACAACCAAGACTTTTAAAAATATAAGACTTTTAAAATTATGATTAATATGCTTGACCATCCATGTCTTGCCTCAATAATTGTTGATACTTTAGATATCGCATCTAAGATATAAGACTTTTAAAAATATAAGACTTTTAAAATTATGATTAATATGCTTGACCATCCATGTCTTGCCTCAATAATCGCATCTAAGATATATGACCACCTGAATTTACGGGTTTAACTTGGATACAATTTTTTTTTCAAAATCGTATGGTCTTCCCCGTATTAAAATGGCAAGACAACTGTGGAGCATTTCGTAGACAGGCAGACAACACAGACAACAGCAACACGTCAATCAAACATAACTTACCTAAAAATATTACAATAAAAGTTAAGAGACACCTAGTTTGAATAAGCACTCAAGAAAAGGCTGGACATAAAGAGCAGCCAAGAGGTAATCCATTTCCTTATATTTGAGTTAACATCAATTCAATATCCAATTTTCATGAATAATCATGAATGCTCCCTTTTTGTAAAACATCAATACAAAAAATAACAATTACGACAATTCAATAAAAAACTACCCTCCATTAGTTCATATCTTAAACCAGGTTGGGGACTTCATTAGTTCAAAATGATGAACAAATTTCCGTAATTTAGGGATGAATATCAGATTAGAGTGAGAGAAAGTTATTGAAAGGACATTTTAACATTACTTAATTAAAAAATTATGTTCTAACATCACTACACTACAAAACAATAGAGGAATATGGTTGCATAGCTTCAATTGTAATCGACCAATTACATAAAAATCATGTCCAAAAATAATTGCCGTCATTCAAATTACATGTCTTTAGAACTATACAACACATAAAACAAACTTAAATCCATAAACCCTAAATTCCCAAAATACTAATACTCCATAACCCTAAGCACGTTCACCACGAATACGGCGTGCAAGTTGAATGTCCTTGGGCATAATGGTAACCCTCTTAGCATGAATTGCACACAAGTTAGTGTCCTCAAACAAACCAACAAGATAAGCCTCTGCCGCTTCCTGGAGAGCAAGAACAGCATGGCTCTGGAATCTCAGATCAGTCTGCAAGAAAAACAACAAAAATTAAATAACAAATTAAGAAAATTCAAAAGAAATCTATAATATCAAACAACAATAGTAATAAAACTAATAATAATGAATCTACCGATGCAATTACCTTAAAATCTTGAGCGATTTCACGAACAAGACGCTGGAATGGAAGCTTGCGGATCAAAAGTTCAGTACTCTTCTGGTATTTACGAATCTCACTGAAAATCACACGAATCGAACATTCAATACAACGAACCCCTAAAATCTTAAATCGTTTATGTAAAAAGTCAAGAATATTGTAAATTACCGAAGAGCAACGGTTCCAGGACGATAACGATGGGGCTTCTTGACTCCTCCGGTTGTAGGAGCAGATTTCCTAGCAGCCTAAACGAAGAAACACGGTAAATCAAACTACTGAACCGAATCGAACCGAACAAAAATCGACAGAAAAATCGAAACCCTAACGGAGCGATGAATACCTTGGTGGCGAGTTGCTTCCTTGGAGCCTTACCACCGGTGGATTTGCGAGCGGTTTGCTTTGTACGAGCCATGGATCAAGAATTCGCAAGAACGAAGAGAGAAAAATGGAAGAAGATTAATTAGGTTTTTGAAACGAAGAAAGTGTGGTAATGAATAGGAATATGAGAATCCGTTTATATATGCGTGGAATAATGATGATTAAGTCGGTTTAATTAGGGATGAGAGAGATCATGGACTTTGAATGCTTCAACGGTATTAAAGATTTTTTAATTATGAATATTAATCGTGATCCGTGTGCTTGTTTCTGATTGGTTAGTTTCTGGAGTTGCGGATTGCCAGCGTGGACAATTTGTGTTTCTTTTGTGAGTAGGTTGCGGTTTGTTCTTTCTTGAATTTTAGTCTTTTCATTAAAACATATAGCCACGGAAGAGTTACCACTTTGAAGTAATTAATTCTTGGATTTAATAAATAAATCTTTAAGTAGTTTTTAAAACATCATTTATAATTAATACTAGTACTAGTATTAATCCTTGGAGTATATGAAATTTTTCATTTAAAAACAAGTAATTAATCCTTGAAGTATATGAAATTTTTCATTTAAAAACAAGTAATTAATCCTTGAAGTATATGAAATTTCTCATTTAAAAAGTACTAGTACTATTTCGTCTTAACAATGTGGACTAGATTAACAAAATTCATATGTTTTTGAGAAATATGTACTACTTTTATATATTTAAGTTTAACATAAAGTGATATATCAAGAACAAACTTGATAGTTTGTTAATTAGAGTTATAAAGTTGTTTTTGGTTTTTAATATGCAAAAATTAGAGTTTGGACAATGTTGTCCTATTTTGAGAGGTCAATTTTTGAGTGTTTTTTCTGAGTTGGAGTTTATCTTTAAGTGTAAGTTTAAATATTTTATGCATTTCTCTAGTATAATTCCCGTTCGTTCTTCGTATGTATTTCATATATGTGTTTTATTTTTTTTTCGTTTCCCTTGCATTTTGAGGTGATTATATAGGAGATATGCTTGAATGCAAAGAGTTCATGAGATCTCTTTTTACTTATCGAATTTATACTTGTATGTGTCATTCTCATTTTACGATAGGCGGTTGAAGTATGAACTTAAACCAACTCCAACGATTGGTTCTTCAGCTTGGAGCTACAGCATGGCAATGAAAAAACAGCGTTTTTTAACTTTTATGCTGGATGAAGTTTGACAGCATGTCAAACGCTTTAAAGCCAAACAAATTTGATTAAAATAATAATATAATAAAAAGGTAATTAAATTAAATAATAATAAAATTTAAAATAAATGCTAATGAAAATTAAATGCCAAATTCTTCCAACGGCTCTTTTGCAGCTGTTGCTCCCAACGGCTATTTTTTTTTCTTTTTTTTTTAATATTTTAGTTAATTATAAATAAACCAATATGAAAAAGTGTACACACACATTTTCTCTCACACTTTTATTTTCTCTCACAATTTTATCATTTTACTTTTCATTTGTAAAATTTTGTCTTACAATTTCATCCTTTTACTTCAAATTAAAATTGTTTAGGCCAAATGGATCCTAATCATTTTCATTATCAACAAGCTATGTTTAATTACATGCAAAATTATCAAAATCCTAATCCTCAAAATTCTCAAATTCCATCGGTGTCAACAAACCCCGCCATATTTTTTTCGTCACCAAACAATCCAAATATGTTTCCTAGACCTGAAGTTCCACCATTTTCTACTCAAGTTGGTGCTGAAAAATAAGAAAGGGTTGTCGTTAAAAAAAATCTCGAGAGCAATTTACAAGGGATGAGGATATACTTCTTCTCCAATCATGGCTTAATGTTTCAAAGGATCCAATTGTGGGAGTTGATAAAAAAGCTGAGAGTTTTTGGTATAGAATCGCTGCAAATTATAACCAGTATCGCGGACAATCGCGGGAAAAGTTAGGGGGCAATTAAAATGTCGATGGCATCGAATAAATGGCTCAGTTCAAAAATTTGTTAGGTGTTACAAACAAGCTGTTAATGGAAAGAAAAGTGGGACATCAGAGAACGATGTCATGGTCGTTGCACATGCTTTTTTTACTCAGGATGACGGTACAACATTCAATCTTGAGTACGCATGGCGATTGTTAAAAGATTAACCTAAATGGATGGGAGAATCTGTAACACCCGAGTGCGAGGGAGTGGTTGTCGGTGCACGAGGCATGACAATGAGATACTCCTAGCAGCTTGGCGAGGGAGTGGTTGTCGGTGCATGAGGCATGACAATGAGACACTCCTAGCAGCTTCCAGGGAAAAACCGAATTCACATCGGAATGAGAGGGATCCTGAGGCTATGCATGTGTGGGACTGCATAGTTGAAGGACAACTTATAAGGATTAATTGGTACTACATATACCAACAAGATGCATCTTCTTTTCGGTAGCTCATTCATAAGAACTCCACAGTTAAGCGTGATTGACTTGGAGCAATTCTGGGATGGGTGACCTTCTAGAAAGTTTCTCGGAAAGTGTGTGAGTGAGGACAAAACATGCTGAAAAGACCCGTGTTGGTTTGTGGGGTCAGTCGGTGATCTCGAAGACAGTCTGGGGCGTTACAAATGGTATCAGAGCTAGACCTCTCCCAGTACGATGTGGTTCGGGGACGAACCAAGCGGAAGCTGATGGGCATGTAACACCCAAGTGCGAGGGAGTGGTTGTCGGTGCACGAGGCATGATAATGAGACACTCCTAGCAGCTTGGCGAGGGAGTGGTTGTCGGTGCATGAGGCATGACAATGAGACACTCCTAGCAGCTTCCAGGGAAAAACCGAATTCACATCGGAATGAGAGGGATCCTGAGGCTATGCATGTGTGGGACTGCATGGTTGAAGGACAACTTATAAGGATTAATTGGTACTACCTATACCAACAAGATGCATATTCTTTTCGGTAGCTCATTCATAAGAACTCCACAGTTAAGCGTGCTTGACTTGGAGCAATTCTGGGATGGGTAACCTTTTGGGAAGTTTCTCGGAAAGTGTGTGAGTGAGGACAAAACATGTTGAAAAGACCCGTGTTGGTTTGTGGGGTCAGTCGGTGATCCCGAAGGCAGTCTGGGGCGTTACAGAATCGATTGGAAGTTCTTCAAAAATAACAAAGACTTCTGCTAATACAGCATCATCGGCTAACCCAGATACACCTTCAAGTAATGAGTTTAACTCATCATCACCAATGGGACAAAAAGCAGCAAAGAGGAAGGGTAAGGCAAAGGAAATTCCAAATGCAACAGAAGATGCAAGGAATAAAAGAGCAGTAACAATGGAAAGACTAACACAATGTAAGGAGGACGAGATAAAATTAAAGGTAGTGCAAATGATGATGAAAAACACTTCTACTATGAGCGATAGTCAACGAGATATTCATGAAAAATATTGTAATAAGATGAAAAAAAAAATATGAAATGTAGTTAGTATCACTTATGTAAAATGGTCATTAGTACCACTTTAATTTATCATAACCTATGTAAAATGGTCATTAGTACCACTTTAATTTATCATAACTTATGTAAAATGGTCATTAGTACCTAGACATGGCAACGGGGCGGGTCGGGGGCGGATTTGAGCAGCCCCGCACCCGCACCCGCCACCCTGAAACAGACCCGCACCCGCACCCAGTCGGGGGTAAAAAACTACCAACCAGACCCGCCCCCGCCCCCCGGCCCCACCCGCAAAACTATTTTTTTTTAAATAAATATTTTTCATAATAATAAAAATTAATAATTTAATTAAATAATTAATTATTTTAATAATAAACATGTTTTTAAAGAGTAAAATAATTAATAAACATGTTTTTCTAGTAAAACTATTTTTAAAAATTAAAATAACTTTAATAAATATATAGTAAAATAATTAAAATAAGATATAAAAGTAAATTAAGGTAGACCGGGGCGGGGGGCGGGGTCGGGTGCGGGGCGGGTAGTAGCATCCCCCGCCCCCGCACCCGCACCCGTAATAAAAAATCGGGTTATACCCGCACCCGCACCCAGTTAAACCGGGTTTTCCCCGCTAATTTCGGGGCGGGTCCGGGCGGGTCTCGGTTTTCTTGCCATGCCTATTAGTACCACTTTAATTTATCATAACCTGTGTAAAATGGTCATTAGTACCACTTTAAATTATAATAAATATTATGTTATTCAAACTAGTCGTTATTCAAACTAGCCGTTATTCAAACTAGTCGTTATTCAAACCATTATATATATTACCACTTATGTCATTGTTTTCTCATTCTCATCTTATTCTTCTCATTTTTCTCTCATTCTTTACTCACTAAATGGATTCAAACAATTCAGATAATTACGATCAAGAATTTTGGGAGTTGGTTGAAGAATAACTTATGGACGACAGTGATGAAGAACAACAGCTTCAGAATGAACGTCGATCTGGAAGAACAACGGTAGATCGAGGTCGTGAAGAAGGGCACAATCGATTATTCAATGACTACTTCTCGGAAAACCCAGTATACACAGATGTTCAATTTCGAATAAGGTTCAGAATGCATAGGCATGTATTTCTTCGAATTGTAGATGCCCTTGGAAATCATGATGAATATTTCCAAATGAGGGTCGATGCAACTGGTAAAATGTGTCTTTCACCATTGCAGAAATGTACATCTGTTATTCGTATGTTGGCGTATGGGTCTCCTGCTGTTCTTGTAGACAAACATGTTCGAATCGGTGAAAGCACTACAATTGTCCTGTTGCATGGAAAGGACAGTTTTGTCGAGGTGATCATGGTAAGCCCACAATCATGCTTGAAGCAGTGGCATCATAAGACTTATGGATTTGGCATGCTTTTTTTGGTATTGCAGGTTCAAACAATGACATTAATGTGCTAAACTAATCCAACGTGTTTAACAATATTTTGGAAGGACATGCTCCTAATGTGCAATATACAATTAATGGGACACCATATAATATGGGGTATTATTTAGCAGATGGTATATATCCTGAGTGGGCTACATTTGTCAAGACCATTTCAATGCCACAGGGAGAAAAGAAAAAATTATTTGCTCAACATCAAGAATCGGCTAGAAAAGATGTGGAGTAGGCATTTGGAGTGCTTCAATCTCGATTTGTAATTATACGTGGTCTAGCGCGTGCCTGGCACATGGACACCCTCAAGCATACCATATATGTCTGCATCATATTGCACAACATGATTGTGGAAGACGAACGACATACATATGGAGGTAAGTTTGATTACTCTTATGATAATGTGAATATCAACAACTCAACAACTGAAATATTTAGCGGTCCTCATCCGAATCTTGCAACAAGAATACAAAGAAGAGCAAGTATTCGTGAAAAACAAGTTCATCGTAAATTTCAAGGAGATCTAGTCGAATATATTTGGGAACGTTTTGGACATGAAGATGATGAAATTTAAGTTTGATTAATTATGTGATGTTATTTATTTTTATTGTTTTTAATTATATATCATGTATTTGAGATTAATTTTAATTATCATTTTAAATTATAAGTTTAATTTGAATTTTATTTATTTTATATCAAATTTAATTTAAATAATTAAAATTATTATTTTAATTAATATAAAATTTAATATGAATAAAATATTAATATATAAAGTAAAGTTATGTGACCCAATATGAGTTTTTCAGAGTTGCACCATTGGAGTGAAAAACTAGTTGAGTTGCTTCAAGTTGACGTGGCTTAATAGGTCCCACGAAGAACCCATAAATGGGTTCACGGTTGGAGATGCTCTTAGATATTTACTTTAAAAATAACTTTTGTCAAAGTATCAATGATTTCAGTAACTATAGTGATTCAAGTGATGCAAGTCTAAGTAGTCATAATTAAAAATTGTATTCTAAGATAAATCTTAAGGTTGTTCTTGAATACAAGTTTGATTATGATTTTGTTGCTTTTGCAAAATATAATTCCATTAAAACTATGAATTGATTAACCATTCATTTTAATAAGTAATGACAAACCGATAACATTTGTGAATTTATGAGTTGTGCATGTACAATTATTTGCATCCATTAGTTGATCTTGTTAGTTTTGATTATGACATCACCTTATGTAAAACGACATTCAACGAAGTCTTTAATTATCAAAATGGTTCAAAGATCAGTATGTTCTTTGTGATGACAAATATTAAGGCACCTTAAAGATGACAACACTTTAATTCAAACAGCATATAGTGAATTCCTTAGTGTCAATTGACCAGCAATCATTAATGATGTCTTCCAATCAAGAAGATATCTCAAGTATCATCAGTCGTAAGATTCAAGTTCTAATTGAAGTGTTAACTGAATGATGAATCAAGTAAGAGAACTTTAAGCTTTGTATTGTGAAATAAAAGAAATGTGAACACTCGCTAGGTCCTGAGCTTAGTGTTGGTGCGGTAAAGCAGCAAGCAAACATTGATTAAGTTCCCAGTTTTGTCGTATCCACAGGGATCAGTGCGAGGGAAAGAATGTCATTCGACGGTATCTATATTTCTAAGCTTATGGTTCAAAAGTTCTGGTTTAAAGCGGAACTAAAAATCAAATGCGGAAAAATGTAAAGATGGAAAATATAAAATAAATAATGAATTATAAACAGAGCCTTGTTGGAATTGGATCTCATCAATTGATAACACATGCATTCTTCTGACCAATTTATACATAAATCAAACATTCTCCTAATATCATCATGTATCGCTCACGACATACATATCCTCTCGGTCCCCACATATTATGAGTGATTTTATACCGATCAATAATTGCTCTCGCACATCACCAATCAATACAAAGCATTTAAAGCCTACATGAATGTTAAGCCTATATCCATTTCTGGCATCTAAACCCAACAGATATTACTATAACATCAATATCACACCAATGAGTAATTCATATACAAGCCAATGATCAAAATACGTACACACGTTTAACCCTTTTTACATGCATTCAACTAATTTACCCCATGAATGTGAACAAAGTTACTCATCAATATTCTCACGCACCCTCACGATATTGTTTGTCAAGCACCATCGCGGTCTCTTATTGCATTAATTACTAGAAGTTATTCAAACTAACAATCAGCACAATGCTAAAAAGCTGAGATGCAAATGAATATCAAATCACAAAACATTGTCAAAAGCTTGCTCAATGATAAATGAACATCTAAGATCGAAGATTTGAAATAGGTTTTGTCAATACCAACAAATAAATAATCAAAGACAACCAAAAATAGAGAATCAAAACTTGTTCACAAACATAGATTAGAAGATATACAATATGTATCAAAAGATTACATCCTTTTCCAATAAGAAATCAAAGATCCTACCTTTTCTCCCATGAAATAAAGAGATATAAATTCTGATCTTCAAATTTCAAGTTCTGGTATTTCTCTCAAGTTTCTATGTTGATAATAACCTAAAAAGTGTGAAAAATCTATTTATAATGCAATCAGAAATTTCACAGTTCGCACAGCGAATGGTAAAAAATGGCACCTCGGGTGCCTCTGAATAGCTAAACTGATACAGGATTATTTCATAACTTCGCAATGCGAAGGATAGTTCGCAAAACGAACACTTGCTTTCCAGTTCGCGAAGCGAACTTTAGCTCCTTTTTCCTCTGCCATAATTCTGGGACCATTCGCTGGCACCTCGCTAGCCTTCGCAAAGCAAACCTTCGTTAGCTAATTCGCAAAGCGAACGTACTGATGTATTCCTCATTTCTTTGGCAACTTGGATCATTTCTTGTGTCTTATAACTTTGATCATTTTGTGCATTTTCCTGCACAATAACACACATATTACAAGCACCAAAGGTATATTCTCAATGTTAGAAGAATAACAATAATCATGAGTAAAACTAATGAAAATATGAGAAATGAGTAGAAAAAGTGCAAAGAAAAATTGTTCATTTTTAGGTAAAATCTGCACCTAACACGTAGCGTGTGTCTGAGTAATTAGTTTAATGTAAAAGGTATAAGAGTAATATGGTGTTTAATAAATGAATATCAATAAATAATATAGTCAAATATCTAGTAAACATATTGTGCTTACTTGATAAGCTTAAATATAGCTTATTAGGATTATATTAATAAATGAAGCAAATCTTAATTAAAGTGTAATGGTATTGAATAATATTTATACATAATAGAATTTTAACGAATCATTGCATATTCTCGTATTGTTGACAAATACCACAATGTTAATTCATGATCACATATGTCATGACATTAGACAATAGACGAATCATTGAATCAAGTATGTTCTAACCTTCTTACTAATTTTGATTTGTATTTATTACTTATACTGATTGTTTACAAACTTCTTCTCAATTTATATAATATTTTGGCTTGTATATTACTTTACTATTTAAAATGATTAATTGAATTTAACAAAAGCAATTCATGTGGAATCGATATATTTATTATTACTTACTACTTATTTGATTGTGTATACTTGCACAACTTTTCAACATGGGCAGACAATACCTCGCCTCCACGAAGGCAAATTCATACATGGGGAATCGCATCCCTTAATACACTGAATATACCTGGTCGTCCTCCGTGGGGCAGATATCCTCCAATGTTCAGGCGCACCCTCTGCCCGGTCTTCAAGATAGGGAAACTCACGAGCTTTCTATTTAGTAAAGGTCGGTTTCGTCGACATTAGCTCTTGGGCGATCCAGTCGGTATCCCCCTCATCCATTCGGACATTTGCATGCTCGACGGGTTAGCCTCCCCGTTAGCAGCCCCAATGTCGAGGACGACTCCCTCGTTTCTGTCAGCCATTTCACCAAAAAAGCATAGGAAGAAAAAGTGAATTCGACGACAAAGATCAAATCCACCCTTTCACCACTAATCAAGTGAAAGGGTGAGGAATAAGTCGAGGACGCCCTCGAGCCCTAATCGACAGCGTCGGGACGTGGCGACATCCCTTCCCCATAAAACGGGGACGAGTCTCCGCGACTCTAAGAAAATATTCCACGAGGGCGTGCCTCCTCGACGAAATCAAACTTCTCATGCGAAAGTCAATTTTCGCGTCGAAAAGGCCTAATGCCCGACTACAAACTTAAAGTTAATCCTAACCAGAATCCTAGGAAGATCTACATAGTCCTACGCTATATTCATGGACATTCATCCTATGTTCTTCATGAATTTTCCAGAAAATTCATGTGTTCATCGAAGAACACTTGAACATTCAACCGGAAAGTTCATGAATCACCGGAAAACTCATGCAAATTTCCAGAAAATGAAGAACACCATAGAAATAACAAAGAAATGTGAAGAACTTACTTGGTGCTAAAGGTTAAAGATGAAGATCTCGGTGTGGACTATGAAGATCGACGCCGACGAAGAAACTCCGGCGAAAGTACGAGTTACAGAGCAAAAGGATTTGGGGAGAGGAATTTGCGTGAAGTGTGCAAATGAATCCTCGCTCCCCCTTTTTTATAAACAGTTGCTCGCTTGGGGAAGTGCAAAAACCATCATAGCCTAGACCCCTAGGCCTGACAGGAATTAAATGCACCACCACGTGTCAGAAGAGAATCTTCGTTTGGCATCCCCAAAGTTATACATTGCATTCCCCAAGTCTTCTGCAATCCCCACGAGCGTATCTTCTTCGACAGTACACACAAGTCATGTCCTCGTCAGGTCTCATCGACATAAAAACACCGTTTTCGCGGGCACATTCACTAAACCTGGTCGACATAAAAACGTCATTTTTACGAGCATGTCATTGCATACGAAAGGCTTGTCGGGATGGTAAGCAACCAGTGTCGACCACACTAACCATAGAACAGGCGAATGGCGTGTCCCCGAACATTGTCATTCAAAGGCAATAGTCCACGAGGCTATCTCAAGTCATCACTCTTCCTCAGAGCAAAAACTTGGGGGGCTCCTGTTCTGGACTAGGCAGGCGCTTGGCCCACAGTAGGGCAAGGCCCAATTCAGTCCAGCTTTTGATAAGGTCCAATAACTGGATTCAGCCAATCTAGCCGTTGGGCACAATCTAGTCGTTGGGCACAATATGACCGTTGGGGGCGTCCCCCTCACGCGCTTGACAGTTCACGCGACCAACTGCCTCCCCGAATCTCACGGAATCAGTTTGACCAGGTCAAAGGGTCACGCGCCTGACCCTCTATCTGGCAGTCTCTCATTGGTCAACCAGATAATTCGGCCACACGGGAGACCTTGGCCCTGTGCTGAGGGTTACTTCTATAAATACCCTCTCACTTGAGAGGGTCAGGTTTGATCACTATTCAGTATTATAAATCATTCCTAAAAGCTTTGTACTTGCTTTCTCTCTAGCCGAAACTTAATTTGGCATCGGAGTACCTTGCAAGTACACCCTCTCATCTCCTACATCCATCATCTCTACCCTACACGGAAGGCCACGACAATTCAGTCTGATCACTCCAGATCAGTAACTATATCATGTTTCTGTTGGAGTCGAATATACATTGCTAAAGATTATTTTTGTGTGTATGGTTGCATTAAAATGACATTATTAACTATTGCTCTCAATTAGTTTATGTGTATGACGACTGCATTGAAGTGGGATTAAATGCAGTGGACAATTGATTGAAATGCATACTCATAAGGTTGTTCTTGTTAGTAATGGATGATGATGAGTCTTTGATTTATCAAGGACCATCATCGGACCTGAACTGAATAAGTGGTTAGAGTCTAAAATGGAACTCATGGTCATGGTTTATCATCATCTTCCTCTTTATCTTTATCAAGGTTTACTCACGGTGGTAGCCATGATCAACTTATGAAACAAGTTTTTGCTTACAAGTCAATAAAGAATACATTCATTATATTTCATGTGAATTGCATGAATATATTGCTCAGTAGCCATAATAATACATAAACGATATATGCACTTTCAATTATGTGGATTAACAAGATACAAATAAGATACAAAGACCCACATGATTTGAATTGTTTTTCCCTGTTCAAATCAGGAAAATGCTTGGTGGAAATGATGAATAATTTTTCTTTGTGATTAGAAATGATGATCAATTCATGGACATAAGGAGGTTGAAACAAGATGAAGCAACAAAATACTTTCAACTAGTCCCATGTCATTTTTGTTACAATTAAATTTAATGTTTATATAAGTTCCACTTATTTAATATTTGAATGAGATACAGGGAGTAACAAAGATGAATAATTTTCACTTACAATTAACAACTTTATAAAAATAATCTTAGAAAAGATGAGTGCTTTGCTAGGGCAAAAACCAGAGGCTACAGGGTAGTAACAAAAATGAAGATGATTTCAAGGAAAGGAATACAAAAAAAAGTTAAAAGCAATGGAAAGAAAGTTGAAGAGGATGGTGGATCATTACATAGAGGGGGCATGGGGCATAACTTACAAGGAGATGATCCTAGGTTCATTGAGTGGTAACACAAACGAGGAAGGAAACACGACTGAAGATGAGAGGGATATGGAGATGACAATCCTAGATTTGGAAAATATGAAGGTTGAGGAGCATGTTGAAGGAAAATATGCTCGCCCTAAATTAATTTTCTCCAAACATGAAAAACGAAGAATCCATAGACCTTGAAAGAGAGGAGTCGTAGTCAAGTTGCTTGGAAGAAATATTGGATATAAGAAATTAAAGACGAGATTGAATTAGATGTGGGTAGGGAAATGAGTGATTAGCATCATTGACTTGAGTAATGATAACTTCCTCGTTATTTTTTGCATGACGAAAATCATAGTGCATTACTAGCTAATGGGCCTTGGTTCATATATGATCATTATCTTACAATCAAGGAATTAAGTCCTAATTTCCACCTAGCTAATGACACCATTGACAATGTAGTGGTATGGGTGAATATTTCTGGATTACCAATCGAGTATTATGATACGAAGGTTCTCTTTTTCATAGGTAACAAAATTGACAAGACGATGTAGGTAAATAAGAACACCTTGACACACGAGCGAGGGAAATACGCCAGATTATGTGTTGAAGTGAACTTGGCTAAACCCCTGCTTGCAATGTTCACAATTAAGGAAAGGAAATATAAAATATAAAATAAAGGGTTACATCTTCTCTGTACCATGTGTGGAAGATTTGGCCACTATAAGGAGGGGCGTCCATATAAAACTGTGCAGAGGGCGGGAACTACTTTTAATGTTCAGCCCAGATGCAATGGAGGGAAGATAATGCTACACAGCCCCATGTTGGATCGTAGGGACCTTGGTTTGTTGTTCAGAAGACGAGACAATTGAAGAAAGCTGGAAGAAATACAGGAAATAATGGTAAGAACAATGTGGTCGGAGATTGTGGTGGTAATCGAGTTCCAAAGTCGTTAGTGAGAGTTATTACAGGAGCAGATGTGTCGGTATCCATATTTAATGCACTTAATGGTGTCATTAATAAGGGGGGCAAAGATTCAGATATTGCCTTAAGACCAATGACTGAAGGAGTTAATGAGATTAAAGAGGGCCGACAAAATAAAGTTTAGATCAGACAGGTCCAATCAATAGCTTTTAAGCCTTTAGCGGGCAAAGAGAATCAGGTGTCAGTGGGGGACAATAGTGGAACCCATGCACATAAGCGGGAGCAAAGTATCCAAGTAGTGGCAACTGAAACAAAAAAACATTCCAAAAAAGTAACAAACAATGAGAGTGAAAAGTAAAAACAGGGGAAACACGTGGCAGAAATAAGGATTTTTTTAAAAGGAAAGACTACAGTGAATCAAATGATGACAACTGGTAATCTGGTGGATATTATAGATGAAACAAATATTGATAGTTGGATTGTATCCATGACAAATGTTAGAATAAAAAATGGGCCTATTCAAGTGGGTGGCAGAAATAGTAAAAATAGTAACAGTGGGCAGATGGGTGTTAAAGAGGTGACCATGATACCAAACCCAGCTAGACCACCAAATGGGAAAGTTATACCCCATGCAGGAAGCTTGATAACCCAATATGAGGAACATATAGCTAACCATGAGCATGAAGGAGATAAAGGTGTTAGTAGTCAAGGACATGATCAAGACCTTGATGAGTTGAACATGGATGTTGTGGAGGAAACTCCACAGTAAGCGTTATGGTTCAGGACTTATTTTTTTCTCTCTAGCATTACCCATGATAAAGTCCAATCATGATATATTTGTGTGGAATTGTAGAGGTGTAGCTAACTCAATATTTTTTCGATATTGCAAGCAATATATGATGACTCATAGACAAAAAATCTTAGTCATTCTTGAAACTCATTGGGTGTCGTTGAGACTCAAGAAATCTTTTAAGAAATTGGCCTTCGAGGGTTTCATTTCTACTGAAAATCATGGCTATGCATGAGGTATAGTTATCAGTTGGATGAATGGAGATGTGATTGTGTCTTTGGTCCACAAGAAGTTTCAGTTTATTCATACGATAATGCATTTTAATCATGGTCATGTGTGAAATTTTAGTGGTGTCTATGCTAGCTCCAACGCTGAAAATAGGAAGTTGTTATGGAAGGAGTTAAAAAGTATTAGCGGGACAGTGAAGAGGCCTTGGCTCACAGCTGAAAACTTCAATGATATTGCTTATGATCATGAGAAGAGAGAATGTGCACCCTTTTCTCAGAGTAGATGTAATAAATTTAAGAGTAGGATAGAGAAATGTAGCTTACTTGACCTGGGTGTTGTTGGTGCGAAATACACTTGAAGATGGCTAATTTTTAATAGAGAACAACACATATGAACGTCTTGATAGGGATATGTGCACTGATAGTTGGGGAATGCAATTCCCCGATGGTTATGTGAAGGTTTTTCCAAGACTTGACTTTGCTGAACACCACCTCATTCTTACCTGTCTTCATCAATCGTGTGCGAAAGTTAGTAAGTAGTGTTTTCATTTTGAAAGTGCTTGGTTAACAGAAGAGTCTTATCATTTTATGCTTAAGGTGACACAGAGAAATGACAAGGTCATCCTTTATAACTTAGAACAAATAAAAGAAGGATCCAAGACATGGAAACTTAACACTCTCAATCAGGTTACAAGGCACAAAGAAAAGATTATGTGTCGCATAGGAGGCATCCAAATTTTTTTCCAAACGAGACGTAATGTTGGAGGATTAAGGAAACTGGAATAAAAAATGCAAGCTAAGTTGTTTGATATTCTTAAGAGGGAGAAGCATATGTGGTTCAATGATCTATGACAAAATGGTTGGTTGATGGAGACAAGAATACTCAATATTATCACCACAAAACCATCCAACGAAGAAGAAGGCAGAATATTATTATGATTAAGAATGAGACAGGTGATTGGGTGGAGGATGAAAACCAAGGGAGGCAGTTGTTCATTAATCACTATAGGAAGTTGTTTGCATTGAATGACACTAGAATGAAGTGGGAGCATGCCAAGTATTCTTTTCCTCAACTTGAGCCTGAGATGAGGGAAAAGCTTGGAAAACAAGTAACCAATGAGGAGATCAAACATGCACTATTCTGCATGAATCCTTGGAAATCCCCTGGTCAAGATGAGTTCCATGTAGGGTTTTATCAAATGGCTTGGTTCGTAATTGGCACTAGTGTTTGTGACTATATCCAAAAAGTGCGGAAGAACCCAATGAAATTACCTCCACCAACCAAATTGATATTTGCCTGATCCCCAAAATGAAACACCCTGGGCTCGTCAATCACTTCAGGCCTCTATCGTTGTGTAATGTTTTGTACAAAGTGGTGAGTAAGATCGTAGTGGAAAGGCTCAAGATAAGCATTCTGATACTTGTTTCTCCGTTCCAGATTGGTTTTGTTTCGGGAAGAAGTATTCACGAGAATATTATCGTTGCTCAAGAGATTGTACATAACATGAATAAGATGAAGGGCAATACAGAGTTCTTTGTTATCAAAGTGGAAATCTCGAGGCTTACGACAAGTTGAGTTGGGAGTTTATCTGTAGAATTTGGGAAGAAATCAAGATCTTCATACAATTTACTAATATTATAATGCATGGGGTAACAAATGTTGAATCTAACATCAAACTGAACGGGTCGGCGTCTGAATACTTTCATCCATGTAGAAGGATTCGTCAGGGCAATCTAATCTCACTCATCTTATCACACATGGTGTGGATCAAAGTGACTGGAAACCAATTAAAGCTGGCTGAGGAAGCCCATCGGTGTCACACCTAATATTTGCTGATGACCTTCTCCTATTTGGAGAAGCATCTTCAAACCAAATGCGATGTGTTACAAAAATTTTGAACAGGTTTTACAGAAAGTGTGGCGATCAAGTGAGTCATGAAAAGACAAGGATTTTCTTTTCTAAGAATGTAAGCAGATCTTGAAAAGGAACAACTGGTGCACATGTTGGGTTTTATTGAAACAAACACTCTGGGAAAGTATCTTGGTGTGTCATTGATTGTTAAAACACCTAAAATAAGTGATTATCGGTACATCATTGATCAAGTTAATTCGAAGTTGGCAATGTGGAACGACAAACAACTTGTTTTTCAGGTAGAATAACTCTGGTTAAGTGTGTGATAGAAGCCTTACCCATCTATCCAATGATTTCTACTATGGTTTCAAAGGTATGCATACATGAAATTAACAAAATTTAGACGCATTTCATCTGGGGAGAGGATGACAACAAAAGGAAGTATCATGATGTAAAGTGGAGCAAGATTACTAGACCCAGGAAGGAGGGAGGATTGGGACTGTGTAATCTCGAAGTCATGAATGAAACGTGCATGTCTAAACTAGGATGAAAGCTTCATAATGACAACGAGGAACCACAGAGACAAGTTGTTTGGGGGAAGTATGGAGGAGACGATGACAATAGCACCATGAGTGTTAGGAACACAGACTCAAGTTTTTGGAAAAAGGCATGGTGAAAATTTGGTCAATGGTTTCACAAAACTATTTATGGCCTGTTGGTAATGGAGAAAACATTGACGTTTGGAATGATTGTTGGGTAGCTCAAGGCATCAAAATTGCTGATCTAGGAATCACGATACCCATGTAGCTCCATGCAGCAAAAGTGAGCTATTCGGTGAATGTTTATGGTGACTAGGATTAGGAGATGTTTGATCCTTGGCTGCTGATGGAAATTCAACATAAGATTAATTGACTGCTACCTCTTTCAAGTGATGTTAGACTGGACGAGATTATGGTTATTGGGAAGCAATGCAATCAATTTTTGGTTAGATTTACATATAATATGCTTGATGAAGATAATATGCTTATGGAGGATGATGCTTGGTTAGAAATCTGGAGATTGCAGACCAACCAACGGATGAAAACATTTTTATGTCTTCTAATGCACGTGGTTTGCTTACTAATGTTAAGAAGAGCCGTTTTGGCATTAGAAGTACAATGTGCTCTCTTTGTCGAGATGTGGAAAATGATACCCTTCATGTGCTCTGTGACTGTCCGCGTGCTATCGTGTTGTGGATGTCAGAGGTTCACACTAACATGAGAGTTTTATTTTTTGCAGGTGATCTAAAACATTGGATTTATAGTAACTTATATAATAATACGGGGTGGCACGATAGTGAGGATTGAAAGCTTTTTTGGGCAAATGCGTGTCATAATCTCTGGACTTGACACAACAAAGAATCATATGATGATAACTACTTTAGATCGGCTAATATGATGTATCACATAAATATGCTTGTGCATGATTACAGACAAGCGGAAGCACCGCCATGCACAAATAGAGATCACTGTAGAGAGTTGAAGTTAATCAAGTAGGAAACACCTGCTTTGGAGATAGTGAAGTTAAACACCGATGGTGCTAGAGACAAGAATGATAATGCGAGTTGTGGTGGTATAATTAGAGGGGATGAGGGGGAATAACTCAGAGGATTTTCTAAATTCATTGGGATATGTGATAGTTACACACCATAACTTTGGGGAGTTTATGCAGGTTTGAAGCTTGCAACTGAGATGAGGTTCACGAGCATTGATGTTAACTTGGATGCTTAGCAAGTGATAAAAGACATTAATTCGAAAAACATGAGCAACGTAATGGGTAGGAAATTGATTACTATGATTAAAGGCTACCTTCTTCAGAGTAGTGAGATTACAATAAACCACGTCTATCGTAAAGCAAACCGTTGTGCAGACGCTCTCGCTTGAGACGAACTTTCTCTTCCTCAAGAAATTTGTGTTTTTTATTGTTGTTCGTCATTCGTCACTCACTTGTTAGATAATGACTTGTTAGGGATTTCCACCCCACAAATTGTGCCAGTGTAATTGTTCTTTCTTTTTGGGCTTTTGCCCTCCTCTCAATCAAACAAAAATTATTTGAATGAGATATTGGGCTATAGTTCAGTGAAATGGGCTTCTTAGATCCAAACTTGTGTTTTTCACAATTTTAATTATTTAATATTTTAAAAAATTTAATCAAAATATGTGAGATATTGGATCAAACTCTAGTTTAGCGTGCCGTCGAAGTCTGCGTACATGCTGTTGTCGAAGACCTATACGCTGTAGTCGAACTGTGTTCTAGTATGTAATTGTCAAATTGGGCCTTATGTTAAGGATTCGGTTGTTTAAGTTATCTTGTACCCTAAGTTAGCTTATAATGGGTAATTGTTAAAAAGTACATTAGTTTAGTATGTTAGGTTTATTATAAATAACATATTAGTCTCTCATTATAGGTGTGCCAAAACCTAATTAAGGCGACAAGGTTATATGTTATTCTTAAGTACATGTAATATGATTTGATAGAGAAAGTAAAGAATATTAGTTATAATCAATCCGTGTTATTCCTCTTGTTGTTCCTTAACCCTAACCCTTATGTGTTTCTTGATCATAAATAAACCGTTTATACTTTGTTTAAAGGCATCATAATTCACAACAAATTGGTGCGGTGAGCGTGGAGAAAGATGTCTTCAACAAAGTATGAGATTGAAAAGTTCACCGGAGTGAACGATTTGGGTATGTGGCGCTTGAAGATGAAAGTCCTACTGGTTCAACAGGGTTGTTTGGAAGCGTTGAAGGGAGAAGCAGCCATGGACGATGCGTTAACGGAAAAAGAAAATACGACCATGATAAAGAAAACCCACAGCGCAGTATTATTAAGCCTTGGTGATAAGGTTCTTCGACAGGTATCAAAGGAGACTACGACAACGGGGTTATGGTTGAAACTTGAAAGTTTGTACATGACCAAATCTCTGGTGAATCGACTCTACTTGAAGCAAGCTTTGTATTCATTCAAGATGAGTGAAGACAAAGTGTTGGCTGAGCAGTTGGATATGTTCAACAAGCTGATTCTTGATCTTGAAAATATTGATGTAAAGATCGATGATGAGGATCAAACACCGTTGCTATTTTGCATTTTGCCCAGAACACATGCTCGCTTCAAAGAAGCTCTCTTGTATGAAAGAGAGTCCTTGAGCTTTGAAGAAGTTCAATCAACCCTTTATTCCAACGACCTGAACGAATAAAAGAAGCATAAACCTTCGACGGTTGATGAAGGTTTGGTCGTTAAAGGAAAATTCTTGCGAAAGGATGGTAAGTTCGACAAGAAGAAAGGTAAAAGTCAGCAAAAGTCTTATAGTGGCGAGGCATTTGGTATTCGATGCTATCACTGTAAGAAAGAGGGTCACACAAGAAAAGTGTGCCCTGAACGCCTGAAAGATCATGGAGGTAAGGATAATGGCAACTCAATCATTGTTCAAGATGACTTTGAATCATCTGATGTTCTTGTGGTTTCAAGCGGCGACTAAAAAAAATAGTGGATTATGGATTCAGGCTGCACTTGGAACATGACTCCAAATAGAGAATTGTTCAAGGAGCTATGTGATCAAGATGGTGGATCAGTGCTGTTGAGAAACAATAAAGCTTGCAAATTACTGGTATTGGATCTGTGAGATTCAAGCTCCATGATGAGTTAATAAGGTTATTGACTAAAGTTATGTATGTACCTGATTTGAAGATAAATTTGATTTCTCTTGGTGAAATGCATGTTCATGGGATACCATGAAGGAGTCAAACCTTATAGGCTATGGTGCCTAGAGTCAGGTCACAGAAGATGTACCACCAGTCGATATGTAGTTTTCAATGAAGTTTAGATGACCTTCAAGAAAACTGATGATGCTGACGAAGAGCTGGAACATGAAGAGATTCCTGTTGAGGTGAAGCATGTTGATGCTGAATTATGTATCCTAGATGAAGTCGAAGAAGAAGCAGAAGCTGCTGTCGAAGATGATGAGACTGATAATGGCTACCTGCTAGCAAGAGACAGGTCGAGGAGAGTCATCAAGCCACCTCAGAGACTTGGGCATGCAGATCTTATAGCTTATGCCTTAATCTCTGCAAGTGAGGTTCTCGACGAAGAACCTAAAGACTATAAAGAAGTTATGAGGAGTCTAAAGAAGACTGAATGGCTGAAGGCCATGGATGATGAGATGAAATCTCTTCATGATAACAACACCTGGGAACTGATCAATAAACCTGCTGTAGCCAGGTTAGTTAGTTGTAAATGGATTTTCAAAGTTACGGAAGGAATCAAATGAGTGGCGTCGAAGAGATACAAGGCAAGATTGGTCGCTAGAGGATTCACTCAGAAAGAAGGTGTCGACTTCAATGATGTGTTCTCTCCTATTGTGAAGCACAAATCCATTCGAATGTTGCTTGCCATGGTGGCACAGTTCGACCTTGAACTGGAACAGATGGATGTGAATACTGCGTTCTTGTATGGTAATCTAGATGAAATAATCCTAATGAGGCAACCTGAAGGGTATGTCAAAAAGGAAAGGAATATTATGTGTGCGATAGGATATTCGACAAGTTCATGACACACATAAGTTTCATTAGAAGTCAGTTCGACCACTGTGTTTACTTCAGATTTTGACCTGGTAATTTATTTGTTATTTTGTTGTTTTATGTGGATGATATTCTAATAGCAATCAACAATATCGAAGATGTAATGAGGGTGAAGGCTGAACTCAATAAGGAGTTCGACATGAAGGATCTGGGAGTTACGTCCAGGATTCTTGGGATTGACATCAGAAGATATAGAAAACAGTCGAAATTATGCTTATCTCAAGAGGCATACCTACGAAAGATTCTCGAAAAGTATGGTATGTCGAATTCAAAGCCTGATGTGACTCCGACAAACTCTCAATTCAATCTGAGTATAGATCAGTGTCCCAGTACTGATGTCGAAAGAGCTTATATGAATAGTATTCCATATGCTAATATAGTGGGTTCTTTGATGTATGATATAGTTTATACTAAACCTGACATAACATATACAGTAAGTCTTGTAAGCAGGTACATGGCAAATCTTGGAAAGGCTCACTGGCAAGCATTAAAGTGGATTTTAAGGTATATAAATGTGTCTCTGAATAGAGTCCTAATTTATGGTGGAGCCTTGGGTGAAGATAGTAAAACAACAATCGAAGGATATGTCGACTCTGATTATGCAGGTTGTATGGATTTCAGAAAATCTATTTCTGGATACGTGTTCACTATGTTTGGAACATTAATCAGTTGGAAAGCAACACTTCAAAAGGTTGTTGCCTTATCAACCACCGAAATGGAATATATCGCCCTAAGTGAAGCTGTGAAGAAAGCATTGTGGCTTGAAGGTTTTGCAAAGGAGCTGAAACTTCAAGGTCGAGTTGTCACTGTTAAATGTGATAATCAAAGTGCAATACACCTGTCGAAGAATTCAACCTATCATGAGCAAACCAAGCACATTGATGTGAGACTGCATTTCGTCAGAGGGGTAATCGAGCGTGGAGAAGTCCAAGTGCTAAAGGTTTCGATAAATCATAATGCTGCTGATATGATCACCAAGACGTTGCCCAGTTGCAAGTTTTTCCACTGTATGCAGTTGATAAAGCTGCATGAAGAAAACTAGCCTGTTTCTTGATGTTAAAGTTAGATCCAAGGTGGAGATTTGTGAGATATTGGATCGAACTCTAGTTTAGCATGCCGTCGAAGTCTGCTCACATGTTTTTGCCGAAGACCTACATGTTGTAGTTGAATTGTGTTCTAGTATGTAGTTGTCAAATTGGGTCTTATGTTAAAGATCCAATTGTTTAAGTTAGCTTGTACCCTAAGTTAACTTGTAATGAGTAATTGTTAAAAAACCCATTAGTTTAGTATGTTAGGTTTATTATAAATAACATACTAGTCTCTCATTCTAGGTGTGACAAAACCTAATTAGGGTGAGAGAGTTATATATTATTCCTGAGTATTTGTAATCTGATTTGACAGAGAAAGTAAAAAATGATAGTTATAACCAATCCTTGCTGTTCCTCTTGTTGTTCCTTAACCCTAACCCTTGTGTGTTTCTTGATCATAACAAAACCATTTGTACTTTATTTAAAAACATTCTAATTCACAACAAAATACTTAATACTTAATAATTAATTTATTCATTAAAAAAATCCTACTAAACAATATTACATCATTAAAAATATATAAATTTTTTTCAAATCATTACGATCACATTGGCAAAATTGAAGGGAATAAAAAAAACTAATTTTTAAAATGAAAAATGAAAAATTAAAAGGCTTATATGCACTTTTGGTCCCCCTAGTTTAGATTTTTTACACTTTCGGTCCCCCTATTATAAAACCTGCGATTTTGGTCCCTACATTTTGATGGTCTTTGCAATTTTGTGGTCCCCCTCCAATTTTGCTCCAAAACAGTACATGAACAGTGCACGTCCGTCATGAACAGTGCACGTCCGTACATGAACAGTGCATGTCCGTACATGAACAATGCACTGTTCATGTACGGTTTTGGAGCAAAATTGGAGGGGGACCACAAAATTGCAAAGACCATCAAAATGTAGGGATCAAAATCGCAGGTTTTGTAATAGGGGGATCGAAAGTGTAAAAAATCTAAACTAGGGGGACCAAAAGTGCATTTAAGCCAAATTAAAAATCATCAAATTAGAGAATAAAAAATGCATTTAATTTTTTTTCTTTTTAAAAAGATTATTTTTTTAAATGTGTTAAAAAAAATATTTTTTTAATAAGCACGCACGAATCTCATGTGCGATTCCATTGTTAGACTTGGATGTTCACTTTACAGAAATAAATCACTTTTTTTCCTGCCTAACATAAAACGCGAGTAAAAAAACTCACATACGTCACAACAAACGCTCTGTCAAGTGAGAAACGACACAAGAAAACGCATAGCTAAAAACAACTATCAAACCCAATTCATTTTTCAGCGAACATTAGGGTTTTCAATTTCCTTCTTCTTCTTCGTAAGCTTCATCTCTTTCTACCATGTTTCTCATCACTAACTTCTATTTCCACTTCGATTGTTCATCATTTCTCTCTATTTCGCTTGCATTTTTAGTAGTTTCAATTTTATGCAATTATTGTTCTAAGTGCATCGTTTATCTTTGAATTGTTTTGTTTTGTACTTTGGATGTGGTGTTTGAGAGTTTGTTTGTTGATTTCGAATTTTGGGGGTTTGACTGTGGTTGAGATCGAGGGTTTTGGTTGTTTGTTGTTAAAATTGAGAAAATAGCGGAAATGTGTTTTCGCTTCGGATTCGATTCGTTGACCTGCGTACTTTGTAGTTGAAAGTACAGGGAGAGAGAGAGATACTAAGATTTAGGGAAGTAAGACCACACAGGTGCAAAACCTTGACCAAGTCTCTTTGTTCTTTTGTTGCCGCTTTTAGTTTTGAAAGGCTTTTTTTTTTTTTCTTTCTAGTTTCCATTTTTCAATTTCCAGAACTATCACTTTTTTCAGGATTTTATCTATGGTAGCTTATAATGTTTGGCATTTTAAAATTTGTTTTATTCATTTTTGCTTTCACATGGAAATATGGGTTGTTAGTTAGCCAGTTTTTGCGTGTGGGTGTTTAGAGTTGTTGTTTGATTCATATGAGGTGAAGCTTATTGTTATGGCTTCTGTTATTAGTAAAATTCTCTAATTGCAAAGACTAGGTCAACTGTCATTGACTGAGTTTTGAGATAGTTTTAACTTATTGACCTTTAATGGAAGCTGATAATATGCTACAAGAAAATGTACTTTCTTAGAATGTGTGGGTTAGGCCTAACTCGTCCATACAATACCGGCTTGTAAGGTGGGGATTGTCCCCGCTTATAAACATATTTTCTAGGCCTTATATTGTCAGCTGTGAGACTCTTAACATACTTATATTGGCCTTGTATTGTTATTTTTTCTTCTCATTTATGTAATGATTTTCTTGTATTCTGTGTTATCCTGATCACTTTAGCATTTTTAGATGAAACAAGTATCTTGTTACCTAGCTAGCGCAATTGCTCTATTTTTCTAGTATGCTTTTATGCCTTTTCTCTCACCTCCTCCTGATTGTTTGTTTGTACAGAACTGTTTGCATGGATGTTTGGAAATCAAATTTATAAATATACTAAATAATCAAGATAGTAAATCTGTCACATTTGTAACTCTTGAATGTGCTCTTTTTGCTTGAGTAAAAGTGTAATTGATTCAGGACGATAGTTAGTAATTTGAATTCATTTGCAAACTGCCATAATTTCAGTTCGCACTTAGTGATTATCTATTTATTTCCTTTTCTTTTCTTTCATCAATGATAGTCATTGAGCTTTTAAATTTGAGTTTTAATTATAGCTTACATTTATTGCAATTTTGGAACATTGTGTTTCATTGTAGACCAGCTCAAATAATTTTCCGGTTTCTTTTCTGTAGGGATAACCTTGTTCAAGAGTTGATTCTGATTCAGTCACCGAGTTCATAGTCTCTATGTATAAGCATGGTAAGCACTATAACCTTTTCCACCTCTATTCTTTGTTAGAGTTATTGGTAGAAAAATTTCCTCCACCCTCCACGCCCCAAGAAACACAGGAGAGGAAGGAGATTCTATAACTAAGTCAATATAAAAATATGATTAGTTCCTTAATTGATATTCAGGACTTCTAGCAACTTATTGCTTGATTAGCCAAGTTGGATGTGGGATTAGGAGGCTTATAGTCAATCTTTAGCTTTACTACCATTTGTTAATTCTGATGGATGATCGTGAAAATGGAAGGCACAAAGCAGATCAATATAAATCTGCTCAGGGACAGGTATATAGAAATAAATTGAAGTTTGCATGAACATAATAGTTGTTAAAAGTGATGCATATTAGCCGTAACAAAGGTGATTTTTCTACTAATGTTGTTCTCAAAATTGCTATTGCAGTGGTTGATGCAACAACATCAGCACCAGCATCCATCCATGAAGCAGATTATGGCAATCATGGCTGAACGAGATGCTGCCATTCAAGAAAGAAATCTGGCCCTTTCTGAGAAAAAAGCAGCACTTGCAGAACGTGACATAGCATTCCTACAGCGGGATAATGCAATTGCGGAACGAAATAATGCACTTATGGAAAGAGACAATGCAATAGCAACCCTTCAGTTTCGAGAAAACACTATGGCTAATGGCGGTATGTCATCATGCCCTCCAGGATGTCAAATTTCACGGGGAGTTAAGCATATACATCATCTTCCGCAACAGGTAAACCAATTGCCTACTATGGGGGATTCTTCTTATGGTACGCGTGAATTGCCCACAACCAATGCCCTCCCAGAATCACCTATTCCTTCAGAGGTTGGGAAACCACCTAGGCGGGCCAAACGACCAAAGGAAAGTAAGTCTGTTTCACCCAACAAGAAGACTCCAAAAACTACTAGAAAGGTCAAGAAGGAGGGTGAAGATTTAAACAAGACAATGTTTGCCAATGACAAAGCACTTGAATGGAAGAGTAGTCAGGAAATTATAAACGAAAGTGATGAACTTAACAAGCAGTTAGGGGTCTCAAAGGCTGATTGGAAACCACAGGACTTGGCACTGAATCAAGTCGCATACGATGATTCAACCATGCCAGCACCAGCGTGCTCTTGTACCGGCGTTCTAAGACAGTGCTACAAATGGGGTAATGGAGGTTGGCAATCTGCTTGTTGTACAACCACTTTATCGGTGTATCCACTTCCAGCAGTGCCCAACAAAAGGCATGCACGAGTAGGTGGTAGGAAAATGAGTGGAAGTGCTTTTAATAAACTGCTTAGCCGGCTTGCAGCTGAAGGACATGATCTCTCACACCCAGTTGACCTTAAAGACCATTGGGCTAAACATGGTACAAATCGATATATCACAATAAAGTAGATCACATGATATTTTTCTTTGGACGAGCAATCCACAATCAAGGGTCAATTATGGATTCTAAAGTCAAACAAGGAGGAAAGTAAGGTAATGTAAATTTCATCTGTGAAAACTTATTATTATAGTTGTCATTCCTATAATTAGGATGAGAGGAAATGGCAAGGTAAACCATATTTCTGTCACTTGTAACCCATTTGATCTGCAAAAATGGTCTGTGGTGGGGGCAATCTCATGTACTGTATTTAATAGGCTTGGTAATGCATCTTGTGGTTAAGACAAGAATAATTGTAGAGCCCTTTATCTTTAGGTGAACTTTGCTGTGAAATGAACTATCTGAATTCATATGTAGAATTGGTATATTTATGTAACTTTTCTTTTTTCATGTGGAGTACTATTCCATTGACTAAACTTTCTTGTTTAAGATAAGAAAAACATTATTTAATTATTAATATTTATAATGAATAACCTTTTTAGAGTTGATATTTATCATTAAAAATATTTTAAATTTGAATTATTATAAATCAAAGTCATAAGAATAAGTTAGTTGGTTTTATTTTTTTTTAATTTCATTTTCACATACTTTAAACGAATTTTATACGAATTTCTTTCTGTGTAATTGGATTGACGTTCCTAACTTGGCGCCAATGATTCATTTGGTGCATCTCATTTTGTATTGTTTTTTTTTTTTTTTAATTTTACTTGAAATAATTAATTAATTAAGAAAAATTGATTAAATATTAATATTATTTAATTTAAATTAGATTACATACGAAAATATTTTTTACACTATTGATAACGACTTATTTGATTATAATGACCATCGGTTTCACACAAGATACCCTTTTTCTTTTTCGTACAGGTCTTTGTTGTACCATTTTTCGTATAGGTCTTTATTGATTCACTTGAGGTGTTAAGGTCTTTATTGATTCATTTGAGGTGTTTGGTATGAGGTCCTTCAAGTAGGGATGACACACGGGTATGTCCGTCCCGTTTAGCCCCGCCCTGTAGAAGCCCACAAAATATGAGACGAATCGAAGTGATACTCTTTTTCGTACAAGTCTTTATTGATTCACTTGAGGTGTTAATGTCTTTATTGATTCATTTGAGGTGTTTGGTATGAGGTCCTTCAAGTAGGGGTGACAAACGGGTATGTCCGTCCCGTTTAACCCCGCCCTGCAGAAGTCCACAAAAAATGAGACGAATCCGTCCCGTTTAGCCCCGCCCTGCAGAAATCCACAAAAAATGAGACAAATCGAAGTGGTCAAAGTTAGAGATGCTGGCTCACTTACTAGACTCGTCCCATTTAATGATGGGCATGCGGCAGGCTCACACTTCTCTTAAATTTTTATTTTCACTAATTATATAATTTCAAAAAAAATATTCATTCATTCTAATACTACCAAAATTTAATATCATCATTGCTAAATAATATATGTATAAACACACTTGCATTGCATAAAAGAACACTATCATTATCCTACATACAATAATTAAATTCAACGAACCTTAAATATCACAAATTTAACATAAGTTCAACACCACAAATTCAATAAAAGTTCAACACCGTAAATTCAACAAAAGTTACGAAAGAAGTCATAAATAGTTTAATCTAACATCAAAGTATCTAAATTCTCTACAAACATAAACAAATGATGCTTCAGTTGTAATACTTTTTGCCAAACTTCCATCATCATTATCTTCATCATCACCCACTACATCTATAAAATAATTTAAGTCTTTTAAAAAAAATCATTTAAGTGTAAGTAACTAAATTAACAATATTGAAAAATCATAGTATTAAAAGAAATTTTAATATTTGATTATGTACCAAAACCATTGATACCGTGAAGCCAATTGCAAGTAAAAACTAATGCCTCTACATTCATCAACAACAAGCGTTTTCTATATTTGTTTATAATGATCGAACCAATATTGAAAGCAGATTCAAATGCAACTGTAGTAATAGGGATGCCTAACAAATCACGAGCCAGTGAAGATAACTCTTTAAACCTATTTCAATTCTCCTTCCACTATTGAAGAACATTCAAGTCATCAAATTCAATAACTTAAATCGACATTTGCCTCCTCCTAATAAACATCAAATTGAGACTTTCGGTCTCTGTTGCAAGTTGTTGTTTGTGTGCTTTCAAATCCTATTATGATAAAAAGGAAATGAATAGACACGTGTTACAACATGTAACAACTGTTTGTAACATTTAACAACAACAGATTTGACAGCATGTTTGTAACATTTAACAACAACATATTTGACAATTTACAACATGTTTTAACAACATTTAACAACATGTAATAATTGACAACATGTTTGTTACATTCAACAACAACATATTTGACAATTTACAACATGTTTTAACAACATTTAACAACATGTAATAATTGACAACATGTTTGTTACATTTAACAACAACATATTTGACAATTTACAACATGTTATAACAACATGTAACAATCGACAACATGTCTGTTACATTTAATAGCAACATATTTGAAAATTTAGAGCATGTCATTATAAAGCGTTTAACAATAGGTAACATATTAACACAAGTTAATAATTAGAGGGGGCTACTTACAATGAACAAATTTTTAGTTAACGCATGTGAACTTGATTCCGCTCTAGTGATGGAAGATGGAGTTTGAGAGGTTATGAAAGACGAAGTATAATGGAAGATGGAGTGCACCCTTTCATTTTAGTGATTATATTGAAATGGTTTTGTGTGTTTGAATATTTATATTAATACAGTATTTACTCATATTAGATTAAACTATATACATAGTTTGTAACATGTTAATACTGATATTAATCAGTGTCTATTTATAAGATTTTATAACGACAGTTTATAACTTTATAACACTGATATTAAAAGTTTTTTAAATTATAACAGTAACAGATTTGACAACATGTCTGTAACATGTAACATTTAACATTTAACGACAACAATATTTGCTCATTCTGATATTATATTAAACTATATACATACGTAGACACATATTACATACACCTGTTTTTAATTAATCTCCATATACATTAACACTTATTAAATACCCTCATTCATAAAATATTATGCTAGCACGTAAATTTTTAATTAATCTTCATCTTCAACATAAGAACAAATATTACTCCAAATTAATTCAATTTCAACAAAGACTGAAAATGTCCATCTTGATACAAAGACTATGATTTTTTACTTGATTGAAAATAGGTTATAGTGCATGTCAAGTGAAGAACAAAGTGATAGAGAGAAAGAGTTAGGAGTTGAAACTTACGCAAACAAGTGTGAGCGACAAAGAGAGAGGTGAGGCCGACGAAGAGAGAGGTGAGATTGTCAAATTTTCGGCAAGCGGTTTAGCAAATGAGCACGTTTCTGGAAAATTTTATGTGAAAGAAAGGAAAAGGAGTTATTTATGTGTGAGATATTGGATCGAACTCTAGTATTGTCGACAGAGATTTAGCATGTCATCGAAGTCTGTTCACATGCTATTGTCGAAGACCTACATGTTGTAGTCGAATTGTGTTCTAGTATGTAGTTATCGAATTGGGCCTTGTGTTAAGGATCCAATTGTTTAAGTTAGCTTGTACCCTAAGTTTGCTTGTAATGAGTAATTGCTAAAAAGCCCATTAGTTTAGTATATTAGGTTTATTATAAATAACATACTAGTCTCTCATTAAGTGTGACAAATCCTAATTAGAGTGAGAGGGTTATTTGTTATTCTTGAGTACTTGTAGTCTGATTTGAAGAGAAAGTAAAGAATAGCAGTTATAACCAATCCTTGTTGTTCATCTTGTTTTTTTCTTTAACCCTAACTCTTGTGTGTTTCTTGCCGATAAAGAAACCGATTATACTTTGTTTTAAGGCATCAAATTTCACAACAAATTGGTGCGGTGAACGTGGAGGAGGATGCCTTCAACAAAGTATGAGATTAAAAAGTTCATTGGAGTGAACGATTTCGGTATGTGGAGCTTGAAGATGAAAGCCCTACTGGTTCAACAGGGTTGTTTGGAAGCGTTGAAGGGAGATGCAGTCATGGACGTCGCGTTAACGGAAAAAGAAAAGACGGCCAGGATAGAGAAAGCCAACACCGCAATATTGTTGAGCCTTAGTGATAATGTTCTCCGACAGGTATCAAAGGAGACTACGACATCGGGGTCATGGTTGAAATTTGAAATTTTGTACATGGCCAAATCCCAGGTGTAGTGACTCTACCTGAAGCAAGCTTTGTATTCATTCAAGATGAGTGAAGACAAAGTGTTGGATGAGCAGTTGGATATGTTTAACAAGATGATCCTTGATCTTGAAAATATTGATGTAAAGATCGATGATCAAGATCAAGCATTATTGTTGTTGTTGTGCGTTTTGCCTATAACACTTGCTTACTTCAAAGAACCTCTCATGTATGTAAGAGAGTCCCTGAGCTTTGAAGAAGTTCAATTAGCCTTGTATTCTAAGGACTTGAACCAACGAAAGGAGCATAAACCTTTGACGGTTGGTGAAAGTTTGGCGGTCAAGGGAAAATTCTTGCGAAAGGATGGTAAGTTCGACAAGAAGAAAGGTAAAAGTCAGCAGAAGTCTTATAGTGGCAAGGCATATGATATTCGATGTTATCACTGTAAGAAGGAGGGTCACACAAGAAAGGTGTTCCCTGAACGCCTGAAAGATCATGGAGGTAAGGATAATGGCAACATAGCCATTGTTCAAGATGACTTCGAATCATCTGATGTTATTGTGGTTTCAAGCGGCAACCCAAGAAAAGAATGGATTATGGATTCAGGTTGCACTTGACACATGACTCCAAACAGAGAATTGTTCGAGGAGTTATGTGATCAAGATGGTGGATAAGTGCTACTGGGAAACAAGAAAGCTTGCAAAATTGCAGGTATTGGATCTATGAGATTCAAACACCATGATGAGTCAATAAGGTTATTGACTGAAGGTAGGTATGTACCTGATTTGAAGAGGAATTTGATTTCTCTTGGTGAATTCGATAAGAAGGGATATGTTTTTCAAGGAGAGAAAAGTATCCTAAGAGTCCTGAAGGGGTCGAAGGAAGTCTTGAGAGGCGTGAAGAAACAAGGCTTGTATACCCTTGAGGCTGAAGTTGTAAGTGGTTCGACAAATGTTTCATCCATGAAACCTTTATCGAAGACACAAATTTGGCACATGAGATTGGGCCATGTCAATGAAAGGGGTCTGGTCAAATTGGGGTAACAAAATCTGCTTGGAGGAGACGAAGTCGAAAAGCTGAAATTTTGTGAACCCTGTGTACTTGGAAAATCTTGCAGAGTGAAGTTTAATAAAGGCAAACAAATGACTCATGGATCCCTTGATTACATCCATGTTGATCTTTGGGGGCCTGCAAGGTGTCCATCACATTCATGAGCAAGGTATTTTCCATCCATAGTCGATGATTATTCTAAAAAGTCATGGGTATTCATCAAAAAGACTAAGGACGGACCTTTTGAAAATTTCAAAGGTTGGAAGACTTTGGTTGAAAATAAGACTGGCAAAATGGTCAAGAGTTTGAGAACCGATAATGACCTTGAATTTTGTAATGAGGCGTTCGACAGCTTTTGTGCTGTCTTAGGTATTGCAAGGCCTAAAACTACTGTAAGTACTCCACAACAAAATGGTTTGGCAGAAAGGTTTAATCGAACTATTTTGGAAAGAGTTAGATGCATGTTGACTAGTGTTGGATTAAAGAAGGTGTTTTGGGATGAGGCTGTTTCGACAACAATATATCTGATAAACAAATGTCCTTTGATTGCGTTAGATATGAAGACACCTAAAGAAGTTTGGTCGGGGCATCCACATAGTCTCGACAGACTGAGAATATTTGGTTGCATGGCCAATGCTCATACTAGGCAAGACAAAGTCGAACATAGAGCTCTGAAATACATGTTCATAGGATACTCTGAAGGAGTCAAAGCTTATAGACTATGGTGCCTAGAGCCAGGTCAGAAGAGGTTTATCACCTTTCGAGATATAGTTTTCAACGAAGCTGAGATGACCTACAAGAAAACTGATGATGCCGACGAAGAGCTGGAACAGGGAGTGATTCCTATTAAGGTGGAGCATGTTGATGATGAATTGCGTATCCTAGATAAAGTCAAAGAAAAAGCAGAAGCTGCTGTCGAAGATGAGGTGACTGCTAATGACTTTCTGCTAGCAAGAGACAGGTCGAGGATAGTCATCAAGCCACCTCAGAGACTTGGGTATGCAGATCTTATAGCTTATGCCTTAATCTTCGCAAGTGAGGTTCTCGACAAAGAATCTAGAGACTATAAGGAAGTTATGAGGATTCGAAAGAAAAAGGTCATGGATGATGGGATGAAATCTCTTAACGATAACAACACTTGGGAACTGATCAAGAAACCTGCTGGAGCCAGGTTAGTCAGTTGTAAATGGATTTTCAAAGTTAAGGAAGGAATCAAAGGAGTGGCGTCGAAGAGATACAAGGCAAGATTGGTCGCTAGGGGTTTCACTCAGAAAGAAGGTGTCGACTTCAATGATGTGTTCTCTCCTGTTGTGAAGCACAAATCCATTCGAATGTTGCTTGCCAAGGTGGCACAGTTCAAACTTGAACTAGAACAGATGGATGTGAAGACTGTGTTCTTGTATGATGATCTTGATGAAACAATCCTGATGAGGCAACCTGAAGGGTATGTCGAAAGGGGGAAGGAAGATTATGTGTGCAAACTAAAGAGATCTTTATATGGACTGAAACAATCTCCTCGACAGTGGAATAGGAGATTCGACAAGTTCATGGCACATATAAGTTTCATTAGAAGTCAGTTCGACCACTGTGTTTACTTCAAATTTCGACCTGGTAATTCATTTATTATTTTGTTTCTTTTTGTGGATGATATTCTAATAGCAAGCATCATTGTCGAAGATGTAATGAGGGTGAAGGCTGAACTCAATAAGGAGTTTGACATAAAGGATCTGGGAGTTGCATCCCAAATTCTTGGGATTGACATCTGAAGAGATAAAAATCAGTCAAAATTATGCTTATCTCAAGAGGCATACCTACAGAACATTCTCGAAAAGTATGGTATGTCAAATTGAAAGCTTGTTGTGACTCCGACAAACCCTCAATTCAAGCTGAGTATATATCAGTGTCCTAATACTGATGTCGAAAGAGCTTATATGAATAGCATTCCATATGCTAATGTAGTGGGTTCTTTGATGTATGTTATTGTCTGTACTAGACCTGACATAGCATATGCAGTAAGTCTTGTAAGCAGGTACGTGGCAAATTCTAATTAGGATGAGAGAGTTTTTTGTTATTCTTGAGTACTTGTAATATGATTCAAAGAGAAAGTAAAGAATAGCAATTATAACCAATCCTTGTTTTTCTTCTTGATTTTCCGTTAACCCTAACCTTTGTGTGTTTCTTGCCGATAAAGAAACTGATTATACTTTGTTTTAAGACATCGTTTTTCACAACAAATTGGTGCGCTGAGCGTGGAGAAGTATAAGTGCTGAAGGTTTCGACAGATCATAATGATGCTGATATGATCACCAAAATGCTTCCCAGTTGCAAGTTTTTCCACTGTATGCAGTTGATAAAGTTGTATGAAGAAAACCAGTTTGTTTCTTGAGGTTAGAGAGTTTGCTCCAAAGTGGAGACTTGTGAGATATTGGATTGAACTCTAGTAATATTGACAGAGATTTAGCATACCGTCAAAGTGTGCTCACATACTGTTGTCGAAGATCTACATGTTATAGTCGAATTGTTTTCTAGTATGTAGTTGTCAAATTAGGCCTTGTGTTAAGGATCAAATTGTTTAAGTTATCTTGTACTCTAAGTTAGCTTGTAATGGGTAATTGTAAAAAAGCTCATTAGTTTAGTATGTTAGGTTTATTATAAATAGCATACTAGTCTCTCATTCTAAGTGTGACAAATCCTAATTAAGGTGAGGGGGTTATTTGTTATTCTTGAGTATTTGTAATCTGATTTGAAGAGAAAGTAAATAATAACAATTATAACCAATCCTTGTTGTTCTTCTTGTTTTTTTTCTTTAACCCTAACCCTTGTGTATTTCTTGCCGATAAAGAAACCGATTATACTTTTAAGGCATCGGATTTCAGAAAATTACGCAAGCCTAATTTTATATGATAGTGAACTGTTTTAGTATGTGCCATAATTTTATTAGTTTATAACTTATACCCACAGACTGCCCGTGACCGTCACGCGCCCACCCTGTTTATTTGCGATGCGGGGTGGGGCAGACATACTTAAATACGCGGGTTCAAAATTTAGGCTCGGCCCGTAAAAAAGGACGTGTAAAATGGGCAGGCCCCTGTAATTAGAGGGAGTAACCCTTATTCTTGTAACAACTTGAATTCATAGAATTTTGCAGTTGCAAATTGAATAAGTTTTTCACAGTTTGCGGGCTGAGAGTTACACTGCAGAAATTACCATCTTCTTCTATATTTTGTCAAACTCTAATTTTCTTTCTTCTACAGTTTTCTTTCTTTTCATTGTTATTGTGTATCGATAATAATCTTGTTCATCAAGGTTGTGGTGGATTTCCATCAATATAAAAATAGGTAAGAGTTAAGTTTTTTAATATATTTTTTTTAAGATTAAAAATTAGTTTTATTCTTTTGAGAAATAAATTAGATTTTGTAAAAATTTTAAAGACAAATCAAGCCTAATATATATATATATATATATATTAAGTGTATGTTTGGATTTCCATTTGTAAAAAGTGATTCTAAAAATATAAATGTGTAGTTGGATTGGCGGTGAACAAAACTGATTCTAGCATAATTGAGTTTGGTAGAATTAATTTTAATAGAATTGAGTTTAGCAGAATTGATTTATGATTGGATGCATTTATGTAAAAGTGAGTTAAAATATAAATTTCAGTGTAAAAATCACCCAAAATCAATTTTGGAGGTAGAAGCTACAAATTCAATCTTCAAGTAGAATCAATTCTATTTTTGATAATAAAAAAAAAACACCTCAAAATCATCCATAATCAATTCTACACCTCTAGATTTGATTTTGAGTCTTCCAAAAGTCAATCCAAGCATGCTAAAAATTGATTTTACTTTTTTAACTCATTTGTTGCATGATAATGTCCAATAAAAAATTACTTTACTTTGTCCATAAATCTTAACACAATATTTTTAGATTAGAATCTCGGGTCTTCGTAGTTATTGAATTATTAATGATTATTAGTAGAGATGGTAAACGGGCATGACCCTCTCGTTTAAATCTATTCAACCAAAATTAGTAAAAAAATGGATGGGCATAACAAGCATAGTTAAATATGTGAGCTTGAAATCTTGTTTTGCCCCGCATTAAAAGTGAGGGTGGAATTAGACTGATTCGTAGACACTGCATCTCTTAAGTTTAAAAATACAAACTTTATATTATAATATTTTACATATATTTAAATATATAGTTTTAGTTTATTATTTATTTTAAATATTTTACATATATTTAAATATTAAATATAAACTGAAATATATAATAATCTGAAATGATAAACTAAAATTATGCTAAACTATGTAATATTAACTATGTAATAAGTTGAAATTATTAAGTATGTAATATATACATTTTGAGTTGAAAAAAATCACAAGGAACAAAGTGTCCTAGTGGTAGGTGTAGGGGTGTATATGGGTTGAGTTAAGCCACAAAATCCGATCAAACCCACCCATAAAAATCCAAAAAAATGGGTTGTGTCGGATCATTGGGTGGATATGGGTTTTAAAACTAAAAAACCCATTAAAAAATAGGGTTTCAAGTAAAACCAGACTCAAACTCAAAAAACACATTGACCTACTAATTAAACACTTATTATTATAATTTTTATAATCTTGATGAATATTAACTTAGTTGCAATTTTAGTCTCTTAACATTTACTATTTTTTTTTATGGAAAGGAGGGCCGAAGCCCAAAGGAAAAAAGACTACACAAACACAAGCCTAAGGGTGGCAACACCCGCTAAATCCTTATCTAAAAGGTGAACCACAAATGGGGGATAATAATGGAAGATACACATCTTTTGCAAAGAAGAAATACCATTTCTAGTAAGCACACCCGCACACGCATTCTCTTCTCTAAAGATATGCAAAATAGTGATATCCTTGAAAAGATCCAAGTAATGTCTGATTTTTGAAATAAGTCTCCTTCCCCAGATCTTAATTGAATTATTTGTGTTGATATCGTGCACTACACGCCGCGCATCCAAATTAACATCAATACTCGTAAATCTCATTTCTATAGCAATCTTCAAACTTTCATATACTCCCCAAAGCTCAGCAGTATAACTATCGCAAACTCCGATATGTGCTTAGAAAAACCAATTAGCTATTCACCCTCACTTTCTCGAATGATGCCTCTATAACTAGCATTTCCAAATTTGTCTCTTCCTCCATGGTATTAAGTTTCACTTTACCCATTGTTGGTGCATCTCACTTAATAAGTTTCACTTCCCATATATGATCCCTATTTGAACCCAAAGTCGCTTCCGCCATTCTATAATCATGCATTGATTTCTTAATTTGAGTCACCATATCCCTTGGTATCGAATAATTGTCATTATGATTTTCTTTATTATGCCACATCCAAAGATTATGCCAAGCTTGGGCCCAAAACTCTTTCCAACCTTCCTCGTTGTGTCAACCCATATTTTCATGCAAATTACTATGAATCCAAGCATTGAGATTACCTGCAAAGAATGATGCCTTTTTGTTAGTATGAACCTCCGTCAACCATATCGCCATAGCACGTGGAACATCTCTTAGGACATGCAAAATGTCTTCCTCAACATCCCCACAAAGGTTGCACATGGCACTACTAACTCCAAATCTAGCTTTCTTCATATTTGTAAACAGACTATCATGAGTAACAAGCCATACAAAAGCTCTCGTACGTTGCGACGCTTGAATCCTCCATATAATGTCATAATCTTCCAAATTCTGCTGCATTACTTTACCATATAGCAATGCATACATCTATTTAACAGAGAAACCATTACTATAATCACCTATACACATGATATCATCAGGTCCATCATCAATGGAGGGAGGAAAAAAAGTCGCGATTCTCAGCTTTATCTTCTGAGCCAACCACGACGCTAATACTTCCCAATTCCACTATCCATTATCCAACACTAAATCACAGACACTAGCATCTCGAAGGTTATCCGGAATAACAACATCTAAGTCTGAAATCTTAAAATTGTGGTTCAACCAAATGTCACTCCACGCATTGATCTTCATGTCGTTTCCAACCTCCCACATACTATGCTCCAAGACAGTAGGCCACAATTTGACCATATTTTTCCAGAAACTGGAATCGTTATCTTTTGCCGTCATATTATCGCGATCATTTCCTCTCTCATACTTCCCCCACACGACTTGCTTCCAGAACTCATTTTCACCATGATGGAGTTTCCAGTTCAATTTTGCCAGACAAGCATCATTCATTATTTCAAGGTTACGCAGCCCAAGTCCTCCTACATGTTTAGGTCTCGTTATCGTACACTAGCTCACAACATGATGATGCTTCTTAGCCTCATTATCCCCCCAGATGAAACGCCTTTGTATCTTATTTATTTCATTTATGCAATATTTGGGAATAACTGTTGTCATCATAGGGTAAATAGGGAGAGCTTCTATAACACTTTTAACCAACGTTATTCGGCCCGCGAAAGCAAGTTGATTTCCTTTCCAAGCTGCCAATTTAGAGTTCACTTGATCAATTAGATATTGGAAATCCTTCTTTTTAGGCGCCTTCCCTGTGAGAGGAACACCAAGATACTTCCCCATAGAAGTAGTTTCAATGAAACCCGAGATTTGCACCAAATGCTCATGCTTCGCTCTTGTCATATTCTTTGAAAATAGAATCCGAATTTTTTCCTTGCTGACTTGTTCCCCCGACATGTCGCATAACTTATCCAAGATACGCTTGATACACTTCATTTATTTTACAAATGCCTCTCCAAAAAGGAGCAAGTCATCTGCAAATATAAGGTGGGATACAAAAGGACCTGATCTGCCAACTTTGATAGCCTTCTAATCCTTATTATCTACAACATGCATTATTGAAAGCTCCTGTGGTTTGACTAAATTTTGGTAAAACATATTATTGATAAAGATGAAGAAATCTGCCCATGAACAAAGAGGTCAAAGAAGATGTCCCAACCTGAAGACACGACATCCTGAACTAATATACTGATTTAGCAGGTGTTAAATCTATAACAAATATGCCCAAGACTTGATGCATTTTTTAGGAATGGATCAAGGACCAAAGATATGAAGTCCAAGACAACCGAAGCCTATATAAGAAGACTTAGACCTAGGGTTTTAGATATACCTTTTTGTAACCTAGTTCTTGTTTGAAAAATAAGGGTTTAGGGTTTTGAGAGTCGTTGGCTCTTTGTATTGTAAGTTTCCCTTTGTATCGGTTTGATGCATTGTGGTAGACATAGGGTATCACACAGATTCAGAAGCCTTTAGGTAATGAATTGTGTATTGTTTTTGGATGAAGCTTTGAAGCAAATCCAAGTTAGCTTGTTGGTCAAGTATGCTTGATAGAACGCTGTATTGACAAGGATGAACCATTTACTAGTGGCAGTAACTATAAGAGATCACATGTTGTGATTAAGGGAAGTGAGTTGTGGTTCTCATATCAAAGATTATGTTCTTTGATAAAGATTTCATTGGGTAGTGATTAGGAGATAAAGTTGTAAATTTGGGAGTTTAACTTTATAATAATACTATAGATAGTGAAGTCTTCTTCCTGGATTGGTATCCCTCCGAGTAGGAGAATTGCACCGAACTGGGTTAACATATTATGTGTTGTTTATCATTCTGCCATTTAAAGTTCTGTTGTGTTCTTGATAACATGTCGTAACATCTGTTGTGACTTTGTGTTGATATTCAGAGTATCAACTGTTTGTGTTCTGCCCTTGTTTATAAGATGCAGAGATCAATGTCTTGACATGTTGTTAGGACATCTGAGGATCTGTATACCAGAATTTCAATTGGTATCAGAGTAGACATCCTGTTTGTTTCTGGATGAGATCTTGGGAGATACTTTCTGGAGCTTTAAACAAGGAGGAGTTTTGGAGATCAGATCATTCACTCATACATACTCAAGGGTATTAATGGATGTGATTGATATTCTGGATCGAAGGTAACAACTTGGGGTTGTTCATATTTTCTGAGGAGGTTCTACAACAACTGCAAGAGAAGTGGCTAATTTTCTTTGTTTGGGTGTCTTATAAGATGTTCTGACATCTTATTAGGGCATGTTGAATTTGTTCCTTGGTGGTTCCGCTGCATATGTTTCTGATGGAAGAACTTTGGTATTTATGGGATTTTGGAGTTGTGACTGAAGACAGGTGGTGGAAGATCTCAACTGATGGTTGTTATATTTGAAGATAACTGCATCTTTTCATTCCAAAGTCGGGAGTGATGGAATAAAGAGAGTTGTTGGTAGATGTCTGTCATGGTAACTTGGTACTTGGAAGCTTGGTTCCATTGTGTATCTTGAAGTCAGTGGAAGAGAAGGTGAGTTGAGATTAAGTTTATCAAGTTCTTGCTCTAGGAATTTGATAAATTATTTTTCGGCTAAGTTGTCAAAGATACTTGAGATCTCTCTCAAGTCCACTCATAAAGGCATCTCAGTTGTGCATCTGGAGTCTTCTAGTTACTCTTCTGACTAGAGGGTGTTTCTGTGAAACATAAATCTGAAGAAAGTGGAGGTGATCTATTTTCACCATCCAAAAGTGCAAGGAAGGATTCATCTTTCTTAATCCTAAGGATGAATCCAATCTTAGTGGAGATTTCAGTACTGTTGAGGTAAATAGGGTTAATTCAGAGAGAATCTTAGTTACTTGAGTCAAGGGTGGCAGCCTTGGTATCTCAACACTTTGAAGACACTTGCAAAGATTGAATACTTGATAAGTGTTCATGGAATGATCTGTTGGAGTATGGCTTCAATAGTGAAACATGGTTATTAAACAAGGATTTAAGATCGATTGTTATTTGTGAAATTCACAAGTATTTAATTGATTATTCTCAGATTTGAAGTTCAAGATTGCTGATGTTCAACAAGATGTTGAAACACCTCTTCATCAGAGTTTGTGCAGAATCATGGGAGGGGTACTGCATACGCTTTTGGATCTAATTCTCATAGGTGTTGACCTAAGAATCTGCTTCAGTCTGGTGTGGCAGAAGCATCTGATCTCTGGAGAGTTTTCTGGCAAGAAATTGGTCTAGACAATAGTGATGTTGAAGATGAAGAAGAAGACATCATAATCTTGATGAATATTTCTTGGATCAGTTTATTTCTGATCTAGGAGTATTGGAGTGCAGCAGGTGTGTTACAGTTGTTACTAGAAGCATCTGATGCTTATCTGGAAAGTGTCCTAGCAAAAGACTTGTCCAGAATATGGTGCTGGTGATGGCACAACTTAGGTAAGTTTATTTATGATTTAGGTACATAGGAGCATGCAATCTTGCTCATCTTGGAGGTCTAGGATAAGTGGCAGTTATCTCTGACTTTCTGCAGATTGCTCTACTTAAGGAAAATGGCATTCCTTTGGTATAGATGTGGTGTAGTCTATGACTACTTCTTTTCTGAAGAATTAGACTTGGCACGTTTGAGTTCTTTGGAGTTGTGAAGCAGGTATTCATCAAGCTGTGAGCTTGAATTGAATAACTGTGATATGATTAAGTGGGTTGGAGGTTGTCTACTCAAACTTGGTTGTCGAATCAAGTCTATGAGAACATGGAACTCTTGTTCTATTATAGGGAGAAGGTTCTTCTAAGTGGCAGAAGGAAGGGTTGAATTCCTCAGCTGGATATCTGATCATATGTCATGACATCAAGCAAAAACTTCAGGGTCTTATTTGATGTTGTGGCGCATCATCGTAAGATAAGTTGATCTTCTCAGAAATAAATGGAAGTAATGCTTCAAAAAGGTCTATCTCATACACTTTGCGGGAGCTGTAAGAAGGAGAAAATGTTACATGTATAAAGCTTGGTGGATCCAAGATGGCTTGTTATGGAGTAAATGGACTATGTGACTTGAATTTTAGGTTTCATTGGTGGATCAGAGGGTTTTCTGAAACTCTGAAGAAAAGCTAAGATTAACCAAATAGTGGCATTTGGTTGATCTTTATCGTGCATTCAAGAAGGGTGCTTGGAACTAATTACTCTTGGGCAGAAGGGTAGTTGGTTGAAGACTTAAGGAGGTTCTAGTTCAGTTCTATCTTGGAGCTTGTGGTAAAAGTTCTAAGTTGATTATGTAAGATTACCTTTGTTTGGTGGATGAGAGTTTATTTCTCTCTGTGATGGTCTGAAGTTCTTATTCATTAAGTTGGTGGTGTAGTGTTGTATGAAGATCTTCCGTTGGATTACTATGCAGTAGTAAGTCCAATGGTGGAGCATATCAAGAACCATGGTGTATGGTGTCTGTGATATGTGAAGGATGTTCTAACTGATGTTAGAACATCATCTGGGTTGGTTATCCTTGGAGTAGGATTCTAAGTTCTGTGTGTGGAACTTGGCACTCACATCGTGTCTAAGAAGTATTTATCTTGTTATACGAGAGAATGATGAATAAAGGACTGTCTTAGAAGTGTGATGTGAATGTGGTATCAGACTGAAGTGGATCATAGGTTGGTTGCATGAAGGTCTGAATTCTAATGTGTTCAAAATATGGAAGCTGATATTCACCAGTTAAATCAGAAGTATTCTATCTTATCATATGAGAGAATGATAAATTGAAGACTATCTTAGATCATGGGGTGTTTATCTAGAAGGCTGACTCTTGCTGAAGGCAGAATACTTGTGGAGAAGTGGTTTCTTCTGCTATAAGTCATGCTAGAGAGAAGTGGACCAGTTTGGTGCTTGTGGAGCATATAAGCTGAGGATTTCTGGAGCATGTGTTTGATGTCCTTCAAGTGTGGAGAACATCTAGGCGAGCTAGCAAACTAAGGGGCTCTGTATGTCTCTTTGAGGAATGTGAAGCATTCCAGATTCAATTGGGTTATATCTCAGGGAACAAGGATATCTATACATGAGAATTCAAGAGAAATTTGTATGGTGTATGGATGGTTTCTGGACGAGAGGGATCAATGGTGTTTTAGTCTCAATCCAAGAGTTTGTTGGTTGTGGTACACGGATGTGTTCTTGGCACTCTCACTATATGATCAAGAAGTTGTCATGGGATATCATGTGGTGATTTTGAGGTGTTTCTTGCTGAAGAAACATCTTTAGAGAAAGATAGGGGAGAACTTCTGTCTGTTAAAGGTACTAGTGTGGTACATGGAGTGCTTGAGGATCAAGCATTAGGTGAATGTGTTCAGCAGGTGTGTTGAACAAAGGGTGCGCTCTTGAAGACATGAAGATGTATCTTATGTTTTCCCTTCATTTAAGGTGTTTTGCTTGCAAAGGAGCACTGATTATCTATGACAGAGGGAGTTAGACTTCTATTTTGGATAGGTTGTTGTAGTAATGCAGTTGTTTATCAAGACTGGTTGTGATTTCAAGCGGTTTGTGATAGGTTGTCTCTTGGGAGGATGAGGTGTCGAGAAAGATGTATTGACACTGCTCTGCTGTTGTAGGTTGTGGGGGACTTGATAGTATAAGGTAAGTTTAATCATTAGAGAGTCAATAGATTGAATAAGTGGTGTTCATGCTTCTTAGAAGTGTCCAGAGAATCATCACATGCGTCTGGGAGAATTTATTTTTCTCTGCATATTGGAATTCAAATTCAATAGCTGTTTACTATTGAAGCTTAAGAAGATATCATGATCAAGGTTACTAATTCTGGATGAAAGCAGTTCATTTAGAATTGAGTAAGAAGATTTGTGACTATGCTTCAAGTTGTGCGTGTCTAAGATTGATGAGACAATGCTATGGGGTATTGATCAATACAGAAGTTTTTACTAGACAATGTCTGACATGATGTCAGGACATTGTTAAGGATATGTTTTTTAGTAATTGGTTCCTTGGACGATGTGCCTTGAACACTGGAGAACATATCCGTGCAAAACACGTTCTTCGTTACTTGCATTAATTTTGGACGGTTTTCTCTAAAGAAGAAACAGTCAAAGCAGTCTTGGCCAGTGCACATTTGTTTTGGTAAAGTTACATCCTTCGATTAATGATTTCATTGAATTGACCATCGTTATTTTCAATGGTTCGCTACATTCAAAGGAAATTTCCTGGGTATTTAAGGGAATATTTGGATTATTTTGTCTCAGGTTATGTTCTATTTGTGGCGTGTTCCAAATGGATAAGTATTGGTTGGGTATGGGAATGTCTTGGCTACTTTTATCAATTTTTGGCTAAAAAGGGGGAGTGTGGGTCACTGGTACAAGGGAAGCGTGTGTTGTTCTTGCAGTTGCTTTGCAAGGATGTTGAACAAGATGTTCTAACATCTTGTCTGTGTCTCAGTTTCCTTTGTGTCTTGTGATTTGAGTTATAGAACAGGTTGTGTCTTATGACCTGAGTTACATGCTCTATGTACTCAGAACTACGAAGTCTACAACTATTCTCTAGAGGGGGAGTGTGTTTGACAGAAGTGTCCAGTATTCTTCTGTTTCAGACTTCCTTCTATGGGTTTATTGTCCAAAAGGAGTTTTAGCCAAAATTTGTCAAAATGGGGAGAATAAAAGCTTCTGTGGTTTGACAAAATTTTAGTAAAACATATTGTTGATAAAGATGAAGAAATCTGCCCATGAACAAAGATGTTGAAGAAGATGTCCCAACCTGAAGACACGACATCCTGAACTAATATATTGATTTAGCAGGTGTTAAATCTATAACAAATCTGCCCAAGACTTGATGCGTTTTTAGGAATGGATCAAGGACCAAAGATATGAAGCCCAATATAGTTGAAGCCTATATAAGAAGACTTAGACCTAGGGTTTTAGATATACCTTTTTGTAACCTAGTTCTTGTTTGAAAAATAAGGGTTTAGGGTTTTGAGAGTCGTTGGCTCTTTGTATTGTAAGCCTCCCTTTGTATCGGTTTGATGCATTGTGGTAGACATAGGGTATCACACAGATTCAGAAGCCTTTAGGTAATGAATTGTGTATTGTTCTTGGATGAAGCTTTGAAGCAAATCCAAGTTAGCTTATTGGTCAAATATGCTTGACAGAACACTGTTGTCGCGGTGAGAATCGGATTCCATAGCTATTAAGTTAACCAGGTTCACAAATCTTAATTCACCACCGGTCTTTGACTTATCCAAAGGAAAGGTTAAAGATCGAAAAACCTAAGAGATCTAAGGTTCGGGGGTTGGTTACGCCTAGGGAAGGTATTAGCATCCTAAACGTCTGTAGTACTCTACAGGAACCTCTTGTTATTATTTATGTTATTTATTGCTCGCTTACTAAGGGCATGTGCTAAGGGAAAGACCTAGGGGTTAGTATCTAAGTATACTCGCCAAGATATCGCATCTTGTGCCTACGTATCCTCGGGAGTAGAATCAGAGTATGCGTAGTTTTGAAAAGAGGAACTTCTTGACGGGGTCAAGGTTCCAAGGGGAGGTAAAGTCTTGGGCAAGACCTTACATAGAGTGCGGCGACTCTAAAGTTGTAGGTTGGTTATAGAGGGGTAGGATTGTAAATGTTCGCGGCGGAGCATTTACTTGGAGTACGGCGACTCCGATCCTAAGGCTAAGATTCTAAGTGTCTGCGGCGAAACGTGGAGTACGACGACTCCGAATCCTAAGGCCAAGGGTTCTAAAGTTAGTCCTATGACGTTTGAGTCAATATTAAGGGTACCTTTCCTTTGGAATGTCGAGGGGGCTAACTTAAATTATTAGTGCACACTAGCAAAGTGGGCTAGTTAAAGTGTATTGTGACCGAAAAGGTTGAATGCGAGGCCCGAAGGCGATCGACTTATATAGGTAGAAAAGGGGCTCGACGTTGGATCGAGAGTTTTTTAGATTTTTAAAGGGTTTTGACAATACTAAGCATGCATATATCAAATAACAGTAAGCATATAAAGGCATGATCACAAACAAGATAACAGAATAACATACAGGCGGGCACTCAGGGATCTAATGGGAAATGACTACAAGGGTACGGTTTATTAAGAAAATGGGTTTGATTTGGTACTTATTATTGTGAGAATTAATAAGGATTACTTTCACCTAGAATTTCTTAAAATGTTTATTTATTATGTAAAAAGAAAAGGTCATATTTATTTATATAAAAAGAAATGTTTTTTTTAGGAAAGGTTTTATTCCAATAATAAAAAAGGGGATTTTTCTCTATTGTAAAAGGTTTATTTTTTTATAATTACAAAAAAGTCTTAATTTTTATAGGAGCCTTATTTTTGTTAAAAAAGAAGTTAAAGTTTTGTTATAATTCCTTTTTAGGTTTTTATTAATTAAAAAGTTAATCAAAAGTCCTTAATTAAATTAGTTATATTCATAAAAAGAGATGAAGTTTTGAAATGTAAAAAAAAAATATCTTTCTGTTTTATTTTTAAGAATCAGAAAAGTTCCAAATTTAAATTAGTTAAAAAAAATGATTATTATAAAAAAAAAATGTACTCACTAAAAAGTTAAATTGATTTTTATATTTAAAAAAAAAAAGAATTAAGTGAACAGAGGGATCCTGCGTGGAAACGGGAGAGAGGGTCCATCGCGGACCCTCAGATCTCTACCGTACGATGCACAGACAAAGAGGATACTAACGATTGAATGGAGGGTGCATGGTATGACTGTGTGTGTGATGTGTACGATATAAATACAACCAAACCAAAATAGAAAAAAAAACAAGAAGCTATCTCCTCTCTCGTTATCTATCGTTCTCTCTGAAAATGAAATTAGGGTTGTTGAACCCTGGTGCGCCGCCGTTAACATCCACTCTCATCCTCTCAATTTCTCTCTCAGCCTCTCACGATCAATCAAACAACCCTTCCCCCATGGTTTCCCACCCCCACATTCTCATTATAGTTTGAAGATTACAAATACAAATGATGAGCAAGAGAAAAAAAGAAATGCCGACGATCGGAGCTGGAGGGACGCGATTGAGCTTTCTGGTTCCTCATCCAAAGCTAAGTCTTCTACTTCTTCCTCTTTTCTGCGTTTTTGATCTTCTTCTGTTGTGAACATTGGGTCGATTCTCTATGTTGTGTGTGGTGCGTTGTGAATCTCTAATCTTTGCTTTTATGTATCTGGTTCAGTTCTTGCTGATTGGCCTTGCTAATTTGAGTTACAGGTGCGGGATATTCTTCTGCGACCGGGTCTTTGCAAGGAGCCACGTGATGGGATCGATGGAGGTGCGACCAACGTGTGTCTACCTAGAAGATAAGTTGAATTAACACTTATCTCTTCCGTAGATCATTTTTTTTAGTTCGTGTATGATGATGTATTTTGGTATGATGATATGATGAAATGTTTTTTTATTGTGGTTTGTGAGTTTTGGTAGTGCGATTGTTGAAGGAACGGTTAGTGTAGGATTGGTGTATGATTGGAGTTTGATTTTGTATGTGGTGTTGTTTCGTTCTAGTATGTGTTGGTTTAGCGAATGGTTGTAAGATATTGGTGAGTTTCTGGTGTAGGATAGGTTGAATTTGTTGATTATGACTTGTATTTGGTATGTGGGGTTTGATGATGTTCTGGTTCGGTTGCTCTGGTTTGATGGATTGATAATGTACTGTTGTAAACTTAGTGTTTTGGTGTGTTGATATTTGATTGTAAGACTTATATGAAATGGTCTTGCGTATATTGATGTGTGGTTGTATGAATAGTGTGTTTTTTGTGGTTTTGATGAGTTGCTGGTGCGAAGTTTGGGTAAGGATATATGTAATCTTCTCACTGATACGTGTGGTGAACTAGTGAGGTTTCTTCCCCTCTTCTCTGACTGTGGAAAACATGCCCCTTTTATAGTCCTCAATTGTGACCTCAAATTAAATATGATGATAATGATATTCCCTTTTCCAATTGAACATGTCTGAAATTGTTGCCGTTTCCGAAAGATCGTGTTTGTTTGTGTATTGGAAGTTATTAAAATTGTTTGGTCCTTGTCCCTTTCCCCTTCTGTCGTGATATGTTGAAAACTTAAATGGAAACTCTTAGCTATTGTCTGATTATGTTTGCGGGTGTCTAGAAGTTTGTGATTTCATTTGATTTGATGACGACTTTGCTGTGAATGGTAATTATCCGCTGCTAGTTAATGAGTTTCCATCTTACTTTGAGACAAGTTTCAAATAAAAAACATGATTTGATGATGACTGAATCCTCTCTTGTCTGTTTTGTTTAAATAAGTTTCCATTTTATTCAAATTTTGAGACAAACTCATTAAAGCTCATGATTTGATGTTGATAATGATACGTGTTATCCTTTCTCATTCTGTGAACTGTTCATAATGTGTTGGAAACGTTTTGTCAAAGGAAACTGAATTGATAATGATATTTTAAAACTTTCCAATTCATTCTTATCTTGGTATTTAATATTTTATTGGATGTGTCAGGTTCTCTTTCTGGAAACCAAAATGATGATGATGTCCTTGTCTTACTGAATTAATACGGCTGCTTTTTAGTATATCAAAATTTCCATGCCAGCTATGCATATTTGCATAAAGTCTGCTACTAAATTCAATTTAATTTAATGATGTCTTCTTTTGCAGGAGCACAGCTGAATTGGGAGATGGTATGGTGAAATGCCACGTTGACATTCAAAAGCTATGAGTACACAGTTTGAATAGGCAATATGGAGATTATTGTGAAGCTTCTTTGGACATAGCTTTTCGTAACCAAGACTTGTAGAGACGAGTTAACATTTAGACTTGACCTCTTTGAATATAATTTGTAATGACACTTGTATGAACTCAAATAAAAAAAACAATGCCTTGATTATTTGAACGTTCATTTTGATTCAGCTTACTTTAGAATGGCTCTATGTGATAACCTTTAGGTTGGAAAAAGATTGACGCCCTAGCCCTTAATGGCATGGAGATTTTTAGGACTTGGGAAACAAAGCTGGAATCTCACGGATTTATCTTGTAATCGTACTTTGTAATGCAAACCTTTGTGAATGATTAGACTCTAAAAAACAACGAACTCGCTAGAAGAAATCCTTGGGTGAATTTGAGTTGTAGCGTTTTGTAACTAAAAAGTTCAATCTTGTGAATCTTGTGTCAAAAATATATTTGGACCAACAATGAAGTAATTGGACTTATAATCTATCCAAATCCTGAATCTTGTAGGGACCTTTGAAACTCAAATCGAAAGACTTGGAATTTCCATTTGAACTAATTGGCCTTTACACTTGGGATTGATTTAAACTTTGGCTTGAAAATGATATTTGGTTTTAAAAATATCTAATGGATACCCATGGGAACTTGAAGTTAAAGTCCAATTTGAAATCTTGGGATTAAATACTTTGTGAAATTTCCATATGTTACCACTTGTAGCGTACGAATTCTCATGATTTCTTGTAAACCTCAATTCTTGAGTTTGTAGAATTTGAATATTAATCTCTTGTGTAGCAAACTAAACTTTGAGTTCTCTTTTCCAATGGTCTCTACCTTGCAGCAAAATTGGAAATGATAAGCATGACGTGAGGCCCTTGAAATTATCTTAAGTAACTTGGGCTATTTTGAAATATCCTTAAATCCAATGGCCCAATATATGGATGATGGCTTAGGATGCAAACAAGAATGACTTAAAGGCATATCTTCATAGGATTTCAACACAGATTTGCAAGGACCAGGGAAACTCCACAAGCACACACACACACACAGCCTTCAAGACCTTAAATCTTTTACTGCAGTACCTGTATTCACAAATGAAACAAACAAAAACTAGATAAAGCGGTTAGCTATGCACGAATGATTGACCTAATATGATATGCAGACAATCAGTGAATCTAAGGGAAAAATTTCGGGTACAACAGTTGCCCCTATTTAAATATCTTCACCGGACGACAGGGCGATGAAAATCGTCAATAGGTCATGGTGAAAGATATTTAAATACAGATAACCGGAAATTTTGCCCTTAGATGCAATGACGTGCAATGCTATGGACAAAACCTAGACCTAATGCCGACATGCCGTGAACTCTAGCTTGATGAAAATGATGAGATGATAAAATGCAAAAAAATGCAGACGAAAACCAAAGCAAACACCGAGCGACAGACGAACACAATGAGCAACAAACTCATTGGGGACGACCAGACACACTGGGGAAAAGAAAACAACACTGGGGAAACCAGGGCGACTACCCAACAGGTTCAATCGTGACCAGTTGTCGTTTAAGCGAAAACAGGATCCATACAGTGGTAGGATCGAAAGATAAGCTCCAAAGGTTGTATATAAAGAGATTGTTCACAACGTTCAGGTAGGAAAAGATCCTTAGCGAAGGTTGATTCAAAAAGACTGTCTCCACTATGGAAAGAAAAGTTTCACAACAAGTGGTTTTGTCAAGTAGTTGACTGTGGGATATACCACTTCACTGAAGAGTGATGTCGTTGATGAGCAGCATCGTTGAAGAGTTTGGAGAGATACACTTCACTGGAGAACAACAAGTTGAGGATTCTGGAGAGATCCACTTCACTGGAGAGCAATAAGTTGAGGATTTTGGAGAGATCCACATCACTGGAGAGCAATAAGTTGAGGATTCTGGAGAGATCCACTTCACACTAGAGAGCCACCGTTGAAGAGTCTGGAGAGATCCGCTTCACACTGGAGAGCAGCACCGTTGAAGGGATACAATTTGCTGAAGAGCAGCATCGTCGAAGAGTCTGACGGAGATGACTGACTGAGAGTATAAATGAGTTGTATTTGCAATGTAGTTGAGTAAAATTCTGGATGTAGGCTGCCACTTGTTGTTTGGCTTTAGATTCCACGGATACGTCGTTCCAATCAAATCACTGTTGGAAAACAAATTCTTCGTAGAGGATCTATAAGAGATTACTCCAATAGGCGCAGTGTAGAATAAATGCACGCTCAAAATAGGTTTGGAGACCAAAAAGTTAAAGGTGGTATCCCCAGGGACCAAAGTTCAATCTAGGATCAAGCTAGAAAGAAACGGTCAAACAAGACCTGCCATTGAGGAATGAACTCGAATGGAGATTTATCTTATCCAAGCACGGCAAAAGATAACTGAAATAACCATCATCCACAAGGGTTGAACTCTGTGGGGAAACTTAGAATAGATAACACTTTCTGCCTAAGGCCGACGACTCTATTTGGAGAGATCGGACAAACCCAAACTTGGCGCAAACACAACCAAAGATCAAGATAAAGCGACAAGAAATAAACAGAAAGCAAACACACACGGAGGCGAATGCAAATGATGTCATGCCATGCTTATGCTCATGATGACGAAATAGAAAAAGAAACAGGAGGAAAAAACAAAACGATGAGGAAGCCCGTCCATCCTCTGCACGAGAGATACATCTGCCAAGCTCTGTAGAAATCCAAAGATGGAACTCAATAGTTGAACTTCAACGTCTAAACTTCTCTGGGGAAATAGCAATCCACTTGGGGATATAATATCCTGACTTCACTTAGGGGATCGTCAAGATGAATCTGATTATTCGGATGAGAAAGATCCCCTGGGCACGGGTTAAACTCGTGTTCATAGAGACTTTGATGGGGATAAAATAAATATCCGCTATAACTGAGATAATCCAAAGTGAGAATGTAGTAGTATATGCCATAGACGAGGCTTTACGGGGATAAAATAAATATCCACTTTGTTGGGGAAACTTGAACCCATGTTGTAGTTGTAAACGTTAGAGTAGACTTCAATGAGGATGAAATAAAAATCCACTGTTGATCTAAAATTGAAATCTTGAGAAAACACCGAGGAGTGAAATAAACACTCGCTTCATCGGGGAAGGTTGAGACCAAGGAGATTCGCTGGGGATCCTTAGGTCACCCAACTGCTGAATTCTTGTACTGATTCTGTCATGATTCACTGGGGAATCGTCATGACTTCCCGTGGTAGAAACTTGTTGGGGAATTATCACACCATTAGAACTTATTTGGGAAATAGGTGAAGAAATTCTATGAAGTCAGTGAAGTTCTGACTTGCATGGTAGTTGCCATTTTCAAGTAACAACTGTTGAGAAAGAAGTTTCAATTCTCATCTGTCCTGGATTGCATGATTCTGAAAAAGAGTCATCTCAAAAGGATTTTACAGAAGATATGGTGTTCAAAAATAATCCAGTGTCTTCCAACTCTTGAGAGATTTGTAGAATCTCGACGTAACTGGCTCAGATTGTCGGTATTCTGCATACTGAGTCTTCAAAGTTGCCCCTTGGGTAAGTCAGTTTGTGAAGGTTACAAACTGAAGAAATCATCTTGCCCCTGCTTAACTGGGTCTTCAAATAACATGCCCTAGACTGGGTATCTTTAACAATAAAGTAACCATCTTCAACAAAGTTTCAATCAGGAATTGAATTTCTTATAGCTGTTTGCATACGGGCTTCTATGACATCAAGCAAAATTTACATGCAGAAGGAGTAAATTCTGAAACTACTAGTACAACGTCGTGTTTGTTTAGAAGTTTATTGAAAAAGCATATCGCAAACTTGTGACCGAATCACTAGTTAGGATATGATATTAGTTTCCCTTTTATAAAGCCAATGCGAACTTTGAGCGTGGCTCATAGGAGTCAGGAAACACTATCTCATTGAGTATGCTTTTGAAATGAACTCTGCTTCAATAAGGTCTTTTGTAAGTTTTAAAATAGTGATTTGGTTTAAGAAGCAAAAAGGTCAAAATTTGTTTGTACCCACCCCTTTTCTGTGAGGTTACTTTGAAAGTTTGAGGGTCAAAATTTATTTGTACCCACTCATATTTTGATAGTTTGGAAGCTCGGTCGCTTTAATTGGGATTTACCTTACCCCAGGTTAAAGATGAGGTTTTTAATTTCAAGGTCCAAAAAGGTTAATGAGAGGTTATCTCTGGTATTGAAACAATACCTTATATCATTAGCCGGGTTTTCGTTCAGAAGCATACAACAGAAGAGATTGCGTTTTAGTTCATCATCCTCCATTCCGTAGTATTGGCATTATAAAATGGTAAACAGTTTTTAAAAATGAGCAAAGCGAATGGATTTCTTCAAAACAAACATTAAATTGCATTAACGTTCCAAATAACAAGTTCTTACAAGTAAACATGCTTTAATAATCAAAGAAAGCGATAACATGCAAATAAATAAACAACTTGATACTTTCGGGACTGATTTCCTCTTTATTTGCCACTTGACCTAACCATCTTCAAAATCGACTTTCGAGATCGGTCAGAGGATCATTTTCATACCCACTCTCGGTAAGTTCTTCCATAACCGGGACTGATAAACCCGCCTGGTTCGATGAAGGAATATTGATTTGAATTCCATGAGGCATGAATGAGATCATTTTGGAGTCTAGCAGATTCTGAACCTTACTCGGGAGTACCTTACAGTCTCCAGTTGAATGTCCCGGTGCCCCAGCATGGTAATCACATCGGGCATTAGCGTCAAAACCTGGTGGATAGGGAAAAGGCACTGGCTTCAACTCCTTCGGCACTATAAGTCCACTTTTGATTAAATCTGGCAAGAACTGACTGTATGGCATTGGTATCAGAGTGAAATGCCTCTGTTTCTTCAGTCTTGGTCTATCATGTTGACGCGACTGTAGGCGATATGACTGTTGATACCAAGAGGTATTCGATTTGGAGAAGAATACTGCCCCTGAAAGGATAATGGCGTCTGACGCAGAGACCCAAAAGAATGTTGATTCTGAATACTTGAGTTGTGTGAGTGCCGAGACTGATATATTGGATACTCCTCAATGGAATTATTTTCTTCCTTCTGTTCTTCTTGAGAATTGACAGTTGATTTACTCTCAATGGTTCGGATGTTCGGGATACCTCGGATTTTTCCTTTCTTAAGACCAATCTCGATGCGCTCTCCGGCTATTACCACATCAGAGAAATTTCTTGTCACAATGCTAAACAACTTTCCTCGGTATGGGCCTTGCAAAGTATCTACAAACCAGTCAACCAATTCTTTATCTAAGAGCGGCGGTTGAACGCGAGAAGCTACTTCTCTCCACCTCTGAGCATACTTTCTGAAGGATTCGTTGTCTTTTTGAGATAGGTCTAGCAAATGCAGGCGACTAGGAGCCAAGTCAAGATTGTAGTCATATTGCTTCACGAAAGCACTGGAAAGGTCTAACCATGAATGGATGTCGCTACTCTTTAGCTGCATATACCAATTTAGTGATGCCCCACTTAAACTGTCTTGGAAACAGTGGATCATAAGCGGTTCATTACGGACATGTGGAGTCATTTTTCTGCAAAACATCACCAGATGCTGCTTTGGACAGATGTCCCCTTTGTACTTCTCAAACTTTGGTGTCTTGAACTTTGGAGGCATTACAAGGTCGGGTACCAAACACATATTTAAGGCATTCATATCACCAGCGTCATGGCCCTTAATGGTGTCAAGTCTTCTTTCCAAAGCACGAAATTTTCTCAAAATCTCAGCATCTCGTGGATTTTCAGTTTTCACTTCAGGAATCACTTCTTGGGAATCTGGTTCTGAGAAAGCGACACTACGATATTCCATAGCATCAACAGAAGAAGGATGTTTATCCTGGATGGTAGTATGTTCTTGTATAACTTGGTTCTCTGCAGGAATCTGCACAGATTTATCCTGGGTGAAAATTTTCACAACAGTCCTCTGAGTACTAACGTCCTTTCTTGCCAAGGCTGTCATAGCTTCCACAAGTTGGTTGAACTTAAGATCTGCTACGGTCGCAAACTGGCTATGCTCTTCTGAATTCATGATCTTTCAAAATTTTCCCCAGGTCCAGAGATTGCTGCCGGAAAACAACAGATGGGTCGTGAATAGAGGATGGACGAGATCACAGGAACAAACAGAAGAAAAGGAAACGATGCAAAGAAAACAAAATGATATGAGATGCAAATGCAAGAACGATGCAACTATCAAGGAACTCAATCATCGTATTTGCAGTCATTGTAGATGTTAAAACATTTTATTAAAAAAATTTTCAACAGCCAGTACACCTCCAAAGTTTTATTACATAAGCCACATAACAAAAGGAACTAGGAGTCTAATCCACTGGATGATGCCCCTTGTCTCCCATGGAGTTCTTCCATTAGCCTGTCGATCTGATGTTGCATTCTTGCTTTATCCAGGGTAAGCTTCTCTATTTTAGCCTTCAACTTCGAAACTTCATCTGATTGGACAACGGGAGGCTTGGGACGGGGATAAGGCATCCTCAAGGTCAGAGCCCTTTCACGCGCCCATGCGAGACATTCTTCAGTAATTGAGCAATCAGGATTTGTTGTTGCCGTCATTCCTTGTCGATTAATGTGGCGCAACGCGAACACAATTCCATTTTTCAAATTTAGGTTCTCTCCTGGATAGAGAAAAAGTCTCGTCAGGTTTTCTGGATCAGGTACTTCTTCCATTGGGTGCCCCAGTTGACGACGGGCAAGCACAAGATTATAGCTGATACACCCCTTTGTACCAAGAAGAGGTACATTGGGAAAATCTCCACAACTATGAATCATGGGGATCCCTCCATATATCAAATCATGCCAAATAATATCCGAGTGAGTAAGGGCCATGAGCTTCACAGGCCATTCTAAACCATCTTTCATATCCCAGAAATCAGTAGACCTCGGTAGGTGCGAAATAAACCACCTATAAAGGATAACAGTGCAGCAGATAATCCGACCTTCTCCCTTCAAAACCTTTGAATGGATAGCGTGGTAGGCATCGACTAACAATGTAGGCACTGGATTTTTGAGCATAAAAATCCTTATGGCATGGACGTCAACAAAATCTTCAACATTGGGAAATAAAAACAAACCATAGGCCAACAACGCAAAGAGGTGCTCGAACGCTCCAGTGTTCCCTACACTAGCAAAATGTCGAGCTTTCTGGAACAAGAACTGGGCAGGCAAACCATCGATTCCTCCTCTGACCGTCATGTGAGTTTGGATCTCCAACAGCTTTATGCGGGTCGCTCTTGCGATGTCTTCCTGGATGGGTCTTCCTTCTCCACCGGAGAACGGAGGTGAATCTATGACAGGAATACCCATAAGGGCGGAGCATTCCTCCAATGTGGGTGTCAGCTCGAAATCTTGGAAGATGAAGCAATGATAGATAAAGCTGTAAAGTTGAACTAGCGTCTCCAATAGACCAACAACTATTCGAGTCTGTAACAACGAGAGGATTCTTCCATACTTCGCGGCAAATGCTTCGGGATCTTTGATCCGTCTTCCTAGTTCCTTTAATTGTTCAACATCCGAAACTTTGAAGGTGTACAGAAAAACTCCCTTCTTTCCGTAATCCATCGTACAATGCTTGTAACACAAAAATTTCAAGTTCCTTGATAGAGAGAAAAAATGAAAATACAAATGCTATGCAACAAGACTCATGGAAACTCGACTATTTATAATCATTGAGGAATACTAACAGACTTATTTTAATAATCATAAAAGGCGGTTACAATCATTAGTACCGGAATACTAAAAAATGGTTTGTTACAAAATTAATTATAAAACGTGTCTGTACGCCTTACAACAGTCATAACGTAAAGCTAAATAAAAGCTAATAATGATGGACCTAAGGAGACTCTTCCAATGGTCTTCTTGAATCCTTTGACTTCTTTCTTCCAACTGAGCTTCTTCCAGAATAAGTTTGTCGACAAAGTGTTGACCGATGATTAGAATGGGATGAGACGTCTTGAGCTTTTCCGTTTATGCAAGAAATAGGTTCTTCCCAAAGATTCTCCTTTTGTAGTTATTTTAGTTTGCATATGAGCCAAAAGATAGGAAATGAAATTTGTCTTGAAATAGTATCGCGTAGCGACTATTGCAGAAATAGACTCCCGCATAGTCCCCGCACTACATCCTAATAGGCCAAGTTGGGTTAAAGGTAACTACGGTCTCCAGTCTCGATGGCCTTTAGTTCGAAATATTAGCGTCTCCACGAATTGACTCGTTGGACAAAATTAAGTTCGAGAGGGCCTAGACTGAGTGGTGAAGTCCCAATTCAACTTCTTCCAGAATCGACTCCCTCAAAGTATCCTTGAATTCTCACCGTTCCTATCATAATTTTCACTCTAGTCCGGGTGTAGGACTTTGTCTCACCACACAAGTAGTAACCCAGCACAACAGATAATAAGCAAATAAGCAAGCAAATAAAGAAAGATAACATAAGTAAAAAAACAAGATAGGGGAAACCCTCGACAATGTCCCCAGTGAAGTCGCCATTTCTGTCGTGGTGAGAATCGGATACCATAGCTATTAAGTTAACCAGGTTCATAAATCTTAATTCACCACCGGTCTTTGATTTATCCAAAGGAAAGGTTAAAGATCGAAAAACCTAAGAGATCAAAGGTTCAGGGGTTGGTTATGCCTAGGGAAGGTATTAGCATCCTAAATGTCTGTAGTACTCTACAGGAACCTCTTGTTATTATTTATGTTATTTATTGCTCGCTTACTAAGGGTATGTGCTAAGGGAAAGACCTAGGGGTTAGTATCTAAGTATACTCGCCAAGATATCACATCTTGTGCCCACGTATCCTCGGGAGTAGAATCAGAGTATGCGTAGTTCTGAAAAAAGGAACTTCTTGACGGGGTCAAGGTTCCAAGGGGAGGTAAAGTCTTGGGCAAGACCTTACATAGAGTGCGGCGACTCTAAAGTTGTAGGTTGGTTATAGAGGGGTAGGATTGTAAATGTTCGCGGCTGAGCATTTACTTGGAGTACGGCGACTCCGATCCTAAGGCTAAGATTCTAAGTGTCTGCGGCGAAACGTGGAGTACGGCGACTCCGAATCCTAAGGCCAAGGGTTATAAAGTTAGTCCTATGACGTTTGAGTCAATATTAAGGGTACCTTTCCTTTGGAATGTCGAGGGGGCTAACTTAAATTATTAGTGCACACTAGCAAAGTGGGCTAGTTAAAGTGTATTGTGACCGAAAAGGTTGAATGCGAGGCCCGAAGGCGATCGACTTATATAGGTAGAAAAGGGGCTCGACGTTGGATCGAGATTTTTTTAGATTTTTAAAGGGTTTTGACAATAATAAGCATGCATATATCAAATAACAGTAAGCATATAAAGGCATGATCACAAACAAGATAATAGAATAACATACAGGCGGGCACTCAGGGATCTAATGGGAAATGACTACAAGGGTACGGTATATTAAGAAAATGGGTTTGATTTGGTACTTATTATTGTGAGAATTAATAAGGATTACTTTCACCTAGAATTTCTTAAAATGTTTATTTATTATGTAAAAAGAAAAGGTCATATTTATTTATATAAAAAGAAATGTTTTTTTTTAGGAAAGGTTTTATTCCAATAATAAAAAAAGGGGATTTTTCTCTATTGTAAAAGGTTTATTTTTTTATAATTACAAAAAAGTCTTAATTTTTATAGGAGCCTTATTTTTGTTAAAAAAGAAGTTAAGGTTTTGTTATAATTCCTTTTTAGGTTTTTATTAATTAAAAAGTTAATCAAAAGTCCTTAATTAAATTAGTTATATTCATAAAAAGAGATGAAGTTTTGAAATGTAAAAAAAAATTATCTTTCTGTTTTATTTTTAAGAATCAGAAAAGTTCCAAATTTAAATTAGTTAAAAAAATGATTATTATAAAAAAAAAAGAAATGTACTCACTAAAAAGTTAAATTGATTTTTATATTTAAAAAAAAAAGAATTAAGTGAACGGAGGGATCTTGCGTGGAAACGGGAGAGAGGGTTCATGCGGACCCTCAGATCTCTACCGTACGATGCACAGACAAAGAGGATACTAACGATTGAACGGAGGGTGCATGGTATGGCTGTGTGTGTGATGTGTACGATATAAATACAACCAAACCAAAATAGAAAAAAAAAAAAAACAAGAAGCTTTCTCCTCTCTCGTTATCTATCGTTCTCTCTGAAAATGAAATTAGGGTTGTTGAACCCTGGTGCGCCGCCGTTAACATCCACTCTCATCCTATCAATTTCTCTCTCGGCCTCTCATGATCAATCAAACAACCCTTCCCCCATGGTTTCCCACCCCCACATTCTCATTATAGTTTGAAGATTACAAATACAAATGATGAGCAAGAGAAAAAAAGAAATGCCGACGATCAGAGCTGGAGGGACGCGATTGAGCTCTCTGGTTCCTCATCCAAAGCTAAGTCTTCTACTTCTTCCTCTTTTCTGCGTTTTTGATCTTCTTATGTTGTGAACATTGGGTCGATTCTCTATGTTGTGTGTGGTGCGTTGTGAATCTCTAATCTTTGATTTTGTGTATCTGGTTCAGTTCTTGCTGATTGGCCTTGCTGATTTGAGTTACAGGTGCCGGATATTCTTCTGCGACTGGGTCTTTGCAAGGAGCCACGTGATGGGATCGATAGAGGTGCGACCAGCGTGTGTCTACCTATAAGATAAGTTGAATTAACACTTATCTCTTCCGTAGATCCTTTTTTTTTAGTTCGTGTATGATGATGTATTTTGGTATGATGATATGATGAAATGTTTTTTTATTGTGGTTTGTGAGTTTTGGTAGTGCTATTGTTGAAGGAACGGTTAGTGTAGGATTGGTGTATGATTGGAGTTTGATTTTGTATGTGGTGTTGTTTCGTTCTGGTATGTGTTGGTTTGGTGAATGGTTGTAAGATATTGGTGAGTTTCTGGTGTAGGATAGGTTGAATTTGTTGATTATGACTTGTATTTGGTATGTGGGATTTGATGATGTTCTGGTTCGGTTGCTCTGGTTTGATGGATTGATAGTGTACTGTTGTGAACTTAGTGGTTTGGTGTGTTGATATTTGATTGTAGGACTTATATGAAATGGTCTTGCGTATATTGATGTGTGGTTGTATGAAAAGTGTGTTTTTCGTGGTTTTGATGAGTTGCTGGTGCGAAGTTTGGGTAAGGATATATGTAATCTTCTCACTGATACGTGTGGTGAACCAGTGAGGTTTCTTCCCCTCTTCTCTGACTGTGGAAAACATGCCCCTTTTATAGTCCTCAACTGTGACCTCAAATTAAATATGATTATAATGATATTCCCTTTTCCAATTGAACATGTCTGAAATTGTTGCCATTTCCGAAAGATCGTGTCTATTTGTGTATTGGAAGTTATTAAAATTGTTTGGTCCTTGTCCCTTTCCCCTTCTGTCGTGATATGTTGAAAACTTAAATGGAAACTCTTAGCTATTGTCTGATTATGTTTGCGGGTGTCTGGAAGTTTGTGATTTCATTTGAGTTGATGACGACTTTGCTGTGAATGGTAATTATCCGCTGCTAGTTAATGAGTTTCCATCTTACTTTGAGACAAGTTTCAAATAAAAAACATGATTTGATGATGACTGAATCCTCTCTTGTCTGTTGTGTTTAAATAAGTTTCCATTTTATTCAAATTTTGAGACAAACTCATTAAAGCTCATGATTTGATGATGATAATGATACGTGTTATCCTTTCTCATTCTGTGAACTGTTAGTAATGTGTTGGAAACATTTTGTCAAAGGAAACTGAATTGATAATGATATTTTAAAACTTTCCAATTCATTCTTCTCTTGGTATTTAATATTTTATTGGATATGTCAGGTTCTCTTTCTGGAAACCAAAATGATGATGATGTCCTTGTCTTACTGAATTAATACGGCTGCTTTTTAGTATATCAAAATTTTCATGCCAGCTATGCATATTTGCATAAAGTCTGCTACTAAATTCAATTTAATTTAATGATGTCTTCTTTTGCAGGAGCACAGCTGAATTGGGAGATGGTATGGTGAAATGCCACGTTGACATTCAAAAGCTATGAGTACACAGTTTGAATAGGCAATATGGAGATTATTGTGAAGCTTCTTTGGACATAGCTTTTCGTAACCAAGACTTGTAGAGACGAGTTAACATTTAGACTTGACCTCTTTGAATATAATTTGTAATGACACTTGTATGAACTCAAATAAAAAAAACAATGCCTTGATTATTTGAACGTTCATTTTGATTCAGCTTACTTTAGAATGGCTCTATGTGATAGCCTTTAGGTTGAAAAAAAATTGACGCCTTAGCCCTTAATGGCATGGAGATTTTTAGGACTTGGGAAACAAAGCTGGAATCTCACGGATTTATCTTGTAATGGTACTTTGTAATGCAAACCTTTGTGAATGATTAGACTCTAAAAAAAACGAACTCGCTAGATGAAATCCTTGGGTGAATTTGAGTTGTAGCGTTTTGTAACTCAAAAGTTCAATCTTGTGAATCTTGTGTCAAAAATATATTTAGACCAACAATGAAGTAATTGGACTTATAATCTATCCAAATCCTGAATCTTTTAGGGACCTTTGAAACTCAAATCGAAAGACTTGGAATTTCCATTTGAACTAATTGGCCTTTACACTTGGGATTGATTTAAACTTTGGCTTGAAAATGATATTTGGTTTTAAAAATATCTAATGGATACCCATGGGAACTTGAAGTTAAAGTCCAATTTGAAATCTTGGGATTAAATACTTTGTGAAATTTCAATATGTTACCACTTGTAGCGTACGAATTCTCATGATTTCTTGTAAACCTCAATTCTTGAGTTTGTAGAATTTGAATATTAATCTCTTGTATAGCAAACTAAACTTTGAGTTCTCTTTTCCAATGGTCTCTTCCTTGCAGCAAAATTGGAAATGATAAGCATGACGTGAGGCCCTTGAAATCATCTTAAGTAACTTGGGCTATTTTGAAATATCCTTAAATCCAATGGCCCAATATATGGATGATGGCTTAGGATGCAAACAAGAATGACTTAAAGGCATATCTTCATAGGATTTCAACACAGATTTGCAAGGACCAGGGAAACTCCACAAGCACACACACACACAGCCTTCAAGACCTTATATCTTTTACTGCAGTACCTGTATTCACAAATGAAACAAACAAAAACTAGATAAAGCGGTTAGCTATGCACGAATGATTGGCCTAATATGATATGCAGACAATCAGTGAATCTAAGGGAAAAATTTGGGGTACAACAACTGTATTGACAGGGATGAACCAGTTACTAGTGGCGGTAACTGTAAGAGATCACAGGTTGTGATTAGGGAAAGTGAGTTGTGGTTCTCATATCAAAGATGATGTTCTTTGATAAAGATTTCATTGGGTGGTGATTAGGAGATAAAGTTGTACATGGAGGATTTTAGCTTTATAATAATGCTACAGATAGTGGAGTCTTCTTCCTGGATTGGTATCCCCCAGAGTAGGTGAATTGCACCGAACTGGGTTAACATATTTTGTGTTGTTTATCATTATGTAATTTAAAGTTCTGATGTGTTCTTGATAACATGTCGTAACAGATGTTGTAACATCTGTTGTGACTTTGTGTTGATATTCAGAGTATCAACTGTTTGTGTTCTGCCCTTGTTTATAAGATACACAGATCAATGTCCTGACATGTTGTTAGGAAATCTGAGGATTTGTATACCAGAATTTCAATTATCATATGCGATAATTTATCAATGCAAAGGACAAACAAGTATGGTCATATCGGATCACCCTGACGAATGCCTCTGCATGGCCGAAAGTACTCAGACGCTGCACCATTCCATTTGATATTGGATTCCACACTTGTAACACCATGCATAATGATGTTAATCAAGTGAATTGGGAATTTGATTTCCTCTAAAATTCTCCAAACAAATTCCCAACTCAATTTATCATAAGCCTTAGATAGGCCCACTTTGATGGTAAAAGCTCCCTTGCTCCCTTTCATTTTATTCATGTTGTGGATAACTTCCTGAGCCACAATTATGTTCTCATGTATACTCCATCCCGAAATGAACCCTGATTGAAACGGAGATATAAGCTTAGGGATACACTTTTGTTACAAGGCTGTATAGGCGATATGAGAACTGGATGGTGGTCCGAAAAATCCAGCCGACGAAGCACTTGCACCGATCCTTCAGCGAACCTTATCCTCCATCTATCATTACACATAGCTCTGTCAAGTCTCTCTTAAATATGGTGTCCCCCATTATATATTAGATCTCTCCAAGTGAATCTTGATCCAATAAACCCCAAATCAAGCAGCCCACATTTGTCAATTCTATTCCGAAATTTCCTGCTCCTATGCAGCGACATAGGGGCTCCTCCTCTCTTATCATGCTCAAAAGCTACATCATTAAAGTTTCCAGCTATGAGCCAAGGTTACTGATTCATTCTACTAACGCTCTTTAAATCTTTCCAAAGCATTTTTCTGTTATCAGCATTGGGACTGGCGTAAACTGCTGTAAAACTCCAAATTGGATCATTACCCAACTTTACCTCAATGTGGATAAATCGGAACTTCTTGTTGATTAGGGTCACCTCCACTTCACCTTTGATCCATCCCAGCACAACTCCTCCTACATAACCTTGATTTCCAGTGGCAATGAATCCCTCAAAATCAAGCTTTTTGAAAGTTTTATTGAGCTTCATAGGATCATATCTAGTTTCAAGAATGACAAGTATTTTTAGCTTGTACATAGTCATGTAATGCTTGCAGTATCTAAAAAATATCGAGTTTTTCGCACCTCTACAGTTCCACACAAAGATATTTTTGTTTGTAATAATCATGGAAACATTAATTGAATTAGAACAGAGACCCACATACTGCTTCATTATTGTTGAGTTTCCTTCACAACTTCCATACTCAACTCCTCATTCTCATGATTCTTGATTAAACTCCCATCATGAATCTTTTTTCCTTAGTCTTGCTAGTCAGAATTGTCATTTAAATGTTCATCACCATTTGTCGCATGCACTGTATCAATTCTATTTGGAGGACGAACATGGTTGGGTAACTTCAATGTTCCATTAATATCAAACCTCGCATCCTTCTTTTGTGCATGGTTGGACCCACTAACATGAATATGCTCTTCAGAAATCGTTATGTTTGTCATAGAGTTAATCCAATCATCAATGTTTTTTCTCCTATAAGTTCCGTTAAATCCCTACTTTCTTGACACCTGCCACGCGTTTTCCTTGTGATTCTCTATTCTTAATGCCATGTGTTTTCCTGCCTGCCACTTCCTGGTTCTTCATAGGGTCTCGTTCTGCCTCATGTCGAGAGTCCTCACTAATCTCTTCAGATTGAGTATTTCCTTGGGGACCACCATTGTCCCCCACTAGAGTGGAGCAAACTGTTCCTATTTTCACATTAATTGTCGTTGTCTTTTTCTGTCTGCTATGCAGATTCTTTTGTCGAGAATTTTCATTATGAATGATATATTTTTTATAACCATTAACGCCCTCAATCATTTGAGGTGTGGCTGACTCATTATTGTTGCCACCCTCATTATTATCAATCATATCACCATCTAGTGCAATAAATCTGAATCCCGCATATCCAGATCCAACATTTATTATCGTTTGAGTTTTGCCTCCATGATTGCCACCATTCTCACAGGGATTCGAGCCTTTTGCATTGCTGCCTCCATTTGTCTGCTTTCCATGCCTAGCTTTTTGGACCACCGCACAAGGTCCCTCCACGTCATCTTGGCCCTGCATCTGACCACCATTCTTCCTCAGCACTTCATCTTCATCCACCTTGTTGGACTCATTTGTAGATATATTCTTTGTTGGACAACCTTCCTTGTAATGTCCAAATTTTCCACATAGAGTGCAAAGAAGGTGCAGCCCCTCATACTCTATTTTGTACTTCCTTTCCTTTATAGTGAAAATAGCAAGTAGTGGTTTGGATAAATTAACCTCCACACAGAGTCTTGCATATTTTCCCCGTTCATGTGACAATGTGTTCTTGTCCACTTTGATTGTCCTTCCAATTATATTCCCTATAAATGAGAGCACATTCGTATCATAATACTCAATCGGAAGACCTGAAATTCGAACCTAAACAACAACATTTTCAATGGTGTCACTAGCTGGATGGAAATTCGGACTCCACGGTTTCACTGTAAGATAGTGATCATAGATGAACCACAGTCCATTACTAAGTGCAACATTATGATCTTCATCATGTGAAAAAATCACAAGGAAGTAATCATTGCTTAGATCAATGATATTGATCACTTCTTTCCTCACCCACATTTGTTTTAGTATAGTCTCTAGCGCCTTATAACCAATTCTTCTTCCAAATAGTTTGACAATGACTCCTCTTCTCCATGGCCTGTGGATTCTTCTCTCTTCATGCTTCGAGAAAATGAATTTTGGACAAGCGTAATTGTCTTCAACATGCCCTTCCACCTTCATATTCTCCAGATCCAGAATAGTCATCTCAGATTCACCATCTTCAACATTCATGTTTTCATCCCCACATAAGTTCCCACTATTAGCACCTAACACTGTCTCCTTATACGATCTTTCTCCCATGATAACATGTTGAACGCCCACATTGGTATCTATCACACGTTTTCCATCTTCCTTGACTTTCTTTGTATGTCTCTCTTTTAAATCATCCATGTCTTTGTTGCTCGCGTCAGTTTCCCTTGTTTGCCATAGCAGAGAAATCATCATTTTTTCTTTTATTTTAGTGAACCATAACTTTAACTAATTTTGAAGGTTTTACCATTTAGTTATTTTGATGTTAATACAATTTTATGTCACAGAACTTTAGTTTTTTTTTAGTATTTTATGATAATTTTATTAGTTGATGATATTATTTATTATTTTATGATTCTAAAAGATAGTAAAAATAGGTTATCTATTTTTTTAAGAATATAAAATTGTTGAGTAATTTTTATGAAAAAAATATTATGAATTATCATTTAGTCATTTAATATTAATAAAAAAAAATTATTTGGATAAACCACTCTCCAACCCAACCCAAAAATTAGTGGGTTTATTCAAACCGACTCATTGGTGTAATGGGTGGTTATTTCATCACACCTAAACTAGGAAAATTTTACCCCATACCCCTACAGTTATACCCATACCCCTACATTTTTTTAAAAAATGCCAATTCTATCCCTGTTTATTTTTTATTATTTTATTTTTTTACTATTTACTGTTCCTGTCAGACTGTGTGTCAGAGTTTCGAAAAATTCACCCAATCCAACTCGTTCCAGAACACTTTCGCTATGACTTCCGGTATGCAAATTTTCAATCCGGAATACTTCTGTTAAGAGTTCCGGTTTATTACAAAGTACGTACCAGAAGTGTTGCAAAAAGACTTCCGGTGGGTAGACATATTTATGACTCTTCCGGAACACTTTCCATTATGTCTTCCGGTTTGCTTGGAATGTGTACCGGAACACTTTTCCTAAGAGTTCCGGTTTGTAATCTTTGTATACCGGAACTCTTTTCCTGAGACTTCCGGTTTGTTTTCGTTATTTTTTTTTTTTTTTTTTTTTACGTAGGTACATAAATTTCTCTGCAAATAAGCGATAAAGACCAAATATGTGTAGATACGTCTGATGTTTTTTCAACTACTCAAAGATTTGGTACACGAGAAGAGGTGATAAGATGGATTAAAGAGATCGGAATCCAGAATAAAGTAACGGTTATCATCACTCGTTCAGATATTGAAACAGGCAAGAGAGGAATAAGTAACAAATTAATATTTGGATGTGATAAAGGTGGGAAACACAAGGGTACTGGTAGTGGTACCCAAAGTGCAACGAAAAAATGTGGATGTCCATTTAAAATCAGGTCGACTCCGACGAAAGATGGGTCTGAATGGAAGGTTGATGTAAAATGTGGAGTTCATAACCATGGTCTGCCTGATAGATTAGAAGGTTACTCATTTGTTGGTAGGTTGACAACGGATCAGAAGCAACATGTTGTTGATTTGACAAAGAGAAAGGTTCCACCTAGACATATATTGGTTTCCTTGCAAGAGCAAGATCCAAATAATGTCACTCGGATCACACAAATATACAAGCAGAAGAGTATGATAGAAAAAGAGATAAGAGATCCTAGAAGTGAGATACAACATTTGTTTAAGCTTATTAAGGGTGCCGGTTATGTTTATTGGTGTATAAAAAGAGATGACTCTGAAGTTATTAGAGATATATTTTGGGCTCATCCAGATTCAGTTAAGTTGTTGAATATTTTTCCTATTGTGTTAGTTATGGACAACACTTACAAGACAAACAAATATAGGTAACCTCTATTTGAAATTATTGGCATGACATCAACCGAGTTGACTTTTGCTGTCGCATTTGCGTATATTGAGTCAGAGCAGACTGAGACGTTTTGTTGGGTGTTAGATAAGATTAAACAATTATTTGTGAAGAAAGATTTGTGTCCACAAATGATTTTGACAGATAGAGATATTGCCTTGATGAAAGCCATTGAAATTGTGTTTCCAAGGTCGATCAATTTGCTATGTCGATTTCATATTAACAAAAATGTTGGTGCAAAACGGAAACAATATGTGGCTAGTGACAAGCAAGAGACAATTGACCAATTATGGACTGAAGTTGTATGGGCTAGTGATGAGATTGAGTATGATCAATGGTTGAACCAACTTGAGCAGACGTATGTTGATTATAATGAATTTATTGATTATGTGAAGGACACATGACTGACACCACATAGACAAAGATTTGTTGGAGCATGGATTGATCGAGTGCTACTGATCGGTCGTTTTCATACGTTATTTCACTATTTGTTTTAGTTTATCTTTTGTTATTGTTTATTTGTTTTATATCTCTTTTACCACATTTTATGCCTTGGTTGTGTTTGTTAGTGTTTTCAGGTTCAAATAAGCATTCAGGAAGAATCAGAGCGAAAAATCGAGAAAAATTGCAAAATGCGGAATGAAGTTGGATTGAAGACAGTGGGCTGACACGGGTGCCCGTGTCAGCAGGCCTGGAACAACATGTATTTGAAATTGAAGATTGGGCTGAAGTCAGAGAGCTGACACGGTCCGTGTCAGCACACCTGTAGGGGAAAAATATTTGCGCAAGAGAAACAGAGAGCTGACATGGGTGCCCGTGTCACCTGACACGGCCCGTGTCAGCAAGCCTGGGAGTACCAAATTTGTGATTTTTTCTCATTTGTTGAGTTTAGAGTCCTGAGGGGTATTTTGGGAATTTCACACGATTTTGAGTGTTTTGGAATTACTTAGGCTGTGTGGAGAGAAAAGAAGAAACATTTTTTACTTCAGGAAAAAAGGGACGACCAAGAGGAGACGATCAAGGAGATTTGGAGAAAAAGATCGTTCATGCGCGGAAGCAATTGAAAGATCATTTTCACTCCGATCAAATTGTAATGTCAACTTTTAATCTTATTATTGTTTTTGTTTTGAATATTATGAGAGGCTAAAGCCCCCAATGCTAGGGGGTGTCCCTGAATTGTGATGTAATGAACCGTTGTTGAATTATTTGATGAGTTTATGCTTTCTTACCTTAATATTTTGTTATGCAAATAAATTAATACTTTTTCGATCGTACAAATTGGGAACGATTTACGGTTAGGGATTTGGCCTGAAAAATCAATCTATTGTTTTTGTATACTACATTACGGTAGATATTGCCTAGGAATGGGGATATCCCGTAGTGACTAAAAACCTTGCCAGTATTATTGCTTGATGTTCTTCCTTGACTGCTAAGGAATTAGGGTCAAGGGAGAACCTCAAAGGTTTTTCGGTTAAGGAATTTAAGAAAAATATTTGAGGGTCAGTAAAATTAAGGTTTGGGGGCGTATCTCTTTGATGATAATTTTGGGTTCTTACTGAGCAATTCATACACCTTTCCTAGCATAATTTCTCATAAGTGTTAAGATCATTTTATTATTCCGCTCTTTTCTTTCTGTCATTAGAATTATTTGAAAAATCTAAACCCCCAAAAGGAACTTTTGTCTAATTGAAATAACATATACACTTACAATTACACGCAGTCCTCGTGAGATCGATTATGGGGATTACCCCAATTATTACTACATCGTTAAATAATACACTTGCTATTTTAACGATCAGCTACATTTGGGTAACACAACGACTAATCGGTATGTATTTTTTTTTAGTATTTCTTAATTGTATATTTTTTTTTTGTATTTTTTAAAGTATTTTTAATATGCATTATTTTTTAGGGTCGAGTCTGCTCATTGGAAGTTAAAGTATATGTTGGGGAACAGTATTGGTGACATGGTCAAATGTTGGGAAGCTATGAATGACAACTTAAAGTTACAACTGGGCAACATTAGAGCTTCTTTTCAAAAGAGTTTTTATGAAGTTGAGCACGCCCACGTAAGTCCGTTTTACAATAATTTACGTGGTTCAGTGTCTCGAGCTGCACTGAGACACATTGCTAAAGAGTTAACACGGGTTGATTATGTAGGAACTAACAAGGAAATATGTCGTTGTACTCTTAGAACAACCTATGGATTACCTTGTGCTTGTGAGTTTACAGGATATAGAATTGGTGGTATATCGATACCAATAGATGTTGTGCATGTTCATTGGAGGAAGACATAGATGATGGATCAGAGGTGGATATGAGTAATGCAATAGACGAGTTATGGAAAAGGTTTAGGTCACTAGATCTTGTTGGGAAAAGGGCATTAAAAAGTAGGGTTTTTGAAGTTGCCTTTCCCACAATGACTTCTTTATGCCCACCACCTGAGAAAATAAAAACCAAAGGGGGAGTCAAGAAGAAAGGCAAAAAAACAGTAGGGTTTGATGTTTATAGGGACCCTTCGTATCATGAGTATGTTGATCAAGCATCTCAATCTTCACAGAAGCAATCTCAACCATCACAGACTTCGAAGAAGTTGAAATTATCAAAATATTCACATAAGAAATTTCATCCATCACAGGCTTCGAAGAAGTTGAAATTATCAAAATCTTCACAATCATCTATGTAATTCATCCTTCAATTTCCTAATCATATCCGATCATATATTGATGATATAGTTAATGTTGTATCTGTAACACCCTTCCACCCCACATACAATACGCGGTAAAATAATCATTTAAAATCAGAGTACAACATAGAAAGGCGTCACATTTTCATCTTGAAACATCATGATAATGATCCTGCTCCGTAATACAGATTTTTCAACAATTTAATTCAAAACATCGCAGCGGAATAACTTTATTTCAATCAAATCAAACTTCAAAATATATTAAAGAAAACGATAATAGCACCCATTAAACCAAGTAAAATAGAACTCTGAGGTTCACAATGTTCCCGACCCGATGTTACATAATCAGAGAAAGACACACCCTCTACTCAACTGAAAAGAAAACTGACTCCAAAGCTAACTTTTCACGCACCGCGAACTAATCTTGGTTATATGCACGTTACCCACGTAGAGGCAACATTCAAACAGGCAGGGTAGGTAATCACAATTCAATATAAATCATACAAAGAAAATACATTAACAGAGCAACAATTGTTTTTATCAAATACTACAGTGACTCACCCAAAACATCATATAAAACATCACATCACCAATATCACTCATATGCAATCATGCAATGCCACCAAGAATAAAATGCAACATCATAAAAATGCATGTGGTACCAAATCGTCATAATAATGGACACTAGGTCATCAACCCTCCACAAGGGAGCACGTCACAAAATACTCCAATCCGCACATTGGGATTGAAGCCACCAAAATAACGGACCGAAGTCCCATCATAGAATGCCATGAATGCATGATGCAACAACATCGTCATAATCATCATTAAAATCATCGTTAGCATCAACATTCATATCAATATTCCTCGTACTCATCAATACAACATCTATTAAATTAATCACATAATTCATACTAGCTACAAGTTCTCACGCATCCTACTTCTGTCATCATTTTCATCACTAAATAATCATCATATAACACGTCAACACATAGCAGCAATTTATAGCAACGTCAGATCATTAATATAATATAAAACAGATATTTTCCATGAATTTTAAGTCAATAAAAACCATATTTTTCAGTCCCAGGTCGCGCTAAGCGAGCCCCACCCGTGCTAAGCGCGTAGCTCTCTGCCTCGAAGAGGCGAAATTCCTCCAGACCGCACTAAGCGCGCTAGGCCGCGCTAAGCACCCTCTGCGATTTTGGCAGAAAAACCCTGCGATAACATCACTTCTCCATCTGCGATTCAACACCCCTAAACTAGATTTTATCCTTAAATTACCACAGATTATGTTATTATAACCTATAACTATCACATATACGTCAATAACAACAATCATCACATAGCAAATCATCAAAATCCATCATCCCTAACCTCCAATTCCTAGGTTTTCCCCCAAAACCCCAATCACCCACCAACACCTAATCTTTATATCAAAATATTGCAAAGTGATACTCCCCATACCTTAGAGTCATAATTCTTTCGATCTTCTCTTGAAGTTTCACTGGAAATCCCTCTATGCCCTAGCCTCCTCCACTCTTCTTGTGTTCTTCAGAGCACTATTTTCTTTCTTTCAACCAAAATAACACGAATAATGAAAACTCCCCTCATTATTCCTTGGTTTAACTCAAAATACCCCTAAATGTGCTCTTCCCATCTTACCCTCACTTATCCTTCACCAATGACCATCATACCCTAAAGGCTTCTAACACTCTTATTTTAAATAATAATAATAATTTGAATAATGTGATACAATTATTCTTACCATCAATATTATTAATATAATTCCACCACAATGCTCATGCAACACAACAACATGTCATCAAATTACCTTATATTCACAAATAATTAACAAATAACTAAATATGAATTTAGGGCGTTACAAATCTCCCCCACTTAAGGAATTTTCGTCCTCGAAAATTTACCTGAAGCAAATAGAGTCGTATACGACTCCCTCATCTGATCTTCACGTTCCCAAGTCCAACTTTTGCTAGCTGGTCCACCCCACAACACCTTCACCAAAGTTATGTCTTTACCCCGCAATTGCTTCATCTCTCGACCATCGACAAGCACAGGCAATACTTACACAGTCAGGTTATCCCTCATTTGTACATCATCCATCTGAATCATATGCGACGGATCTGGAATGTACTTCCTTAACTGAGACACATGGAACACGTTATGCAAATTCGCAAGTGACGGCGGTAAAGCAAGTCGGTAGGATACCTCTCCTATCCTCTGCGATATCTGATATGGACCAACAAAACATGGAGTGAGCTTCCTAGACTTCAAAGCTCGACCCACACCAGTCACTGGCGTCACCCTAAAAAACACGTGATATCCCTCTTGGAATTTAAGTGCTTTCCTCCTCTTATCATGGTAACTCTTCTGGCGACTTTGCGAAGCTTTCATTCTCTCTCGTATCATCTTAATCTTCTCAGTCATCTCTTGCACAATTTGAGGTCCGAGTACAACACTCTCGCCCGACTCATACCAACACAATGGAGTCCGACATCTCCTACCATACAATGCTTCGTACGGTGCCATCCCAATACTAGCATGAAAGTTGTTATTGTATGTGAACTCAATCAACGGCAAATGGCTATCCCACGATCCTCCATGATCCAACACACAAGCCCTCAGCAAATCCTCTAAAGATTAGATAGTCCTTTCTGTCTGACCGTCTGTCTGCAGATGATAGGCAGAACTCATCCTCAACTTAGTACCCAGCGCATCTTGCAAACTCTTCCAGAATCTCGATGTAAACCTCGGATCTCTATCTGACACAATACTCGAAGGTACCCCATGTAACTTCACAATCTCGTCAATATACATCTCGGCTAGCTTCTGCATAGAATGATTAATCCTCATCGGCAAGAAGTGAACCAACTTAGTTAATCTATCTACGATCACCCAAATTGAATCATTTCCCTTAGCAGTCTTCGGTAATCCCACCACAAAATCCATGGAAATACTATCCCATTTCCATTCTGGAATCCTCAACGGCTGCATCATACCTAAAGGCTTCTGATGCTCAAATTTCGACTTCTGACAAGTCAAACACGCATAAACAAACTCCGCAACATCCTTCTTCATACCTGGCCCTCAAAACAACTTCTTCAGATCATGATACATCTTTGTAGCACCGGGGTGAATGCTCAACCTACTTCGATGTCCTTCTTCTAGAATACTTTTCTTGATTTCTGGAACATCTGGAACACATACTCTGTCTCAAAACCTCATCACACCATTCTCATCAATCCGGAAGTCACCTTCATTACCTTGGTTAATCAAAGTCAATTGGTCAACCAACTTTAAATCGGATTGCTGACCCGCTCTGATTTCTTCTAGAATACCACTAGTCAACTTCAACATTCCCAACTTCACACTGTCAGGAGTCGCTTAACATATCAGACTCAAATCTCTGAATTGCTCAATTAGTTCCAACTCTTTCACCATAAGCATCGACATATGCAATGACTTTCTGCTCAACACATCAGCCACTACATTTGCTTTGCCCGGATGACAACTCAAATTAAAATCGAAATCCTTCAACAGTTCTAACCACCTTCTCTGCCTCATATTCAGTTCCTTCTGATCAAATAAGTACTTCAGACTTTTATGATCACTGAACATTTCAAATTTAGAGCCAAATAGATAATGTCTCCAAATCTTCAACACAAACACTACCGCGGCTAATTCCAAGTCATGCGTAGGATAATTCCTCTCATGAACTCGCAATTGTCTCGAAGCATAGGCAACAACTTGTCTATTTTGCATCAATACTCCACCAAGACCCATCTTTGACGCATCCTAACACACCCCAAAAGATTCACTTGGATTAGGCAAAATCAACATTGGGGCAGTAGTTAATCTCTTCTTCAATTCCACAAAACTTTCTTCACAAGCTACATCCCACACAAAAGTCTGACCCTTTCGAGTCAACTGAGTTAAAGGTAATGCCAACTTAAAAAAGCCTTCAATAAACTTGCGGTAATAAGCCGCTAATCCCATAAAACTTTGTATCTCAGTAGCAGACTTCAGAATCTCCCACTGTAACACAACATCAATCTTAGAAGGATCAACATCAATACCACCACTCGAAATCACACGGCCAAGGAAGCTCACTTCCTTCAACTAGAACTCATACTACGACAGCTTTGAATACAACTTCTTCTCTTTCAACACTTGCAACACAGTCCTCAAATGCTCGGCATGTTCTTTTTCAGATCTAGAATATACCAAGATGTCATCGATAAATACCACCACAAACTTATCCAAATATTAATGAAAAATCCGATTCATGTACTCCATGAACACACCAGGTGCATTAGATACACCAAACGACATCACAGTGTATTCATAGTGTCCATACCTCATCCTGAAAGTCGTCTTCGGAATATCATCAGGCTTAACTCGAATCTGATGATAACCCGACCTCAAATCAATCTTTCTCAACACACAGGCACCTACTAGCTGATCCATCAAATCGTCGATTCTCGGTAGCGGATACTTATTCTTGATGGTCACTTTATTCAGCTGCCGATAATCAACACACAACCTCATACTTCCATCTTTCTTCTTCACTAACAACACAGGAGCACCCCACGGAGAAACACTTGGTCAAACAAACCTCTTCTCAAGCAATTCTTCCAGTTGTTTCTTTAATTCACTTAACTCAGAAGCTGACATCCGATAAGGAGCCATCGACACTGGACTCGTACCTGGTATTAAGTCCACTGCAAACTCCACTTCACGCTCTAGAGGAAAATCATTGATGTCATCTGGAAACACATATGGGAATTCACAGACAACAGGCAACTCCACACTCGCAACTTCACGATCAATGTGCAACGATGCAAACATTGCAAACACCAAAGCTTCGTCTTCTTGAAGTTCCTCTACTTGCCTTGTAGACAAGAACATCAACTCCCCACTATCCTCAATCTCAGGAAACTCTACAGTCTTGTTATAACAATTGATATGAACCCGGTTGAACTCCAACCAGTTCATTCCAAAGATTACGTCAATTTGGTGCAAGGGTAGGCACACCAAATCCATCACAAAACTCTTCTAAAAAATAGTCACAGGACATCTCAAACACACAAGGGTAGTAGTAACAGAAGCATTAGCTGGAGTTTCTATTACCATATTACCATTCATATCAGATAGCTTCAAACTCAATCTATTAGCACATTTAAGCGATATAAAAGAATGAGTAGTACCAGTATCAATAATAGCAACCAACTCGATATTATTAATAAAACAAATACCTCAAATCAGGTTGTCCTTCTCTGGCGCCTCTGCACCACTCAAAGCAAACACTCGGCCACTGGTCTGAGCAGCAGTAGCAGTCTTCTTCGAATTTTGACATTGAGTACTGATATGACCTTTCTCACCACAATTGAAACAGGCCGGACCTTCTTCTTTGCAGTCAGTAGCTCTATGCCCCTTCTTACCACATCGATAACATCTCACCACATTATTGGTGCACACATCAGCACGGTGACCTTGCTCGCCACACTTATGACACTTTCCAGAAGCGGGAGCTTCTCCCCCACTTGTCTTTTTCTCATCTGAAGTCTTCTGCTTCCCTTTGTCAGCTGAAGTTGTATAAGGCTTACCCCTATACTGCCCTTTCTTCTCACTCAACTGCTTATAGTGAGCAGATCGAGCTCTGCTGTCCTCATCGTATATTCTGCTCTTGTCAACCAACTCAGCATACTTGCGGATCTGCTGATACCCAATACTCTGCTTAATCTCTGGTCTCAGCCCATTCTCGAACTTGAGACATTTGGACATCTCAGCATCAGCACGATTATAGTGCAGACAGAACTTTACTAACTTCTCAAACTTCGCGGCATACTCTGCCACAATCATATCTCCTTGCTTCAGCTCAAGGAATTCCACTTCTCTCTTGCCACGAGCATCCTCTGGAAAATACTTTCCCAAAAACTCCTGCTTAAACACAGCCCAAGTTATCACAGTGCCAACATCTGTAAGTCTCTGACGGGTGTTATCCCACCAGTCCTCAGCTTCCTCTTCCAGCATATGCGTTCTGAACTGAACCTGTTGATCATCAGAACACCCCATCACTAAAAAAATATTATCGATCGCCTTCAGCCACTTGTGTGCACTTGCTGGATCATGCGTACCCACAAAATCCGGTGGATTGTTCCTTTGAAACTTCCCCAAAGCACGAACTCATCAGGAGCTCCACCATTTGGGTTCAGCTGCGCCACCACATTAGCAACTGATTCCAACACATCAGCAATCGCACGATCATTTCTTCCAGCCATCCTTCACACCATCCACAAGGTTAGAAGAACTAAAACATTGACAGTGTACACACACTCGTCGACTGACAGGGACATACATCAAGTAAAAACCTGGTCGGACGGACCGACCTTCTCTGATACCACTAATGTAACACCCTTCTGCCCCAGATACAATACGCGGTAAAATAATAATTTAAAATCAGATTGAAACATCATGATAACGATCCTGCTCTGTAATACGGATTTTTCAACAATTTAATTCAAAACATCGCAGCGGAATAACTTTATTTCAATCAAATCAAACTTCAAAACATCTTAAAGAAAACGATAATAACATCCATTAAACCAAGTAAAATAGAACTCCGAGGTTCACAATGTTCCCGACCCGATGTTACATAATCAGAGCAAGACACACCCTCTACTCAACTGAAAAGAAAACTGACTCCAAAGCTAACTCTTCACGCACCGCGAACTAATCTTGGTTATCTGCACCTTACCCACGTAGAGGCAACATTCAAACGGGCATGGTGAGTAATCACAATTCAATATAAATCATATAAAGAAAATACATTAACATGGCAACAATTGTTTTTATCAAATACTACAGCGACTCACCCAAAACATTATATAAAACATCACATCACCAATATCACTCATATGCAATCATGCAATGCCACCAAGAATAAAATGCAACATCATAAAAATGCATGTGGTACCAAATCGTCATAATAATGGACACTAGGCCATCAACCCTCCACAAAGGAGCACGTCACAAAATACTCCAATCCGCACAATGGGATTGAAGCCACGAAAATAACGGATCGAAGTCCCATCATAGATGCCATGAATGCATGATGCAACAACATCGTCATAATCATCATTAAAATCATCGTTTGCATCAACATTCATATCAATATTCCTCGTACTCATCAATGCAACATCTATTCAATCAATCACATAATTCATACTAGCTACAAGTTCTCACGCATCCTACTTCCGTCATCATTTTCATCACTAAATAATCATCATATAACATGTCAACACATAGCAGCAACTTACAGCAACGTCACAACATTAATATAATATAAAACAGATATTTTCCATGAATTTTAAGTCAATAAAAACCATATTTTTCAGTCCCAGGTCGCGCTAAATGAGCCCCGCCCGCGCTAAGCGCGAAGCTCTCTGCCTCGAAGAGGCGAAATTCCTCCACACCACGCTAAGCGCGCTAGGCCGCGCTAAGCGCCCTCTGCGATTTTGGCAGAAAAACCCTGCGATAACACCACTTCTCCATCTGCGATTTAACACCCCTAAACCTGATTTTATCCTTAAATTACCACAGATTATGTTATTATAACCTATAACTATCACATATACGTCAATAACAACAATCATCACATAGCAAATCATCAAAATCCATCATCCTTAACCTCCAATTCCTAGGTTTTCCCCCAAAACCCCAATCACCCACCAACACCTAATCTTTATATCAAAATATTGCAAAGTGATACTCCTCATACCTTAGAGTCTTGATTCTTTCGATCTTCTCTTGAAGTTTCACTGGAAATCCCTCTATGCCCTAGCCTCCTCTACTCTTCTTGTGTTCTTCAGAGCACTATTTTCTTTCTTTCAACCAAAATAACACGAATAATGAAAACTCCTCTCACTATTCCTTGTTTTAACTCAAAATACCCCTAAATGTGCTTTCCCATCTTACCCTCACTTATCCTTCACCAATGACCATCATACCCTCCAGGCTTCTAACACTCTAATTTTAAATAATAATAATAATTTGAATAATGTGATACAATTATTCTTACCATCAATATTATTAATATAATTCCACCACAATGCTCATGCAACACAACAACATGTCATCAAATTACCTTATATTCACAAATAATTAACAAATAACTAAATATGAACTTAGGGCGTTACAGTATCAGATGGTACTTGTGGATTTAGAGTCATTCCTTCATTGCATGGATATGGTGAAGATGGTTGGCCAATGGTTCGTCGAGACTTGGGGTTGGAAATAATACATAATGAAAGATCAAGTTTGTATGCCAATTTATTTGGTGAACGGTTAGCAGAAGTGAGAAAATCTTTGATGATAGAGACATTTGATCCTCAACCACCACATAAATGGTTGACTATACCAGATATGGGTTACTTGATAGTGAATCCTTATAATGTTATACTTGTATGTTTAGGGTTTGAATGCTTGACTTTCTTCCCTATGACAACTTCATTTTCACCAAATGTATCCTTTTACTGCATTGGTTTTGTAAACACAAATCATTGGGTTCAGGCACCTAGTTATTTTTACTTAGTTTTTTTAAGTTAATGTGACTAACCTAGTTTCTTAGAGACTTTATATTTTACATTTTGATTTTTTTTTGTTCAGGTAAACATGAAAAAAGGGTTTCCATTGCCACCAATGACAGTAGATTGGAAGAAGTTTCGTTCTTCAGAATCAACATCTTGGATTATAGGATTTGTAGCACGTCTACAACATTGGCAATAACTTACGCCTATATTACCAACGCATTATGAAATATAAATTATGTTATTCATTTTTTATTTCAAAACACGATTCATGAATTATGTTATTCATTTTTAATTTCAAAACATGAATCAACTATTATGTTATTCATTTTAAAGCTAAACAAAAGTCTACAAGTCAACACATAAACATATCCCAATTATGTCAAGTGAGTCTAAAAGTTAATACATAAACATAAACATAAGTCACAAAGTCTAAATGTTAACACATTCAAATAAACATAAATATAAGTCAATGTGAACTAGTAATATGTAAAGCTTCGAACAAGTCAACAAACTGTGGATCATCCTCTTTAGCACCAGTCCGTTGAAGATAACGATGAATCAATGAAGAAACACGAGCCCAGTTAGGATCAGATGATCCTGCTTCGTAAACGGGAACTGACACCTCTCTAGGCGCATCACGACGGGGCGGTATCAGACGAGGATGCGAAACACGATAATACCACTGAAGATATCCATCATCTGTCTCAGATGCCGTGTGACCAGTGTTGTCAGACGAATCACATCCGCAACACTCTGATGGTAACTAATCCACTCAACATCAATATCACCAGCCATCGTATAATCAAGAGGTAGAGGTGGAACATATTGCCTGTATCCAAACTGACGCATACATCTGTCAGGCAAGTATGGAACAATAATGTCACCCCACCTCAGACACCCCCTATATAGACATAATTCATCAAACTGACGCCATGCTCTATGGTTCTCGAATGGGCGCCATATGACATCGTCAGGTGTCAGCTCATCCAGAATAGGTCGCAAGTCATCCACCTTCAGGACACCTTGCTTATAGGACCATCACATCGCTCGAGGGAGATCAAAATTAGTAGTTGGTATCTAATTCTCTCATTTTTTTGCAAGTGTTGGAAAATACTCACGAATCCAACACTGTTACAAAATGAATACTATTAGTTAATCTAAATTAATTCATTATAACAATATAAACTAGAAAAATAAAATTAATATACTAAATAAAATTAATTACAATAATTAAAATAAATAAACTAAAATTAATAAACTAAATTAAAATAAATACCTGTAGGAGAGTCGGATAACCACCAAACTGCTTACAACTGAACATGGAAGCATCTCCGAGATATCTATAAAGCGGTAGCCAACGCAGCTGCTCCCCAACTATATCCTGATAAGCCCCCTAAGTCCATAAATAATGCAAGGTATCGTTCCTCGACAAGCGTAAAGGTCTTGTCCACAAAAATCGTAGAACCCACTAACATCAACAAATAAGCTCTAGTCGCATATGCCCAACTAGAAGCGGCTCTATGCTCAACGAATAGATCGTAGAACCACTCCAACTTATAATAACAACCTCTACATTCACGAACTTGTTTTTGTGCATCTCTCCGTGAAACTCCTAAGTAATCAACAGCCCAGTCAATAGCAAGCCCTTCACTGATATCTTGAGGGCTCCAGAAGACTCCCCTGATGGGCAAGTGAAGCAGACAAGAGACGTCATCCAGAGTAACCGTCATCTCACCAAACGACATGTGAAATGAAGATGTCTCTAGATGCCATCTCTCCACAAATGCGGATACCAGGTTCGTATCTATCTTCGACATGCTCGTTCTCTGAAGTGAAGCTAAACCAGAGTTAGCTACCAAATTCTCCATCTCTCTAGGAAGCTGCTGTGGAACCCTCTGAGCCAGCTTCAACCCACATCCTGCTACCTTCAACTCTTTCTTCGGACACCTCTCCTGAAAACAATTAAAAGTAAATATATTATAAAATACAACATAAAAAATTCAAATTTTATTTAGTATCAAATAATTGTAGTTTATTTACCTCACCGAACCATATATGTCTAGCAATATGATGCTCGTACTTAACCAAAAGAGAGGTATCATACGGTCCTCCGGGATATCCAACAGGCTGTGCTGTTGAAGCAGACACACCAATATGCTCTTTCTCAGCCATTCGCGATGATTCGCCCCGTCCTAGACCGCGATTAGGGATCTTACAGTCCTTGCCTCGTGTGCGCGCCACTGTCAAAATAAAAACATAAAAAAAATATTAAAAAAAAAGCGTTCCGGAACACTTCATGAAAGAGTTCCGGTTTGATTTTTTATGTAAAAGAACCGGAACACTTCATGTAAGAGTTCCGGTACAAAAACTCAAAAACCCAAAGTACCAGAAGACTTCTGCCATGACTTTTGGTACGTAACTTCTTCCAGAAGACTTACTTTATGTGTTCCGGTATTGATTTTATGAACCAGAAGACCTTGTAAATGTGTTCCGGAATGGAATTTGTGAACCGGAAGACTTGATGTGAGTGTTCCGGTATACAGTAGAATAAAATGTACTCCCGAAAGACTTTAGGAAATGAAAAATGGAAATGAAAAATTTCTAAAATTATACCTATTTATACAAGGGTATTTTGGTTATAAAAAATTTAGTGTAGGGGTATAAGTATAATTGTAAAGGTATGAGGTAAAATTTTCCTAAACTAGAGTGTCTTATATAGTCAGTATTAAGTTTGGCTAAACCCAATGCAAACCGACCCACGTACACTCCTAAATAGGTGTTCCCTTATGCATGCTCAATTATTTTTTTACGGAATTTTTTTTAAAGTTCACACATATGACTGAAAAAAATGGCTATTAACCCTTCTCATAATTATATTAATGAATGAATACACATATAATAACAAAAAAAATTATGATGCTATTTCATTATCATAATAAAATTACATTTTATTTCAAAATATAGTTATTTACGTTAGCACATTATAAAAAAATACAAATAAATATTAAACTCTTAATCCATAATGTATATTTATCTAATATTTTGATGCCACAATTTTTTAAAATTTAAACATTAATTCTCTCAAATTAATAAGAATACATACAAATAGACCGATAAATAATATAAGAAAAAAACCTCTATATAATAATAGTTAATTATATACATTTAATTGATATATCGACAATATAAATTATTTTTACAATATCAATTAATTATAATCGGCAAATTTTTTATATATTTGATTTTTCTTTAATCACATATAAAATTTCATTTATAAATAATTATGATGCATCAATGATGCAAAACTTTTTAGACCAACAATGTGTAGTAATATTTAATTATATGGTATGTAATTGATATTTTTTTAAAATTTCTTTATTTTTAAATTTATTTCATTTACTACATAGATAAAATAATTTTTTATATAATTTTTCATATTTTATTCTTGATGGTAATTGGTAATGAAATATTATCTTTTCTTCTTTTTAAAACTTTTTTATGAGAAATTAAAGTTTTTATTTTTTTATGTATGAAAAGAACAGGTCTTGAATGTATAATTAAAAAAGAAATGTAAATCACGTGAAGCGGTGATTGCTGACGTATGAAAACGCGTTTATCAACAACTACTAGTGAAAAACCAAAAATTCAATAGTCAAAGTTTGTTGAATTCTCAGAATAATCAAAGCTAAATAATTAAAACATAAAAGGAAAACAAGGCGGAAAACAAGGAAAATAAGTGTTCCATTAACACTTCACTTTTGCTAAGATTAATTTTTCAATTTTCCAAGACAAAATTAGACTTTTAGGTTAACAATTTATTTTTAAATTTATAATTTAATTTATTTATTAACTTTATCTCAACTGGACTGATTCTTCGAGTCGAAAAAGCAATAGATAATAAAAAAATTCGTTTAAAAAAATAATCAAAGTTGAATTCGAACTAAATAAATTAAAAGAGATATTTTATCATTTCATTCAAGTTCTCTTGAATTGAACTCATTTTCTCTATTAATAATTCTTAATAAAATGATTAATTTGTGAGTGCTAAGTATTACTAATTTGTGAATGATGTCAAACAAGGAATAAAATAGTTTATTGCAGTGCTCTTGTATATTGGACGATGTCAACCTACATTTAGATGTTCATTTGTCCCTTTAGCTTTATGATGCATAAAAAGAGTCCTTGAACAAGTTTGATATGTCTTAGGCATGTCATACACATCAAAAATCAAGTTTGTGTGTCAAAACAACGCCATAGGCCGACCTATGTGTGATCAGGCTGACATATGAAAGCCTCAGCTTCAGTATAGGCCGACACATCCATGTTTCAGGTCGGCTCCTCCACTCCAAGAACGAAGCTTGTAGATTCTGCCCGCAGGTTGCATTTCAGGTCGCCTCACAGGCTGACCTGAACACCTTCATAGGTCGACCTATGCCCTTCATAGGCCGACCCATGCAAGTTAAAACTTGAAAAATTCTTTTTGCATCTTATTTTTCTTGCATTCGTTTGCCTATTTTCTTCACATACCTATATATACTCATACATACATCTTCTTCTAGGTAAGATTTCCTAGTGAATAAAACCTAAACGAAACCAGATTACAAAGTTGCCCATCATCTTTATCCCATCTTATATGCATACACATAATTGAACTACACATAATCATTTTTCGATTGGGTGACCATCTAGATTAAGGTTGATAACATCCAATAAGGTTTGGTGTAACCGAGAATATTGGGTTGGGGGCTTTGTGTGTTTCAAATAAGGAAACCAAGGTGCAGTTTTCCTTCAAGATCAGGTTGATTTGAAGGTTTTGGACAAGATCAAATCAACACAGATTCGACTGAGTGAAAGCCTTGAGACAAGGTGGTTTCCTTGCAAAGGAGTAGGGCGAGACAGTGAATTGTGTTCGAGAATCTTGGGTTTCAACAAGTTGCGTGCTCGGGATAATCGAAGGATTGTAGCCGCATTGTTGGTCACTTGATCAAGCTTTGATAAAGGCTTTGGAGGTGGAAGAATCAACACAAAACAATAGGGTTTTTGGGGGTTTGCATTCTTCATCTCTTGTATAAACGATTTTGCAAAGAAAAGGTTAATAACATTATCTCAATTCGATTTTGAATTGAGGACAGACGTACCCATAGCGAGGTCGATTGGGGAACTGCCTGAACAAATCTTAGTCTCTCTCTCTTAATCTATTTATCTCTTTTATTGTTGATTACACAATTTATCGAGTTCCTCGTTGTTTGATCAATTCAGTTGAAAATTGTTTTCTACTATCTTTTAAAGGTGTTGTTGTTGATATAATCACAATCACTTTGATTGTGATTGACTTTTAAACATCAAAAAAACAAATTATATTTCCAGTCGCTATCAATTGCACACCAAATGTTCGATAAATTGTTTGTGTATTTTATTTGTGTGTTGGTTCATTGGATATACGAGTTATGATTGACATTGCATTTAATAGATCCGTAGCTTGATCATTGTTGAACATTTACGTTCGTCATCACTCCGTTTGGTTTGCGATACATATATTGTTTTTCGATAGTAGGTTCAGTTAGACGATTCGATCTGGGTCATTTTCCCGCTGCACCAAAAGTTTTTGGTTGTAAAATTTATAATCCATTCACCCTCCCTCTAGATCGAAGCCTATCGTCTAACATAATTATATTGTTTTAAAAACAAAATTAGCATTTTTATTAACTTTATCATGTTTTGTATGTAAAAATAATCATTCCTCCACAATTAGTATATTTAATTATTATTTAATTTAATTTATAAATTACTTGACTAGTATTTTAAAAATATTCACTCTTATGTTTTCAACAAAGAGAAAAAATTAAGGGTTTAATATCCATTCCATTTCCTATCTTTAGTACATTTAGACCTCTCGATTTAATAAAAATTTATATTAATCTGTATTATATTAGTCAATTTTGTTTAATTAGGGAAGAACTTAATCATAGATTTTGATTTTTTTTTTACTAATTAGATGAAAATAAACTATGATACATTTTGAAGAATTAAAAAATCAATATTGTCTATTATTAAATTAAGAGAATAAAATTAATCCAAAATTAACATATAAATCAAAATTCAATTTAAAGTGTGATTTAAACGTAATCAGACTAAATTTTAAAGTGTATTTTTTAGTGAACATTTCGATATTCTTAAATTTAGTTGGATAACGATACTCTCATTAAATAATATGATTCAATACCACGTCACTTTCTTATTTTATTTTATTTTAAAATAAATTAAAATTTTATTACAATTTACACTAAAAGTACCAGTATCCAATTTAGATTCATGATTACCAAAACATTTACCTTTTTTTATAATGTAGTTTTGAATTTAGTTGAATATCAATATCGTTATTCAATCAAATAATACTATTTAATACCAAAATTTATGGATAACGATACTCTTATAAAAAAATATGATTCAATATCACGGTACTTTCGTATTTTAGTTTATTTTAAAATAAATTAAAATTTATTACAAATTTCATTAAAAGTACTGGAATCCAATTTAGATTCATGGTTACCAAAAAATTTACCATCTTTTCTAATGTACCTTTGAATTTAATTGAATACCGATATCGTTATTCAATCAAATAATAGTATTTAATATCACAATTTATGGATAACGATACTCTCATCAAATAATATGATTCAATACCACGTTACTTTCTTATTTTATTTTATTTTAAAATAAATTAAATTTTATCACAAATTTTACTAAAAGTAACGGTATCCAATTTAGATTCATGGTTACCAAAAAATTTACCATTTTTCTAATGTACCTTTTGAATTTAGTTGGATATTAGTATTTTTATCCAATCAAATAATAGTATTTAATATCACAATTTAATTGAAAATCGATATCCTTAGTCAATCAAATTACATCAATTTTTTATTTTATTTTATTTAAAAAAATAAAAAATTTAAATTAATTTATGTATCCAACCAAAACTCATGGATATATACGAATATACCAACTCTTTTACTTAAACATGAAATCGAAGAGAATATTAATTCTAATTTACAAATTATGAGTATAAATTGGCATGCTATCACTATCAAACATAACCAATTTTTCATTTTCAGACAAAGAAAATGTTTTCTCATCTAAACACATTTCAACCCTTTTTCAACCGCTGATATTCTTTCTCTTCTTCACCACCACCGTTGGATTTTTCTGCGGTATAAAACTCTCTCTCTCCTCTCTCTCTCTTAAGCTTCTTCTACAAGATTAATTAGTGGTAAGTCTTTGTCATTTTGGTTTTGCATAAACAAGATAGGGTTTTCCATTTTTTCCCTTTTATTTTTACATTTTAATCATATCAAAAACTAACTATGATGACCAGGTACATAATCTACTGTAATTAGTGCAACCTTTCATCAATCATTTGCAGTTTAAGGTTTGGTTTGGTTTGGTTCGGTTCATTCATCTACTTTAATTATTTGGTTATTTGATTGATTGGTTGATTAGTAGTTGTGGTTGTTGTGAGTAGAAAAGTTATAGTGCTTGATTAGTGTTTGATTTAATGCATGAATGAATGGAAGGTTTTGATCAAAGAGGTAGTGGTAGTAATAATCAAAAAAATATTCACGCATTTAGTTCTTCTTCTTCTTTAGCTTCACCACCCAAACCCCCAATTCAATTGAATTCTATGCCTATCAATCAAGTTAATCAAATGGGTTTTCCTGAAAATCACAAAAGTTATAGTATTGGTATACCACCCTCACACCCTAATACCAATACTAGTTTGTCACCTAAACTTTCATCCCCTTATCCCCAGTTTATGTCTTCTTCACAATCCCAAACCCATTCTAGGTCTTTGTCTCAGCCCACTTTTCTCTCTCTTGATTCCTTTTCACTGCCTCCGTTGAGTCCTTCACTTTATCCTTTAAGTCCCTCCCCTTTTTCGGACTCGGGTTCGAGAGATGTTTCTATGGAGGAGAACTTGGTTGCCTCTCACGCCCCTTCGCCTAACCGCGGTCAAGCTGTTCAGCACGGACATTGTCTTCCCCCTCGTAAAGGGCATAGGCGCTCTAGCAGTGATACGCCTTTAGGGATCGCGGAATTCGTTAACTCTGTCCCTCAGTCGGGGAGTGATCGTCAGAATTTGGTTTCTGGAGGGGAAAAATTTGGTTCTGAGAAGCCGATTCAGTTGGTGTTGAAGGATAGGAGCTCTCTTGATGGATTTGGGAGAGAAAGTTTTAATGCGAGGAAAGAGGATGATGCGGCTGCAATGGATGATTTGTTAAGTGCCTACATGAATTTGGAGAATATGAATAATATGAGTTTTTCTGGTATGGAAGATAGCCGAACTAGTGGTTCGAAGACGGTTGAAAGCAGTGATAATGAAGCTGAGAGTCATGTAAAAGGAATCAGTTCTAAGGGTGCGAGTTCAAGCTGTTCAGATGAGAGGAGGGAAGGAATCAAGAGGAGTTCTAATGGAGATATTGTATCTGCTACTCGACATAGGAGAAGTTTCTCATTGGATGGCTCCATTGGAAATTTTCATATTGAAGATATATCGCCTAAGCTTCCTCCTTTACAAGGTCGAGCTGGTCGACACTCGCCTAGCAATTCAATGGACAGTAGTAAAACAGGGGAAATTGGCATGGAGTTTGGAAAGGGCGAGTTCAGCTCCGAGGAGATGAAGAAAATAATGGAAAATGATAAACTTGCTGAAATTGCCCTGTCTGATCCCAAGCGTGCGAAGAGGTAAGATTGGTATTTCTCGATTCCGTGTTTCTGTGTCTTTCTTGTGGAAAAAAATTAAAAAGTAAAACTATAATGATTCGTCATTAATGTTGAATTCTCTTATAGGATTTTGGCCAATCGTTTATCAGCTGCTCGCTCTAAAGAGCGGAAAACGAAATATATTTCTGAATTGGAGCACAAGGTCCAAACTCTTCAGACAGAGACTACTACATTGTCTACCCAGTATACCAAATTACAGGTGGGTATCATCTGAGTTGAGCTGAGATTCTCTTTGGATTGTGAATCATATTTTATTGCCATTAATTCATTGATTCTTTACTTTTTTATCGCACCTGCATCCAGATGGATCATGCTGATCTTAAAAATGAGCATAACGAGTACAAATTGAGGCTTCAATCCTTGGAACAACAGTCCCAACTGAAAGATGGTATGTGTATGCATTTTCCTTCTACTTTGTGTTTTGGTTAGCTTAAATCTATTTTAACTTATTCCTCCCTTTGAAGTGCAAACTGTTTATTTTTTAAGTGGATGATTGTCTTTTTTTTATGGAAATAACCTGCATACATGATCATGCTCAAAGATGTCTGTTTTTCTCTATTTAGATGGGTTTTATGCGGAATAACAGTATTTTACTCTGAAATGGTTGTTAACCATCGAAAGAACAAATGATTTTTGATCCAATCTTGTTCAATAATCTCTGCACAGCCGCACCTTTTACGTTTTCCTGCCTAGCATAAGAGTTTGATTTCATCTTCAGTAATTTCTGCATATTTGGAACCCAATTGATTTTTCTTACGAGTACTACTCCTCTGTTCTGAAGCTCTGTTTTGCGTGTTGTAATCTCTTTAAAACTGTATATATGTTTTCGGCTTTAATTGAGTGCAATAGAAACGACAATTACCAAGCTTGATGGGATCAGCTATACAGTTCAAATGCCGTCATAATTTTCCATCTTAGTATCATGTGTTAAGTTCAATTATATATTGTTTACCTTCAGTATAGTCAATCATGGATCGCTTAGTCTGTTAAATTCCGCTATGCTACATGGCTATAGTAGAGTTATACTAAAGCCTTTATTTGACAGCACTTTATACTCGATAGCGAATCACATAAAATAGTGAACAATAATTATTTGTTCAAATTCGCTACAAAATGGCGCCTCTATTTGACACCATTAATTACCTATAAATTCTCTCTATGGTTTGGCCTTTTGTTGTACTTAGCAGCTTGAACATGATTCTATTTATCTCCATTTCACCACCATCCCTTTAGAACCACTTTTCTATTTTGATTTTGTGCTGAAATTAAACATCTCCACGAAACCAACTATTTAGCTATGTATTCATTTGTGTTCTTATTTTAACAGCTCTGAACGAGACTTTGGATGCTGAAGTCCGGCGCTTAAGACGCACAGTAGCAGATCTTGGCGGAGAATCCCTCCTCTCTAGTCTCATGACTCGGCAGCTAGTTATTAACCAGCAAATGCTCCAGTCACAGCAACAGCAGCCAAACCAGCTTAGAAATTTTCAACCACAAAACAGCCAATCTCAGGAAGAAACACCGACTCAGATGCAGCAGAATATTCAACGCAATCATGAATTCCAAACCAAGCATCCGAATGGCAAAACTACTGCATAATCTTGCAGTAAATGGTACAAAACCAATTCATGATATATGGCTGCCCTTGATTTTCAAACTCTTGCTAAAAAATATATATTTTTATATTTAGCTGCTGGCTTATAATCAGTTGTATATTAAGCAGTGAACTACACCAGTTTGCCTATTTAGGCCTGTTCATTATCTTTAGACTTTAGTTTAAAATAATTTCCTTCTAAATAATTTGTTTTACCCATGTTGAACTGGGAATGTCTTTTCATGTTAGTAATACCTTATAGTCATATTATGGATACATTATACACACACATCTTGGTATTTACTTTTATTAAATGAGTTCAGCTATATGTTGAAATTTGAATGGTTCAACTAGTAAAATGTTTAATGTCAAAGTACTTGTCGGTGTTGAATTAATTTAGAATCAAATGAAAATTGAACATGTGCTTGTGTTGAATTAGTTTAGAATAAAATGAAGATTGTCAAAGTCATATTAAAAAAATACAATATAAAAATCCCTCTACATGCACACATTTTGACAATGACTTTACTCTTTTCAAGAATCATTATTTTATGTACAGTAAGTCATGCACATTGTTGACTAAATTTTTTGGCAATATAATCAATACAAAAAATAATATAGCAAATATAGCATTGAAATTTCAAGGAATGCAATAAAACAGAACAAATAGTCAATAGTACATAGTTACATGTACACACACTAAGGTTTTCTTTTCCTAGGAACAAGATAAAGATCAATTTTCTTATGCGTAGTAATTCCTGGTTTCACTTCTGTATCCAATACCTCTTCTTTATCAAAACCATAAGGCAATTTCCAATCAAAACAATGAAGAATATTAGCAAGTGAATGTTCAACCGTCACAACTCCCATGCTCATTGCAGGACACATTCTTCTTCCACTTCCAAATGGAATAAACTCTAAATCCGTCCCTTTAAAATCTACTCCACTCATAAAGAATCTTTCGGGATAAAACTCTTCAGGATCTTCCCAATTCTCAGAATCTCTTGCTATGGCCCATGCATTAACATACACTAGAGTTTTTGGTTTAATCTCATAACCAGCTATGTTACAATCTTCTAATGTTTCTCTTGGTAATAGTAATGGTGTTGGAGGGAATAACCTTAATGTCTCTTTCACCACTGATTTAAGATAAGGTAGCTTTTCAATATCATCTTCATTTATGAAATCTTTGTCTTCATATAAGTTTCTCATTTCCATTTGAACTTTTTTCATCACTCTTGGATTGTTCATCAATGCTGTCATAGCCCAAACCACTATTGCTGCACTTGTGTCTGTTCCTGCTATAAAGATATTCTGCATATATAAAATATGAATATGTTATTATTAACTCATAAACATAACATACAATATCATAGGAAGGATGAGTTCATACCATAAGCACAGCTTTGATGTGGTCAAGAGTGAGATCAAAAGATAGTGAATGATCATTCATCATTTGCAAGAAGATATCAATGATATCAACCACTTCATGATCCTTAGTTTTAGGCCATGATGAATTCTCCATATGGTCATCAATGACTTTTTGGTATATCAAATCCAACTCTTTGAAGGTTTTTTCAAGCCTCCATATAGTCCCTCTAACTCTATCAACCCAACCTAACAATGGAAAATGATCTGAAAAATAAAATTCACTTGACAAAGCTTGAGCTTCGTTAAGCAAAACATGTAATCTACTTTTCCTTTCTCCACTTCCCAATTCAACTTCTCCATAATCAAAATCATACTTTTTCCCAAAAGCTATCTTACATATAAGTGTATTTGTGAAAGACATCATTGCTTCACTCAAGTTAACACCTTTTTCATCACCATCATACTGTGACAACTTTTGAATCAATAGGGCCACTTCATTTTCTCTAATGGGCCTAAAAGATTCAACTCGCCGAGAACTAAAGAGATGAAGAACACAAAGTTTTTTCATTTCTCTCCAATAAGGGCTATAAGGTGCAAAACCTAAGTCTAAACCATTGTATGACAATTTTCTTAGTCCTAGGAAAGATGGTCTACTTGCAAACTTAAGGTCATGAGTTTTCAACACATGTTTTGCCATTTTTGACGAGGAAATAACTAAGGTTGGTGTATTGCCAAAGTGCAAAGACATGATAGGTCCATAGTGTTTGGAGAGTTTCCATAGGGAAAGATGTGTGGATGAACTATCAATTTGGTGTAGATTTCCTAGTAGAGGAAGAGGTGTTGGGCCTGGTGGAATTGATGAGGCTCTTGTTTTGTGTTTGTGGATAATGAACAGAACAAAGATTGGTAGTAGTAGTAGGTAAACAAACACAAGAATATCCATGATGCAACCTAGCAAATTTTATCTCTAACTTCTACATTTATAAGGCTGGTCAAGTTTTGGACGGTGTAGCCAACAAGGTGAGATGGATAATCTGCTAACAATATTTAGCCATTCAAAACACAAGGATTTTTGAAATTTAAGCTTTTGTTTTTTTGTTGTCAGAATTTCCTATGACTCAAAATTTTTAAACTGAACGGAATAATTGTGAGGATATTGTGTCCCAATGAAACAAATTTGTACACGTAACGAAACCTGCAACATTATAGTAATGTCTCGAGTTTAAATCATCTCCATTTCTGTTTGTCTTCATTTTTTCATTATTATTATTTTGTGGAAATAGTACACATTTTAAAAATATGTGACACAGAATTATTAACAATTGAGGGATTGGACAAGACAACTTTTTTTAGAAAATTCTAACGTGCAGTCATCAAATTGACTTTTTTAGTGAAGTCATAAATTTGTCCAATTAAAAACTTGTGTTGACTTAGTCAATGTCACTGTTGACTTAATCAATGTCACGCAGAATTATATGATGTACAATATTACTATGCACCTTCTATATACCTCATAGATCAAAATCTTTAATCGCCATCTTTTCATCTAAATTCAGATTTTCAAGTTAAAAAATTCATAAACTCAAGAACATAAAAATGGCAAAATCATTATTCTTAACTGTTTCAAGCAAATGAATACACCATTAAAAGCGAAATTTCACTATGAGCACGATTCCATAATTAGTTTTTCATAAAACCTCATAACTTAGTCGGATCGAGTGTGTTTGTGTTCGATTTTCACGCCACTTTTTTGCTTCCATCTATCAAATTCAAAGTTTGTTTTGTTATTTTGAATACATATTTGAAATCGTGGTGAAATTCCGGTTCCAACAGTATGTAATTTGTGATTTAATTCATTGATCGGAATGAACTCAAGAACACAAAAATAGAAAAATCATGAATCTTAATTGTTTCAAGCAAATGAATACAACATTAGAAGTGGAATTTCACCACTAGCACGATTCTATAATTAGTTTTTCATAAAACCTCATAACCAAGTCGGATCGAGCGTGTTTGTGTTTGATTTTCAAGCCACTTTTTTGTTTTGATCTATCAAATTCACAACTTGTTTCGCAATTTTGAATGCATATTTGAAATCGTTGTGAAATTCCAGTTCCAACGGTATATAATTTGTGAATTAATTCGTTGATTTGGTGATTTCGGAATTTTGTTCATAAGATTAATTGAAGATGATGAACACACCCATTGTGCCAAAATTTCAACATTTAGATTAGGTAAATTCTTTGGTACCCCTCGATGTGTCACAAATTACTTTCTTTCCCAGGGGCTTTGTCAAAGGGTCAGCTAAGTTGACTTTTGACTTCACATCATCGATCAATATTGTTCCATCTTTTAACAGCTGCTTTACTACATTATGTCTCAATTGAATATGTCTATTTTTACCATTGAATGACTTGTTCTTTGCCATGGCTATTGCCGATTGACAATCACAATGCAACGACACTGATAGAGCTAGTTTTATTCCTAAAGGAATATTAGCTAAAAGGTATCTTAACCACTTAGCTTCACTACCATCCAAATTCTAGAGCTATGAACTCTGATTCCATAGTTGATCTAGCAATAATGGATTGTTTGACTTATCTCCATACAACTCCACCTCCACCGAGTGTAAACATATAACCACTATTGGATTTAGTCTCATCTGAGTCAGATATCTAATTAGCATCGCAGTATCCTTCTAATACAGCGGGAAATCCACGATACTCAATGCCATGATTCATGGTACTTACTGTAGAACTCTAGAAATAATGAATTGTTTAGTTGATCTAGCAATAATGGATTGTTTGATTGATATTCATACAACTGCACCTCCACCGAGTGTAAACACATAACCACTAGTGGATTTTGTCTCATCTGAGTTAGATATCCAATTAGCATCGCAGTATCCTTCTAATACAGCGGGAAATCCACTATACTCAATGCCATAATTCATGGTACCTACTCAATGCCATAATTCATTATACTCAAGTATTTGAGAACTCTAGAAAGAGCCTCCTAGTGATCATGATTGGGGTTATATGTATATCTACTCAATCTACCTACTGCATATGCAATATCAAGTCGAGAAAAAATCATTAAATGCAGTAAGCTCCTAATAATTTGGGCATATTGAGTTTGATCAATATGATCATCATTATTCTTCTTTAATTGAGAATTAGCATCATAAGGGGTACTCACTGACTTTGAATCATAATGACTAAACTTCTTTAGAAGTTTCTCAACATAATGTTCTTGAGATAGTATTATACTATCATTCTTCCTTATGATTTTAACTCCCAATATTACACTTGCTTCACCCATATCTTTCATTTCAAATTTGGAAGCAAGAATTTTTTTAGTTATAATTACTATATCAATACAAGTACCAAAAGTAAGCATGTCGTCAACATACAAACATATAATCACACATTTATTATTCATAGGTTTAGTGTACACACATTTATCAACTTCAATTGATGAAAAATCATCACTAATCAAAACTTGATCAAATTTTTCATGCCATTGTTTTGGTGCTTGTTTTAAACCATGTAATGATTTAAGAAGTTTACAAACTTTATTTTTTGACTAGAAACTACACATCTTTTGGGTTGTGACATATAAATTACTTCTTCTAAATCTCCATTTAAAAACGTTGTTTTTACATCCATTTGATGAATAACCAGTTTATAAATAGAAGCAAGAGCTATTAAAACACGAATTGATGAAATTCGGATTACTGGAGCAAAAGTATCAAAATAATCAATATTTTGTTTTTGAGTGAAACCTTTTGCAATTAATCTAGCTTTATATTTTTCAATATAACCGTTAGGAAAATATTTTTTCTTGAAAATCCATTTACAACTAATTGGTTTTGCTCCTTTCGGTAAATCAACCAAAATCCAAGTATAATTTTTCGAAATTGAATCCATTTTAATTTTAATAGCTTCTTTTCAAAAAATTGCATCAGGAGAAGAAATTGCTTCATAAAATATTTGAGGTTCACTTTCAACAATATATGTGATCGTACCTGGATCAGACAGAGATAGTGGCCAACGGCGTTTGGAACGGCAGCTCCGGTGATGGTGAGAGACGGAGGGGGGGGGGGGGGGTGTACCTGCAGGGTACTCCGACGCTCAAGTGAGAGAGTGCACAGAATATCAGCAAATACAGAAAGTGAGAATGGTAGGAAGAAAGTGTCTAACCTGACCCTCTCAAATGAGAGGGTATTTATAGAGAGTCCCCAGCGCAGGGCCAACGGTTACCTACAATGGGCTGGATCAACTAGGCCCACTCCAAGTAACTGCTAGGGCTTACGTGTAGTAGTGAAGACCAGCACGTGGTCTTCGCCCTAGAGTAACTGCTCCTAGATTTCCGGAAGTAGGGTAGACCGAATCTTTCGGAAGTGGGAGGTTACTTGGAACGTGTCCACGCGGGATGGACCGTTGGGTGCTCCTCGCGGGGGAGGAGCCTTATGTGTCGAGGAGATGTGAAGCCCGTAGGAAAGGCAGGGCCTCGCGGGGAGGAGCTATCCTGTCGAGGAGGCATATCTCAGTGGGATGTGATGCCCTCTTCTCTTATTGCCTCAGTGACCGACGATGACTCAGTGCCCGACGAAGCTGTGGTGCGCGCGTGGCAGTCACGTGTCCGCAGAAGGACCTTATTGGGCCTCTCCAGTCAGTATGGATTGGCCTGCTCAACTGTTGGGCAGCCTCGGCCCAGTCTAGAACAGGAGCCCCCCAAGTCGTTACTCTGAGGTGTCAGAGTAATGACTTAAGGCTTACTGGCACGTCGGGGATACGCCAGGAGAGGAACCGAGGAGGCCATTCTCGTGGTCGACGTCCATACGGTCGCACATAAGTCGGGCATCGTTCAGTCGCGTTTGGTCGTCACGCCGGGGAGATGAGGGGTCTCAGATTCAAAGCGTTGGGGAAAACTGGAGCGACACGCGTGGGAAGATGCGCGACTGCATGCGTGCCACGTGTCGCCTGCCATTATTACCTAGGGGGCTAGGGCGGATGGCTAGGGTAGCGCACTTGAGTGCCTTATGTCCCTCGAGTTCTGTGAGAATCGCTTATAAAAAGCTCCCCCCTTGCTCATTTCCCACTTTTCCGTTTCTCTCTCAACAATTTCGCTCATTCTCTCTCTACCTTCCATCGTAGCCGTTCGCCGCCGTCAACCGCCGTCAGCCACCGGAAACTCCGTGCCGGAACCCTAAACCGCCGCTTATAAGGTACTTGCTCCAAAACTGACCTTTTTCTTACATTTCTCTTTAATTTCAACTAGTGTATAACATTTCCTTGGTGAACTGATGATGTTCCCACGAGAAATGAAAGGATTCCTGGCGAATACGGCAGGAATCTTTAGTTGTTGAGAGAGGGGGTGCTAAGAATTTCATCCGCTCTTGTTGAATATTTCGGGGACCAGGGATGAACATGTCAGGGACACGTTGAATGTCTCAGGGTCCCCAATAATTACTCTTTTCGTTAGCGCCATGGGAACACGGGGGCAGAATTTTTCGGGGAGGCGATGAGTTCCCCGGTGGACACGTTGATCCTTGGCCGGTTCCGTCGGGGAACCCGAGAGCCTTGTCCCTTCCTCGCCCGTTCGCTTGAACAGCGATGGAGGGGTGAATTTTATACGACCCATCGAATTCACCGTTTCCTTTTGCTTTTCAGGTAAATGGACGATTTGGCTGCGAAGGTGGCCGTAGGATCCTTCGAAGAAGACGACCAACCCGAATCCCCCATGGTCCACATGGCTTTCGCACAGGAGCGCCCGCCCGAGGAGTGGGTCTGTGAAGAAGCCCTAGAGATGTCGTCTATCTTCGTCTACAAAGATGTGGACGACGCGTTCTGCACCGTCGAGCACAGGCTCATCGGGTCTGATAAATCCTGGAAAGTTTTCCGTCCAGAGGAGCATCATCGGATATGTTCGCCTTACCGGGGAATGTGCATCCCGTTATATGAATTCATGTTCGACAAGGCGGGGTGGAGGTTGCCCTTCACGGACTTACAAGAGGGAATCTTCGCCTGGTTGAAGCTGGCCCCCTCGCAAATTCATCCGAACTCCCTAGCCTTCATCCGGGCCTTCGAGCTTGTCTGTAAGTATTTAAAAATCGTTCCGACGGTGTCCCTCTTTTTCCGAATATTCCATCTACAGAGGTTGTCAGCTGGTGGACGACATGGATGAGTGTCCTTCAAGCAGAGCGAAGCTCTGTTCCATACATATTTAGATTCTGTCCGGGACTTCAAGTTCCGCTACTATTTCGTGAAGCCGGTCACCCTCAGGGCCATACACTCGTTGTACCGGAAAGTCACTCGCGAGGTCGACGGTGTCTCCGAGGAGGTTCTAGAGCCGAGGTTCCCCCTATAGTGGACGGAGGAACACTTCAAAAAGGGGGTTGATAAATACAAGGTGAGACATAATCAGCTGGGCGTCGAGGATCGGGAAGCTTACGACAAGATCGTCGCGTTCGTCGAGAGCTTCAATGAGGCTCAGCACGAAACGCTGGACGGCCAGCCTATAAGGGGAGCAGACGGGCAGGTGAAGAAACAACGTCGTTTGATCAATACCCGCGTTCTGCTGGAGACCTTCTCCGACGAAGAAGCAGTCGAGATATTAGGTGGTGAAAACATCCACGATCTAAGCTTTCCTCGCGTCTGTATGCCTTGTCTTACTAACGTTTTCTTTCTTTTTGCAGGAAAAATGGCCGGAGCCGAGGAGAGACTCAAAAAGCTGAAGGCGAAGAGGGATCGGGAAGAGCAGGCCCGGGGAGAGGCATCTCGTTCAAAGGGTCAAGATGTTGCTCCTTCTGGGATCGTTCTTGAGGGCGTTTCCTCCGCCGTGACGCCCGAGGGTTCCAGCCAATCTCAGCTAGCTGCGACCGTGTCGGGGATTTCGGACAGGCGGACACCTCATGCTGGGAGCCAGTCTCCAGGTGCTCAAGGGACGCCGAAACGACAACGGGTTTCGGACGTAGAGATCTTCGACCTGGGCAATGAAGACAGTCTCCCGCCTCCTTCCAGCTTTGATCTCCCACCATGCCATCGAAAGCCTCACTTCTTCTCCGAAGTCATCTATCCTCGTGTCCCTCCCTCTGAGGTCCAAGCTGTGCTGGGGGCCGCCGTGGAAGCGAAGAGGAAGACGATCTTCGAGGACCTCTCTGCGGTCATGCGGCTTTGCTCGACTGCCATTGTCCTGAACGATGAGACTCGCCCTGCTGCTGAGCTTTCTCGACTGCAAGAAAAGCTCGAGAAATTGGATGCTGAGATACTCGACCTGCGCAAGGAGTTGAAGGAATGCAGGGACCTGAACAAAGAACAAAGCGAGCAGCAACAGCGGACTGAGACCAAGCTAAAGAAAGTCGAGGAAACGGAGATAGGCCACCTTGCCCGAATGGCCGAGCTGGAGGCGGAGGAGAAGCGGCTCAAGGAGAGGATCACCGAGTTCGAGGATGCTGTGCGGCCGGCCGAAGGCAAAACCGAGGAGGATAGGCTCCTAACCACTCGAGCAGCGCTGGTGGCTCAACTCAGGAAACTCGAGCAGGATCTCCGGCTAGCCGAGGATGATGCTCTTGAAACTGCGGGCATAGGGTTCCGGAATGCGGTGGCGCAGCTTCGGGTCCTAAACCCCGACCTGGTGACCGATGGGGCGGATGCTGACTTCGAGGTGGTCGACGGCCGGATAGTGCCGCCCGGGCAAGGAGGAGACGCCAACGAGGGAGGTGGGTCGGACGCCGCTGAGACTGCCGCAGAGTAGGGATATAGTTTGCTTGGCCTGCGTGCCATTTTGTTTTTGCCCGGCTTGTGGGCTTATTTGATGTACTATTAGCACAATGGTTATTTTTTCCCGGCTTATGGGCTTGTATCTGTAACATTTGTACTAAGGGTTTTGCCCGATTTTCATACTTCGTTATGCCTCTTCATTAATTTTGCTTGTGTGTGATATTTTATACGTTACTTATTTTTGCCTAAGTATTTGAGGTAGCTGGCGCCTTGGGGGTTTGCTCGACTTTGACGATCCTCGACTGCGGAGAGAGCTAGTCGATTGGTCGGGGTTGCTCCCCGACCTTCAACGGGGCCAAGATGTCGGTAGAGGTCTTAGCTCCGTGGCGCGAACTTCCCATCGCGAGCTGGGTGTTCGTCCTAATTGGTACGTCGACGACGGAGCTCGATCGAGGCCTCCTCGTCGGGCCAAAAAGTCTCACGCACACACTTCGTGGTTTTTGGCCGTCGTGTGTTGTATAGAGATGTCGCACATGTACCGTTGGACGCCCCCGTGGTCGCGACGTTGTACAGTCGCGGACAGTGTCTAACTGTAGTATTGTTTGAGCTTCTCAGCATTCCATGGTCGAGCAAGTTGTTCACCGTGGAGGTTCTCGAGGTAATAGGCACCCGTTCCCGTCTTTGCGATGACGCGGTACATGCCCTCCCAGTTTGCGGCCAGCTTTCCTTCGCGTGAATCTTTTTGATTCCTTCGTAAGACAAGACTGCCTACTTAGAAGTCTCGTTTGATAACTTTGTCGTTATAACGCAGAGTTATTTTCTGTTTTAAAGAGGCTTCTCGGAGGGAAGCGTCGGTCCTTATCTCTCCGACAAGGTCGAGTTCCTCTCACAGGGCTTCGTTGTTCGGTTCGTCGTCGAGGGGAGCCTCTGTCCTCCTCGAAGGTTCCCTGATCTCCACGGGGATAACCGCTTCGGTCTCGTACGTTAGGCGAAACGGGGTTTCCCCTGTCGTGGAGTGTGGGGTTGTCCGATACGCCCAGAGGACGCTATGCAACTCCTCGACCCACCGTTGTTTGGCCTCGCCGAGTCGTCGCTTCAGTCCCCGGAGTATCACTCTGTTCGCTGCTTCGGCCTGCCCGTTAGTTTGAGGGTGTTCGATCGACGTGAAGTGCTGTTTTGTGCCCAGTTTGGCGACGAAGTCTTGGAAGTTCCTGTCGGTGAACTGTGTCCCGTTGTCCGTGACAATGGCTTGGGGCACCCCGAATCGGGCGAGGATGTTTCTTTTGTAGAAACAGAGTATGTTGAAAGCAGTGATCTTGGCCAGCGCCTCGGCCTCAATCCACTTCGTGAAGTAATCCATGCCGACAATGAGGTACTTATTTTGGTACGACCCTATGACGAAAGGTCCGAGGATATCCATTCCCCACCACGCAAATGTCCACGGGGACGACAATGACTTAAGCTCGTTTGGAGGAGCGAGGTGCATGTCTCTGTGTCTTTGGCAGCAGTCACATTTCTTAACGTGCTCCTTTGCATCATGTTGCATAGTGGGCCAATAATATCCTGCTCGGAGTGCTTTTCGGGCTAGGGACCTTCCGCCGAGGTGCTGGGCGTTGATCCTTTCGTGGATTTCTTGGAGGATCCCTGAAACTTTGCCTTCTTCGACACACCGGAGTAAGGGAATGGAGAATCCTCGACGGTATAGCTTACCCTCGACGATGGTATACGCACATGCCCGCCTTTTGACTATCCCTGCTTCTTTAGGATCGTCAGGCAGTTTACCCATCGTCAAGTATTCGGAAACTGGTGTCATCCAACAGTTTGCGTCCCCGATTGCGTTGACCTCTGTGGTCGGTGCGGTTTTGTTTATGCTCGGCTGGGTCAGTATCTCCTGGATAACTGATTTGTTCCCTCTTTTTTTCTTAGTGCTCGCAAGCTTGGAGAGCACGTCTGCTCGAGTGTTGTGCTCGCGCGGGATGTGAGCCACCTCCGCGGAGACAAATTTCTTCAACTTCTCTTGCACCAAGGTTAGGTACTTGATGAGACTATCGTTTTTGGCCTGGAATTCTCCCCAGACCTGCGATGCCACGAGTTGGGAGTCTGTAAAGATTTTGACTTCTTTTGCGCCAAGGTCTTCCGCAAGTCGAAGTCCCGCGAGGAAGGCCTCGTATTCGGCTTGGTTATTCGATGTATTGAAGGACAGTTCGAGGGAGACCTCTATCAGGATGCCCTGCTCGTTTTCGAGGATAATGCCCGCTCCGCTACCTTTTGCACTGGAGGCCCCGTCGGCGTAAATCGTCCATTTCTGGGAGCCACTGGTCGAGGATTCAGGGACGGTCATTTCCGCTACGAAGTCGGCCAGTACTTGGGCTTTCAAGGCTTTTTTTCCTTCGTATCGAAGGTCGAACTCGGATAGCTCGAGAGACCACCGGAGCATTCTCCCCGCCATATCTGGCCGACTGAGGAGCTGTCTGATGCGATGCTCTGTCCTTACCACGATCGTGTGGGCCAGGAAGTAATGACATAATCTTCTGGCTGCCGATACGAGGGCCAAGGCGACCTTTTCAATCTGTTGGTATCTGAGCTCGGGGCCCTGAAGAGCTTTGCTCGTGAAATAAATCGGTTTCTGTCCGTCGGGGGTCTCCCGTATAAGGACAACACTCACCGCTTCGCCGCTGACGGCCAGGTACAAGAAAAGTGTTTCCCCGGTATCTGGTCGGGACAAGACCGGGGGTTGAGACAAGACTTGCTTTAGATGGAGGAGGGCTTGTTCGCATTCTTCACTCCATTCAAAGGTCGCCTTCTGTCGGAGAAGCTTGAAGAAGGGGAGTGCGTACTGAGCAGATTTGGCTACGAAGCGGGAGAGAGCCATCAGCATTCCGTTGAGTGACTGGATCGACTTCTTCGAGTTTGGGGTAGGGATCTCGGAGAATGCCCTACATTTGTCGGGGTTCGCCTCGATGCCCCTCTCCGTGAGGTAGAAGCCGAGGAACTTCCCCGCGCGAACACCGAATGTGCACTTGTCGGGGTTGAACCTTATGCGACATTTCCTCGCTGTGTCGAACACTTTCTGGAGATGAGCGGCATGGTCGACTTCTTCTGCGGATTTGACGATCATGTCGTCCATGTAAACCTCGAGTACGTCGCCAATATCTGCCCGGAAGACCTTGTTCATCATCCGTTGATAGGTGGCGCCAGCATTTTTCAAGCCGAAGGGCATTACGTTATAGTAGTAGTTGCCCGACTCTGTCATGAAAGCGGCATGCTGCTTGTCGGCCTCGTCCATGGGGATTTGGTTGTACCCCGAGTAGGCATCCATAAAGGATAATAATTTAAATCCTGCAGAATTATCGACCAGTTGGTCGATGTTAGGTAAGGGATAAGAGTCTTTCAGGCATGCCCGGTTAAGATCCGTGTAGTCAACGCACATCCTCCATTTTCCATTATTTTTCTTAACGAGTACAACATTTGAAAGCCAAGTTGTGTACTTGGCCTCAGAAATAAAGTTTGCCTCTAGGAGGTCTTTTACAGCTTTTTCAGCAGCCTCCATTTTTTCCAGAGACTGCCTACGCCTACGTTGAGCTACGGCCCTAGCGGCCGGATCTATAGCCAGCTGATGACAAGCTACTCCAGGGTCTAATCCGGACATCTCTGTAGCACTCCAGGCGAACAGATCTGCATTTTCTTGGAGGCATGCCTTCAGTTGCCTCTTCGCCAGGTCGGGGAGTCCAGAGCCAATCTTCACGCTTCGGTCGGGGCTGTCGCCGAGAGGAACTAGCTCGAAATCTCCATCTGGGACGAGGCGCGTTGGGTGGAGAGGCTGCCCGTTGACTTCGACTGGGAGGTCCTCGCTTGCAGCTTCTTCCTGTTCCCCGGGAAATCTGCTGTCAAGGTCGACCGCGCTGACGGGCAGGAGCGGAGCCTGCACGACGTCTGGAGGTGTCTCGGCCTGAGTCTTAGCTTTGGTGCCGCCGCCGACACTCAGGCCCCTGATTGCTGCGTCGAAACATCTTCTGGCCGCGTTAATGTCTCCGTGGAGAGTGACCACACGTGCGCGCTTCGTGTAGTATTTCATCTTCAGGTGGACCGTTGATGGTACGGCCGTCAGCTCCGCCAACGTGGTCCTCCCCATTATACAGTTGTAGAGGGACGGGCAGTCTACCACCAAGAAACGCGTCTTCACCTGTCGCGCAGTTTCCTCAATCCCGAAGGTGACCATCAACTCCACGAAACCCCATGGTCTGGTGGTCGCGCCGTTGAAGCCTTGTAGGTCCGACCCCACGTATGGGGACAAGTGTTGCTTGGTCAGCTGAAGGGTCTCGAAGAGGTGGACGTACATGATGTCCACCGAGCTACCCTGGTCGACCAAAATTCTATGGACATCAAAATTGGCCATCTGTGCCCGGATCAAGAGAGGGATGTTGGCGTTCGGTGCCCCACCGGGAAGTTCCTCGAGGTAGAAGGTAATCAAATTTGATCTTCCTTTGACCCGCTCGAGGGTAGGCGCTCGAGGAGTCGTTGTCTTCAGTTCGTCGAACTTCCTCTTTATCGACCCCACGGTTAAACGGTCAGGGGCTCCGCCAGATATGACCAGTGCCTGGGGGAAAGACTCCCAGGTACTGCGGGTACTTATCGAGTCCTCTACTGGGAAGTTGTTCCACATGTTTCGGACAGCTTCGGGGCTGTCGAGCTCTCCAGAAAAACCGAAGTCTTCAGGCCGCATGATGCTCAACGCGACTTACAACAATCCGTTGTTGGGAGAGGGAGTTGACTCCTCGACATTCTGAGCCTCCTGGCCGCTGGGGTGGGGGGCCTCTTGCTGCTTGGCGTACTTCTTCAGGTACCCTTCTTTAATCAACGTCTCGATTGCGTCCTTAAGGTGGACGTAATCTTCAGTAACGTGCCCGTGACTGCGATGGAACCGACAATACTTGGACTTATCAGCATTTGGTTTGGAAGCCGCCGGTTTCGGGAAGCGGATTCCCCCTTTGACGAACTCCGAATTGGCACAGTCGCTGAAAATGCGTGAACGGGACACGTTCAGCGGTGTGTAATCTTTGAAAAGGCCAGACGGTCCCCGTGATTCACGGGGCTCTTTGGTCCGGGCTTCTTTCTTTCTTTCCCCGCCTCGCCTGGGTGGAGGGGAGTCTTCTCTTCTCCTGTCTCCACCTCGCCTGGGTGGAGGGGAGTCTTCTTCCTTGTTGCCGCGGGGGACTTCTCTGCGCCTCGAGTCGAGGGCAATTTGTGCAGCCTCAGCTTCCTCGAACTCAATATGCGACTGAGCCCTCTCGAGGAGGCCTTCAAAGCTGCGGGGATGGTGTAGTCCGACGGATTCTGCGAACTTGGACCCTATCCGCAAACCCTTGATGATGAGATACATTTTGATGTGGTCGGTCACTTGGATCTCGACTGCTTCCTTGTTGAACCTCTCTATGTAGCTCCGGAGAGGTTCATCCTTCCCCTAAAAGATGGCTTCCAGGGAGGCTATTGTCTTCGGATGTCGACGAGAGGCCGTAAAGTGTTTTCTGAAGCGCTCCCTCAGGACCCTCCACGACGTAATTGATTCAGAAGCTATGTTTTTATACCAAGCCATGGCCCCTTTCCGAAGAGTCGTCGGGAATAGTCGACATTTGATGGCGCCGGAGACGTTCCTGAAATCGAGCAGAGCTTCAAAACTCTCGACATGGTCATCAAGATCGGATGTCCCGTCATAGGTTCCTAAGGATGGGGGCATCTCCAGGCCCTTAGGGATAGGGGCGTCCATGATGTGCCTGGCCAGAGGGGTCCGGTAGTCGTCGTCCTCGCTGGCTCCCGGAGACACAGAGGGGGAGTGTCGTTCATGAGCATAGTGACGTCTCGGGGAGTGGTCCATTGGGCGTCCTCTCGGATCCTCGGTTTCCGTCTTGCTCCTTTTATTTTTCGAGGACTGAACTGGTCCCTTCGGTGGCGGGGAGCGGTGGCGTTTCTGAGGTTGTTCTGGCTGGGTACGCTCTAAGCGTGGCCTGCGACCTCTGGGAACCGGGGAAGGACTGCGCGATGCCTCCGGGGACAATGAAGTTCTCGGAAATGGTGGTGGTCGGTGCCTTCGCGGGGAAGACCGACCACAACTTTTCTCCAGCGCCTCGATCCGGATGTTCTGGTTGAAGATCATCTGGTTGGTCTGATTGACCAACGTAAACAGGGCAGCAGTGCTCGGATCCGAATTTGGCGGTGGGTCCACGGGCTGGAAAACGGGCTGGAGGATGGTTTCCTGTCCGTCCTGGTGAGCTGTCTCGTACTCCACTTCTTCGGAAGATGGAGAAGCGGTGAGTCCGTCTCTGACGTCGTTCTCCGCCACAGGTCGGGCAGAGTTGTTGTCGACGTGGTTGCCGGTGCTAAGCTGCGCAATAACGTTGTCTAGAGCTTGATTCGTGGACAGGTTGGCCATGATGGTTGTTGAACGGAGAAAGCTTTGGTTTATCGAACAGAAAAACGGGGAAGCTTATGAGGTTCCCACAGACGGCGCCACTGATCGTACCTGGATCAGACAGAGATAGTGACCAACGGCGTCTGGAACGGCAGCTCCGGTGATGGTGAGAGACGGCGGGGGGGGGGGGGGGGGGTGTACCTGCAGGGTACTCCGACGCTAAAGTGGGAGAGTGCACAGAATATCAGCAAATACAGAAAGTGAGAATGGTAGGAAGAAAGTGTCTAACCTGACCCTCTCAAATGAGAGGGTATTTATAGAGAGCCCCCAGCGCGGGGCCAACGGTTACCTGCAATGGGCTGGATCAACTAGGCCCACTCCAAGTAACTGCTAGGGCTTACGTGTAGTAGTGAAGACCAGCACGTGGTCTTCGCCCTAGAGTAACTGCTCCTAGATTTCCGAAAGTAGGGCAGACCGAATCTTTCGGAAGTGGGAGGTTACTTGGAACGTGTCCACGCGAGATGGACCGTTAGGTGCTCCTCGCGGGGGAGGAGCCTTATGTGTCGAGGAGATGTGAAGCCCGTAGGAAAGGCAGGGCCTCGCGTGGAGGAGCTATCTTGTCGAGGAGGCATATCTCAGTGGGATGTGATGCCCTATTCTCTTATTGCCTCAGTGCCCGACGATGACTCAGTGCCCGACGAAGCTGTGGTGCACGGGTGGCAGTCACGTGTCCGCAGAAGGACCTTATTGGGCCTCTCCAGTCAGTATGGATTGGCCTGCTCGACTGTTGGGCAGCCTCGGCCCAGTCCAAAACAATATGTATAAAAATCACTTCCGAAGGATGTCTCTTTTCTTTGTCTTTTACTTCTTCTTAAATCATCACTTAAAAATTCATTTGAAATATCTAAAGAATGTTTATCAACAACATTTTTAATTTTAAGAGGAAAAACATTTTTCAAAAATTCAACATTTTTAGTTTCAACAATAGTGTTATTAGCAAGCATATCACTTTTAAGAACAAGAAATCTATATGCAGCATTATGTTCGACATAACCAATAAACAAACAATCAAATGTCTTAGAACCTATTTTCATTTTCTTGGGATCAGGCAACATGACTTTTGCTAAACACCCCCACATTTTTTAATATTTCAAAGTTGGCTTATAAACTTTCCATAATTCATATGGTGTTTTACCGGTAACTCTATATGGAATTCTATTTTGCAAAAAACATACTGTTAACAAAGCTTCACCCCAAAGGTTTTCAGGTGCATGTGAACTAACAAGCATAGCATTCATCATTTATTTTAAAGTTCTATTTTTCTTTCAGCTACTCCATTTAATTAAAGAGAATAAGGGGAAGTTACTTCATGAAGTATTCATTCTTTTTCACAAAAATCATTAAAAGAAATATACTCTCTATTGCACCCCAAAATTTGCCCTCTCTTTTCCTAAGCTTAACTGACTTTCGCTTTGCATTTCCATTTGTTCATAACAATTAATCATGCATTGCATTGAGCTCTCGAGACATGAGATCACTGTGTCCTTGTGGCCCAGGACTTCTTTTATTCTAAGCATCAGATCATTCTTTTTTCAGCATGGTATTTTGAGGAGTTCACAGCTTATTCCAAGCATTTTTAATATTTTCATTCATTTGATTGTATTTCCACTTTGCATCATCTGCATAGCATAAAGTACTTTTCATCTCGCATAGTACCTAAAATTTTACCCGGAATAATTTCTCGGATTTACAGACAGACCGGTCAAATTAAATCTCAACGATGCGTAAAGTCGGTGGACGGAAAATTTTAAAATCGAGCTTGCATACATCAATTATATTGATCTACGTTTCACGTACACTACGCCAAAAATGACATTTACTAGCGCACCTTAGACAACGCTTTTATGTAAAAGCGCTGCTATAAGTTAAATAAAAAATAAAACACGGAAACTGTATACGAAAAAGAGTAAAAAGCGCTGCTAAAAGGCCTACCTTAGACAGCGCTTTTTTAAAAGCGCTGGTAGAGGACCACATTAGCCAGCGCTTCTCAGAAGCGCTACTAAAGGCCTATATTAGCCAGCGCTTTTCTCAAAAGCGCTTTCTAGAGTCATATAAATTTAAAAAAAAATAATCTCAAAAGCGCTGCTAAAGGCCCATATTAGCCAACGCTTGTCAAAAGCGCTGCTAAAGGCCTATATTAGCCAGCGCTTTTCTAAAAAGCGTTGTCTAAGGTCTTATTAATTAAAATAAAAAACTGAATAGTATCAGTATTCTATTTTTCATATCTCTATTCTTTCCCTCTCTGCTGCGAACTGCGAACTGCGAACAACTCTCGCCACCGTCCTCCACCGTCTCGGTTACAGTCTCGCCGTCGTCCTTCCTCCATTGTCCTCCACCGTCCTCCACCGTACTCCACCGTTCTCCACCGTTTCGGTAAGATTTCTTCTTTTCTGTTATGGTTAACGTTAGAGATGGTTAGGGTCATAACAAGACTCCATTACTTTAATCATTACAAGTTTTTTCTCAGTCATCCAACAACTATTCCATGGATTTGTAAGGTCCATTTTCTGATATGAACATTTCTGCATTTAGGGTTCTTCTTTGAGGAATCTGATTGATGTAAACCATACTGTCTCTTTTATAAATAACTATGCTTTGATTAACAAAAAAAAAAATTAAATCAAGATATAGAGTGGGGTATAGGTACTAAGTGTTTTGTTGTTCTCTTATGGATATTAATATCTTGGTTTTATGCTATTAAATTCAAAACTATACAATTATAAACGATTCAATTTTGGAATTCTTCAATGGCTTATTCTTGCTTTAATCTCTCTTGTGTTACTAACATCTTCATGGTTTTAGTTTTGAAGTTGATATTGATTGCTTTCAATTGTGATTGTTCTTTTCAGATTGTTGTTTTAGGAGAATTTGTTTTGAACCAAGTGCTACTACGAGAAAGGTATTTTATTCTTGCACTCAAATCTTCATATGGTAGACGATACGTGAAATAAAAGTTTGTATTAATCTTCTTTCTGTGACGCGAAAGTGTTTTTCTTAGGAAAATCTTCTTTTATGTTCTTTTGATATAGTTGCGTGAATAATTATAGTAGTGTTTTTGTTTACCTTAATAAGTAGGAAAACCATGGATAAAAAATGGATGTCTGCCGATCGATTGTCCAAAGAGTACGAGAATGGGGTATTGGAATTCATTAAGTTTGTTGTTCAACACGTTGAAGACCCCAGTCGAATGAAATGTCCTTGCTTGGGTTGTTGTTATGTGGGTCGGGTTGACGCAGATGGATTGAAATCGCATTTACTGATGCATGGAATTTATTGAAGTTATAAGTGTTGGATATTTCATGGTGAGAAAACTAACGAGAATGTTGAACTGAGGGGGAAAAGTAATACGACCTATGCTTCAGACGACAAAGACACAGAAACATACGATTGTGATCGAGTCGAAGAGATTGCAGAAGCACTAGAAGAAGATCTTCATGATTGTCCCAAAATGTTTGAGAGGTTGGTAAGCGATGCAGAGAAACCGTTGTATAAAGGTTGCACTAAATTCACAAGACTGTCTGCGGTATTAAAGTTGTACAACTTAAAGGCGAGCAATGGATGGTCGGATAAAAGTTTCACAGAGTTGTTGGCCCTTATGAGAGAAATGCTACCGCAGGATAATGTTCTTCCTAATCGAACCTATGAGGCCAAAAAAATGTTGTGCTCTATTGGCATGAGCTATGATAAGATACATGCTTGTCCAAATGATTGCGTTTTGTTTCGAAACGAATATGCATCGTTAACTGAGTGCCCTAAATGCGGTTTGTCTCGATATAAGAAAAAATTGTCTCCAGCAAAAGTCTTATGGTATTTTCCTATAATTCTGAGATTTAGGCGCATGTTTCGTAGTGAAACCGATGCAAGACACCTGACTTGGCATGCAAATGAAAGAATTATTGATGGAAAGTATCGACATCCGACTGATTCACCACAGTGGTCGAAAATTGATAATGATTATCCTGACTTTGGAGAAGAAGCAAGAAACCTTCGCTTGGCATTATCTACTGATGGAATGAACCCGCATTGTCTTCAAAGTATCTCACATACCACATGGCCTGTGATTCTTATGATTTATAACCTACCTCAATGGCTATGTATGAAGCGTAAGTACATGATGTTATCTATGTTAATTTCTGGGCCTAAACAACCAGGGAATGACATAGACGTATACTTGGCACCCTTAATCGAAGATTTAAAGTTTTTGTGGGAGAACGGTGTGGAGGTTTATGATGGGTATAGGAAAGAAAGTTTCAACTTGAGGGCGATGTTGTTTGGCACAATTAATGATTTTCCAGCATACGGAAATCTATCAGGGTACAACATAAAAGGTCAAGATGCGTGTTCTATTTGTGAAGATAAAACAGATTCGACGCGATTGGAGTTTGGTCAGAAGAATGTATTTTTCGGTCATCGTAGATTCTTAAATTCTAATCATCACTACCGTGGGTGGAGAAAAACATTCAATGGAGACACCGAACAACGTAAAGCTCCACCTGCATTGTTAGGTGACCAAGTTTTTGAAAAGGTGAAAGATGTGCGTACTCAGTTTGGCAAGCCTTTTGCACATAAGGTTGTCAAAGGTGGGTGGAAGAAGAGGTCGATATTTTTTGAATTGCCATATTGGAAGTCTTTGTACGTGAGACATTTTCTCGATGTTATGCATATTGAAAAAATGTATTTGAAAGTGTTATTGGTACGTTACTCAATATAAAAGGAAAGTCTAAGGATGGCCTTATAGCAAGGGAGGACATGTTAAAAATGGGAATAAGAACTGAATTAGCACCCGTGAAGAAACGAAGACGAACATATCTACCACCTGCTGCTTTTACTCTATCTAGAAAGGAGAAAAAAATATTGTGTAAGTTTCTGAGTGAAGTTAAAGTTCCAGAAGGATACTCTTTAGATATTAGAAGACTTGTGTCTATGAAAGACCTCAAGTTGAAGAGTTTAAAGACACGTGATTGCCATGTTATAATGGAACATTTTCTACCAATATGTATACGTTCTATTTTGCCAGAAAAAGTAAGAAGCGCCATAACTAAATTGTGTTTTTTCTTTAGGTCAATTTGTAGTAAGGTGATCGATCCTGAGATCTTACCAACACTACAAAAAGAAATAGTTATTACCTTGTGTGAGCTTGAAATGTATTTTCCTCCCTCTTTTTTTGACATAATGGTACATCTAGTTGTTCATCTTGTGAAAGAGACACAGTTGTGTGGACCATCTTATATGAGATGGATGTACCCTGCTGAACGTTATATGAAAATATTAAAAGGGTACGTGAAAAACCGAAGTCGACCAGAGGGTTGTATTGTTGAACGATACATTGTTGAAGAAGCGGTTGAGTTTTGTACTGAATATTTGTCCAATGTTCAATCGATTGGACTCCCCAAAACTCATATTTTCGAAAAAAAGGAAGGTATAAAATTAATTGGAAATAAAATTGTGACAGTATTAAGGGATGAACGGGATCAAGTGCATTTGTATGTTCTGCACAATGATAATGAGGTTGAGCCATATGTTGAAATGCACAAGGATGTAGTCCGAAGGTTAAATCAGAACAGAAATGAAAATTGGATAGTACGAGAGCACACTCAAAGTTTTATACAATGGTTAAAGGATCATATTTATTCGAAGCGCTCTTCAGATCCCGCTTCAGTAACAGAAAGGTTAAGATGTTTGGCATATGGTCCAAGTTTGCATGTATTTTCTCATAGCGCATACGCAATTAATAGATACACATTTTATACCAAAGAACAAGATGATAAAAGTACTATGCAAAATAATGGTGTCACCGTGCTAGCTGAAGCAATGCACATATCAAGTATGAAAGACTTAAACCCCAAATATGCAAATCTGTCATATTTTGGAGTTATTGAGCACATTTGGGTGTTTGATTACGAGAAGTTTCAGATTCCTATCTTTGGTTGCAAGTGGGTAAATAGTAGTGGCATACGAATGGATAAGTCAGAATTTTTGCAAGTGGATCTTAATAGGGTGGGGTACAAAGATGAGCATTTTATTCTAGCATCTCAAGCTAAACAAGTGTTCTATGTCACTGACCCGACGAGTACGAAATGGTCTATAGTGCTTTTATCTAACAAAGTGGTTGATGATAGCGGTGTAGATCAATGTGATATTGATGTTGAGAATGAGTCATGCATTAGACGGAATGAGTTGTATAATAGAAATGATCAAGATGAGGATCTTATAGCGGATGAGTCATATATCAGAAATGATCATAACGAGGGAATTTGGATCAATTCATCCGTCCGCATTGCTAAGAAACAAGTAATTCATATTCCAACCAAGAAAAGAAAGAGATGTTAGTGAAAGAGGTAATATAATAAAATGTTATATATTATAATTTTTTATTCATTTATTTATTTATTTATGTGAATTGTTCTAAATATTCATTTATATTTTATTAGCATTATACAAGCTTTTCGAGCACAAAGAGATATCCAAGTACCCAAGAGGAGAGCCAACAACATTACATGGATTGGAGTGAAGGTATATTAATTATCACATTTTTGATTATATTAGTGATGATACTTGATAAAACTTAGGATTTATTCATATTTTCTTTTCATGTGTAGTGTCCTCGGCAACGTAATGATATAGATTGCGGTTATTTCATGTTGAGGTTTATGAGAGAAACTCTTTTTTTGGATCGAATAGTGATTCCATCCGATGTATGTATTTCTAACTTATGAGTTATTTTAATATTTAACACATATTTCTCATATAATTAAATAGTTGAAACTAAATCAAACTATGTTATATTATTATGTAGTACTTTGATGAATTCAAGTGTGCGTATTACTCAAGAGATCATTTGGATGAAGTTAAAGAGGATTGGTATCAATTCATTATTGAGCTCGGAGTTTTATAAGGTATATTGTACTCTTACTTTAATTGATGAGAATTTTGAGTATGTATAACTTTGTAACTATAGACATTGTTTATGTCTTGTTTTAATTGAATTACAATCTTTTTGTGTTGTTTCAGGTTATATGTGCAAAGTAGAAGATAGAGTTATATTGATGTGTATTGCTTTTTGCTTAGCATTTCTATAAGTAATATGTAGATTTGAAGCAAAATGTTTTGTTGGATGAAATGATTTGTATCATCAATTGTTTTGTATATATAAATTGTTGGATGAAAATTGTATATATAAATAGGCAAAATTGGTGCGTATATATTGGTTTGAAGCTCCAATTTATGATATTTTGGTGCAAAATGTGGTTGAAAAACAGGTGCAAATTGTGGTTGAAAACCTGGTGCAAACACTACAAGAAATTTGGCAGATTGCGACGGTTTTTTTCGCAGGTTACGATGGTTAAAATCGCCGTAATTTGCAATACACGACGGTTGTAGACCTGTCGCACAAACGTGTGTCGCGAGGCCGTTTCGCGTCGGTTATCAAAACCGTTGTGCAAACCGTCGTTATCTTTCGCAACGTGTAGGGAACTGACGTAATCTGCATATTACGACGGTTGTTAACCGTCGTAAATTTACATTTGATTTTTATTTTTTTTTGTTGATTACGACGGTTCAAACCGTCGCAACTTTCTATTCCACTGGTACATCTGCAAGTAAATTCGTAGGAAATATCCTTTCCACAGGTAAATCCGCAGGTAATTTATTTTTAATATTAAAAAAAATTAATTGTAGAAATATGAACATAATGGGGCAAAAAATCACATATTCTTCATTCAACTAAACATATATATCATATTATATATATATATATATATGTGTGTGTGTGGTTTGTTTTTTAAGTTGATAAGTAGTAGAGCTACATAAACATAAAAGTGAAAACCTAAAATAAAAATCTATCATATTAACTAAGGTCAAATATTATTTGTCAAAACACAAGAGTGTAGCAGATCCAGGCCAGTGTCAGAGAATGGATTATGTGTTTAACAAAGCATATCAAATCCTAAATATAACTGCAGCAGCTACCATAAAATTTTAGGGGAAACCTCAAATCCAGTGAGAGACTCGATTTGCTTCTGTTTCTGGTTTGTATTGCACTCTGTCTGATTGCTAGGAATCTCAACTACCACATGAGCTGCTCTTTGTCTCTTGTTAATTTTTTTCGGCACCAAGTGAATGTAAGTATAATGGCCACGTAATCGTGCATAATCCTCAGGTGTGGAGCCTGTGCTGTCACGGGCATTCTTCCATGCTTCAATTCCCACCTGTAATGAAAAACACGTTACCAATGCAGCGCTATGGAATGCATGATGTACTATATTTTTAAAAGGACACAATTAGGGGGAATGGATTTGAGGAGTTCATCATTCTGCTCATTCACACAAAACACGGTACTGTATCAAACATGAGAAGTCTGACAATTTTAGTCATGAAAATAGTTTGGTGGTCATCCAGCAATATGATTGTTAGTCTCCATTAACTAAACCCAATAAAATTTAAAAACGATTCAAATGTCCCTAGCAGTAGATAAATGTGACAATAATTCAAGTGATTGATGTTGTATAAGTTATAAGCAAGATTCAGATATGATAACTCACAGAATAAACCAAAGTTAAATGCAGCTTTGTAAATATTATAAAAAAAAAAGAGTCAGATGCAGCGAAGGTCCAAATAAAACCCACAAGAAAATCTCCAACATATTCTTATAGTGATATAAGTTACGGTGGCAGAAATTTTACCGTGCTAGATTCATTAGTAAGAGCATCCAGTACATCCTCAGAACCATCTTTTCCCGCCGCTATATGGAGTGGTGTCAAACCAGCAGGACCAACAACATTAGGTCTAAACAAGAAGCTACGAGTATCTCCATCACCTAGTGCCTTGACTTCGGGTCTTAGTTCTTCAGATGTATTTTTAGGAACATATCTCAAAAGCAACTCCACTAACTGCTTGCTATTTCTCCTTACGGCTCTGTGAAGGAGGCCCATTTCTGTAAGTGCTTGATACAGGGTAGGGTGATTTCCTTTGTTCATAGTTTCATCAAGCAGTATGTTCAACAGTTTTTTCACCACTGCACACCAATCATGGTCCATGGAAAACTCCATAAGCCACGTGAACCGTTCTAATGGAAAGAGATCTACATCAGAGTTCAAGTGAACCATCCTATATTTCAATTGACTTCTGTGAAGAAGCCAACCCATTTCATGAATGAATTCCATAGCTTGACTTTTGGCTTTAATTTTCCAGTCCCTTCAATATCTGGATCAATTTCACTTAGTTCTAGTAAAGGCTCAAGCACACGAATCTCTGAGCAAACATCATCCTCTGCCACTATGAAAGGAAAGAAGCTGCTACTCAAGCCCTGGTCCTCAATCTATCAAATCAAAAACGAAGTAGAAAGCTTAGGCTCGGTCAAATAGAATGGATGCATTCAAATTTAAAGACAACTTATTAGTTAGGATATCACTGACACTCAACGGTAATCAACGTGTGTGAAAGTGTACCATAAAAGTTTAAAATGGGTAAAAGAGGAAATTATCCCCTCACTTAATAACAACTAGCCTGTATTCCCTGCCTACTTTTTCTCTTTAGATAATTTGTGAGAGGAGAAAGCGCACCTCAATAAATCCTCTTCCATTCGTCACAGGGACCGAACATGAAAATTGAATGCACTGAAGTTCATCAAGCTCCTTGGAGTATTGATCTGTTGACTCATAAGCATCTTCACATACCAGATAGTTTCCTTCGAAGGCACACATTAACCTAAGGACAAATTTAAGGGTCATTTAAACACCAGTCCAACAAAAAATACATATATTAAAACAAAATCCTGGAACTCAAAGAGTAGGTTCAAGTCAGTTTAAAAGATAGCATTTAATTTAACTACCGACATCCAAAGGATTGACAAGTCACCAAGCAACAGAGACTACCTTGTGGCAGGGCGCATTAGGTTGACACCTTTAACAGAAAATTGAGCTCTCTTTGATGCTGGTACAGCAATTGGACTAACAGTCCAAATCTTACTATAATTGTTGCTTCTAAAAGGTAGTGATGTATCTATTACAACTTGACTTGCACCATAAAAATAGAATAAACCTAGTCATATAAATAAATTTTGACTCATGTTAATTTGACCCCTAAAAACTACATCAGAGACATGACAAGAGACCATTGAAAATGAATTCCATTTGATTCTGCACCCTGAAATGAACCCATCCAGTTCTCTAAAATGTATTATCTGAGACATCCAGCAGCTTAGTTAAACTGGAAGTCAGATCACAGCACAACTGCAAAAAAGTAACAAGTCATCTAAGGTGATGATTGTTACATATTGTCATACCCCAAATTTGTTCTACTTGTGTAGAAATTTCATTTGTACATCCATCCACTAATTCTTATTCAAAAAATTCAAAAAAAAATATGTTGTATTTAATTTCATCTCTCTTTTTTTATTTATTATCCATTTTTATTTTTATCTAGTTTTTAACCATTTTTTATCATCCAATTAAAAATCCATAACCATTTCCAAATACTCATTTCTTTATCCTTTCATATTTTTCAATCAAATTACCCACTTTTCCTTTAGACCCAAATCCATATCCATTACTATTTCCAAAATTTATTTTCAAACTTCATTCTAAATATCCACTTTTATCCATTTCATTTTCTTTATATATCCATTTTATTTCCAATATTTTTTTTATAACCATTATCCAATATCTTTTTATTATTATTATTTTTTTTTTTAATTTTATTTTATCCATATTCACTTTTTAGTCATGACCAGTATTTTCCATTTAGTTTTTTTTTATTTTTAGTCCATATCACAACAAGAATCATTTTCACAAAATAAGGCCCATTTCCATTACACTAAGACCCATTACTATTTCTTTACTTCATAAAAAAATTCAAGAAAAATAGTACTGCTACAACACCCCAACTTCCTGCGCCTTTGACCATCTTCATGGGTACCACAATGACACTGCTGCTATGCTTCCAAGTCTATACTCCAAACAGACGTAGCCTGCATCATCAACAACCGGCAAATGAAAATGACAGATCAAATGCAACAGGACAATTTATTTGTACTTGAAACTTAATTAACAAGTTTTGAATTGGATTTTAAGGGGAAGGAGGGAGCGGACCTACCATCTGGTTGAAAAAAAAACTTGAAATTTTTAAAGCATCATTGTCCTGATAAAACTTTTTTTTTTCAAAAAATCCTAACCCTTTTCTTGGCAACCAGCACACTAGGGAATCAAACCAAATACTCACTAGCCAAACGTACAGTTTAATGAAGTAAATGGGGTAAAGTAACTACCTTGCGCTGTATTGTCGCGAGTTCAACGCTCAGTGTGGTAAAACTCATTCTTCCCTCGCGTTACTAGCTTTACTTAAACCTCTCTTCTCTTCAAACCCAGCCACCACCTTCATCATTCACAACACATAAACATCACCAAAACCTCCTTCGACCTCCTTCAAACTTGCCTTCATCCAACCTCCATTAATCCTTCCCCAACCACAATAATCCTCTTCAACCATCACCAACCATAAAACCTTCGAAACCCACCCATTCGCAAACCAAAAACAACACCCAAAACCTTCTCAAATCCTTCAAAGCCCAAACCCCCAAAATAGATCTAACCAAAACCGAATAGAAATGGAGATGAAGAGAAATCGAGACAAATCCGTGTGAACCCGAAACAGAACACAAATCCAGAAACAGAGAGAGAGAGAAGGATAAGAAGAGAAAATTTATTCGAAACCTCAAATCTTGAAGCGAATCCTAACCTGAAACGACGACGCGAGAGCAGACCTTTTGAACCAAGCGAGACCAAAGCGAAACGTGAGTGAGTCTGAATCGGAGGCGGAAACACGAGTTACGGAAGGTTGGAGTTTTAAGCATTGTTGATTTTTGCAACGATATGCCATTCCCAGATGGTCGGTTGGCGCGATGACGATGGCGGATCCGAGCACAACGTTTGTCTTCATGTTTGGTTTTATCGTGTGAAGGTTTTAGTTGGTTTTGGGAAGTGGAATCAGGCCATGAGGATATTTTTCTTTCATTGACTTGGTCTTCTTTTTATTTTGTTTTATTTATTTTATTAAATGAAACCGTGGATGAGCCCATAGGATTCCATGGTGTTCCTTGATTCGTTATTTCCAATTCTATACACACACTTCCTTTCCAATTCAACGCACCCCCTTTCTTTTTACTATTAAATAACTTGTTTTAAATTCCTTTTAAACATTTTATTGTCACTAAATTTTCTATTTGTTATTTTCTTTCCATTAATATCTTAATTCCCTTATATTTTTGGGCCAATGATAAGATAAAACTCTTGATTTGTTGATTTTCTCTAATAGATCCAAATCTTGATTTATATGAGGCCTACCCTTTTCTATTTCGATTTTCATTTATATTCATTTGTATTCACCATTCATTTATTTTTTATTTCAATTTATTTATCACTTTATTTAGATTTTATTTCATTTTTAGCATTTTTATTCATTTTGGTCAATGAAAACCAAAATATCAAGATTTATCAATTTTTGATTTTAAATCTTGATAAAGGTGAGACCTTTATTATTTTTATTGTCATTTTCAATTTTTATTTCATTTTATTATTTATTCATTATTTTTTTATTCATTTTGGTCAATGAAAACCAAACATCAATGATTTATCGATTTTTGATTTTAAATCTTGATAAAGGTGAGACCTTTATTCTTTTATTGTCATTTTCGATTTTATTTCATTTCCATTATTTTTCCATTATTTTATCAATTTTGGGTCAATGAAAGTCAAAAATCCGATTATCGATTTATCGGTTAAATCGAGATTAAGACGAGACCAACTTTCATTTTTATGTCTATATTATACCTTGTCAATTCTATATCGATTATATCGTTGTACATATTGTATCATATTCATATTCATTTCATTCGCTCACCCTTAATCGAAAACAATTAACAACTATCGCAACCATAAAAAACGAACATGAACGGACTGTGGTTATGATCATTTGCTTGACGACGCATATTCAAGGTTTAGTTTAGGACACTTTGCACACACACGGCTTTCTCTTGGGCTACCTTACAATGAGACCCTTTATTTCTGTCAACACCTGTATTTTACATGTATCCCTCCCCCATTCCGATGTACGCATTTATTATTCTTTTGGTTGCGGTTTGTTTACTAGGAGCACCCATAGGGACTAGCATAGACAACCCGTTTTCAAACTAATACTCGATTCGTCGACGAGACCATTTTCAAAACACCCATCGTGACGTCGTGACTAGGAGCACCCCTAGGGACTAGGATCGATTCTCACACCCTTTTTCCAACCAAACTCTCGATTCGTCGTCGAGCCACTTTCAAAATCAACATCCAAACCATAGTCTTTTCATTCAAATTCTTTTCATAAACAAATAGACCCTTGATCCAACGTCAAGCGAATTTTCATAATCAAACTCCGAAAATAACTAACAACTATCGTAATTCTTTTAAGGTGAAAAATGGGGGTTTAAATCTTTGATCTTCCTTCGATTGTTTGGGTGTGAGTTCTCTTACTCGTGTGTGAGCAGTTGACGCCTCTTCTTTTAACAAATCAAACCCTTTTCAAAATAATCAAGCGCACACAATAAACCCTTGATCCAACATCAAGCGGATTTTCACAATAAACCTCAAAACGATTAATAACTATTGAAACTCTTCAAGGTGAAAAATGGGGGTTCAAGTCTTTGATCTTCCTTCGATTGTTTGGGTGCGAGTTCTCTTACTCGTGTGTGAGCAATTGGCGCCTCTCTTTAAAATCAACAAACTCCTTTGTTTCGTGGGCATACCACGAACTACGACTGCTCTGATTCTTTATTCTCGTCCGAGTAAAGATACGTAGGCACAAGATTGCGATGATCTTGGCGAGCACACTACCATCTTTTTTCCGTCAAACCCTGTAGTCGAACTACGATTGCTCTGATTTCTCATTCTCGTCCGAATGAGCATATGTAGGCTCGAGGTCGCGATGATCATGCCGAGCACCCTATCCTTAAAACCACCCATTTCCCCTTAGTATCTTTTCCTTTTATCTTTACCTTTCCGCATTTATTTTAGAGAAGAAAATAGACAAACTTAGCTAACGAGCATCGCAATTCGAATCAAGAAGTTCCCGTTGAGTACAACGGACGTGAGGGGGTGCGCGTACCTTCCCCTCATGTAACCGACTCCCGAACCCAGAATGTGGTTGCGAAGACCATGTTCTTACCCCTCCTTAAAGGTTTTCTCGATATTTTCCTTTCCCTCTTTTTGGGATAAATATAGTTCGGTGGCGAATCTGTTCGAACCGTTTTCCGCAGGGTCGTATTTTCGATGAATTTTTCGAGGTGCGACACATATTAGCATAAATAACTGCCAACTTATACAGGCTAAGAGTCTTAGAAGGAAAAAAACTTACAACGTATGTAGCTCTCAATATCGGTAGGACTGTGGGATAACCAATCAAGAATCTGCCAATTGAAACACTCATTATGATTAAATTTCAAAAGAAATAAATGAGAAGTTACTCTTAGCTGCTGTAGAAAGTTTAAAGTACCTGTGCTCTAAGTACAAGATGAAATTCATTTGGCTCAGCCTCAGGTTCAGTTTCGTACCTGGCTTGAAGAATATGGAGAGCCTAAAATCAATAGCTTTGAGAGGTGAATTCTTCTTCTTGTTAGCGAACAAGAAATTATCCGGCTTAAGGTCACGATGAATCACCCCATGCTTATGACAAAGTTGCACTGCCTCCACAATAGTCCCCACAACCGCTGCAGCAACACGCTCTATATAATAACCTCGCCCAACAATCCGATCAAAAAGCTCACCACCTTCATAAAGCTCCATAACAAGATGAACAACATTGTAATCCTCACAAGCCTCCCGGAGAGTCACAATACTCGAACTCTTCGGCAAATGGCGCATAATATCAACCTCCCGTCGCACATCATCAACATCAACAACAGTCCTAAGCTTCCTCTTAATTGGACTGCATCTTTAGACGATATGGAACTAAGGGTTATCTCAAGTAAAATGACATACTGTTTATGCATAATATGAAACAAAGATACCAAACTGTTAGTGTACTACTACACATCTATTTACATTAAAAATTGGGTTAAGTACTATTTCTGCTAGCATGAAGAATTACAACAAAAATATGATTACCTTGAGTGTTATTATTCCCAGCAGAAGAAATTAATGTTGTTCTAAAACAGTTTTGAAAACCAGTTTTATCATGTATTGAATCATGTATTGAGTGTTATCCTTGAGTGTTATCATGTATTGAATCATCCCCATAATAATTTGAATTTGAAAACCAGTTTTGCAAACAAACAATAAGCAATCTAGATGTCCATAATAATTTAGCAGTTTTGCAAACAAACAATATAGAATAAGGCACTGACCCCAGCCTTCGCATCAGAAACCTCATGGAGTTCATAGGGCACTAGTGAATTGGACCTCTGCTGGATGGTTTTAATAGCATGATTTGCTGCATCCTAAACTGCAGGGTCTTCTGTTGGCACAGACTGCCACCCCCGACTTGTGGCTCACTGATAACAACATCATTTTACACTATTATTTTACAATATGTTATACAACATCATTTAATGAGTCTTGTGACTTAAAAGTTCAAAAGTACATTGTAGTAAAAATACATTGTCTGTCACAATCACAAAACTAGAAATAACATCCATCATACAAACACAAAACATATCACTAGTAAAAAGAAACATTATAACACTTAGCTAATTAGTTAGAGTACTGAGTTTAATGCCTAATCGAGACAATCATTGGTGAGATTACACTAAACTCTTGATTTAACTCAAGATTAACCAGTCCCTTTGGCCTAGAAATTGAGGCCTAAGACCAAAAGGAATAAGAAAGATATAAGCCAAAACTAATAACTTAATATATAAAGGAATCTTTGTTTCTCTTATTTTCACTTATTTCCTAATTTCCTCAACATGCCTTACTTAATTTTCTGAGCTTCTGGTATGATACCCAGCCTTTTCCGGTCACTAAGGTCATGCGCTACTTTCTTCTTCTCCTTTGCAAACTCACATACTAAACAACGCATTGCTCGGCAAGAAACGTCACAATTTAGGAATTACTAAACATTTCATAGCTTCAAAAGGTCTCTGTATTCACCAAATAAGACTTATAGATTACCAAATAAACCTTATTTTTTTTCTTGATTGTAAATATATGCACCAACTTCCAATTGAAGAAGTTTTTAAGTTAGAAAAAAAGTTTTAAATCAACATCAATAATACCATGGAGGTTTCCGTGGTAACCGTCGATTTAACTGTTTAATAATCAAAATCTATATTTTAGAAGTATACTAAGATCTACTTATAACGCACCTTCCTGTCCTGCTACAACATAGAGAATAACAATGATGCAGGGAAGACAACAATAGAGAGCAATGCCAATCAAGCATACAAAAATAACACAGAAGATGGAAAAGAAGACATCGAGTTCCAGAAAGATAACAACGAACCAGTATATGCTTGAAGCATTTTCCAGAAGGATATCACCATTCACCACCAAAGACAACCTAATAAAATTCCACCATCCACAAAATGAATGAAACCCTAATATTTGTTGGTTCACATCGCATGGTGAACCTGGACAGAGACGAGTTCCCGTCGCTGTCATCACTGTCGATTCCGTCGGAACTGGCTCCACTGCCGTTCTCCCTCTACCACTGTCTCGAATCACTCCATCTACGACTATTTCAACATACTCTCTCCGACACTAGTCTCGTTATGTGTCGTCAAGATTGAAATAGTTTTACGATTTGCGTAGGAGGATGAAGATGATTTAGGGTTTGTGTACACTAGAATGGGACAGGAAGAAAGAAAGTAAATGAAAGAGGGAAAAAAAAGAAGGAAAAAAAAGTAAATGAAAGCCACAAAAATAATGTGAAATGTAAAAGAGGGAAAAAAAAAGTAAATGAAGCCACAAAAATAAATTTTCACAATTTTTTGTTTTGTTTGTTATGTGAGGTGGTTATAGTTTTACGACAGTTAGTCAAAACTGTCGTCTGAACTGTCGCAATTCGTAAGTTGCGACAGTTGTGTGTCAAGTGTCGCAATCCAAGTGTCGCAAATCAACAATTTTCTTGTAGTGAAATTCTGGTTTAAAAACAGGTGCATATAAACTGTATAAAACAAACAACGCTTTTTTTAAGTAATTTATATAAAAAATTTCATATACCTTAGACAACGCTTTACACTAAACGCGCTGTCTAAGGTGGGGTTTAGACAGCACTTTCGCAAAAAGCACTGGCTAAAGTGGAGTTTAGACAGCGCTTTTACCAAAAAGCGCTGTCTAAGGTATACCAATAAAAGCAAAAGCGCTTTCTAAGGTATACTAAAAAAAAGGCAAAAAGCGCTGTCTAATGTTAGTCTGAAAAAAACAAAAAGCGTTGTCTAAAGCACCATTTAGACAGCGCCTTTACAATAAAAGCGCTGTCTAAAATATAAACAAAAGCGCTGTCTATTGTAAAAGCGCTGTCTAAAGCGGTGCTTTGACAGCGCTTTTTCAGTCAATGCACCCCTTTAGACAGCACTTTTTACATTAACCAAAGCGCTGTCTAAGCTTTTAGCATCGCCAGTTTAGACAGCGCTTTTAAGCACTGTGTAATGCCAAAAAAAGCGCTGTCTAAAGGCTTTTATGGCATAGTGGTAGTTTAATCTGACGTGTTCGTTTTAATTTTTTGACCATTTTTAGTCGCATTTTTTTAGTTTGAGCATTTTAACGGGTCGAAATTTATTTTAAAATCTGACCAAACGCTGTGTTTTTCCGAGTCGTATATTTCGCGCTGAAAATTTTAGTGTACTCGGTTTATTTTTTCGAGTACTTGGGCGTCCGGTTTTTATTTATTTGGGATCCGTTTATTTTTACATTTTTTGTTTAAATATTTATAATAACTAAATAAGATTATTAGTTTTTTATTTAAGTTCATTTTAATTATTTTAATTGTTTAAATTTTATTTAATTTTAATTAATATTATTTGAATTGGACTTTAAAATAGATATTAGGAATATTATTGACAATTTAGAGTTAACTTTAATTTGATATATATATATTTAAGTTGTATTTGTTAAAGGAAAAAAAAGGCTGGGAGAGGAGAAAAGACGGATAGCGGCGCGACTGTGCGGTATTCTTTTTCTAATGCAGTTCATGTTTCATATGTAATTGTGTAGCGTTTCGTTCAGGTAAATATATATGCACTTAATTTCAATGTATAAAATGTATCCAATCATGGTTTCATAGTATGTATATATATATATATATATATATATATATATATATATATATATATATGGAACATATCATATGAGAATGCTATTTTTATGTGAGAAAATAAGAATGAATCTGAACTATTAGATTTTAAAATAAATGGTGGAAATTTTGTGTCTGGTTTTTTTCTCTCTCCTCCATAATTTATTTTAATAATGGAGGAGAGAGAAAAACAAAACCCACGCATAATCTCCACCGTTTATTTTAAAATCTAATGATTCATATTCATTATCATGTTCTCACATAAAAATGACATTCTCATATGATACGTTCCCTATATGGGAACATATCATATGAGAAAATCATTTTTATGTGAGAACATGAGAATGAATATGAATCATTAGATTTTAAAATAAACGGTGGAGATTATGAGTCTGTTTGGTAACACCAGAAAAAGAGCTTTTAGCTTGTAGCTTTTAGCTTTTCAGCTCATTTTTATTAAAAAACTCTGTTTGGTAACTGCATTTAGCTTTTAGCTTTTAGCTTTTTAACTAGCTTTTAGCTTTTTTTTCAAAAGCTATTTAAAATAGTTTTTGAGCTTATAGCTTTTAGCTTATGACTTTTTATTCCAATTATACCCTTATTATTTTAAATATATATATATATATATATATACTCTATTAAAAAATTAATTTTAAAAGATTGAATTTAGAGAGATTTTAAAAAATGTTATAGAAAATTTTTACTAATTTTTTTATTTTATTAAACATTATTTTTATTTAATAAATATAAATTATATAATTAATTTAGAAATACTGTTGATAATTCTTAAGTTAGTGAAACATTTGAGGAAAATCAATGAAATTTAAAATATTAGACTATAAACTTGTTTTTGTTATTATTTTAGATTAATATAAATAAATTCAAAATTACAATGTTATTATTTCACATATTTTATTAAATTTCATTATAAAATTAGAAAGGAAAAAAAAACTATATTTTACGAAAGAATGAGTTAACGAGATTGATAATCGTAGTTATTAGGATTAATTTTACTTTTATGTCTTCATAAATGACTTTATAAAATACCTGTACTTCATGTATGATTTGCTGGTTCTTTTATTCATTGAATTTCGTTGTCAATATATTCATACAAAATAGCAAAGCTCATAAAATTTATATACAAATTTATATATTTTGATGATATATTCAATTTTTCATATATATTAACATTGTTTTGTATTTTGTTATTAATACATTTATTTTTATAATAAAAATTAATTTAATAATATGATATAACAAGATAATAAAATCATCAATTTCTTAATGAAAATGTCCTTTTATGTCATTTTGTAATTATCAGCTAGTGTAACAGCTAATTTACCAAACACTTAAATTAACTTATCAGCTACCAGCCATCAGCTATAAGCTATCAGCTATCAGCTACCAGCTACCAGCTACCAGCTAACAGCTACCAGCTAATTTTACCAAACATAGCCTATGTATGAGTTTTGTTTTTCTCTCTCCTCCATTATTAAAATAACAATTATTAAAATAATAATGGAGGAGAGAGAAAAACAAAACCCATACATAATCTCCACCGTTTATTTTAAAATCTAATGATTCATATTCATTCTCATGTTCTCACATAAAAATAACATTCTCATATGATACGTTCCCTATATATATATATATATATATATATATATATATATGTTCTGGACTAGGCCGGGGTCTGCCCCTCAATCGAGCATGGCCAACCCACACGCCATGGGATGGCCCAGCAAAGGCCTCTTAGCACGACCAATGTCGAGCACATGCCCACCTCAACAGTGTCGGGCACGCGCCACACCTCGGCGGTGTTCGGGCACGCACGACATAGAGCATCGGGCAGAGGCGCTAAGTCTCTCCGGGCTCGCTCCTCCTCGACACTCAGGTGCTCCTCCCCACGAGGAGCCATCTCCTTCTACACATAAGAGTCCTCCTCGCGAGGACACGTCTCTCCCCGACACGCAAAACTCCTCCCCGCGAGGACACATTCTCATGTAACCACCCACTCCCGATGGAATCAGTCTGCCCTAACTCCGGAGATCTAGGAACGGTTACCCCAGGACGAAGACCACGTGCTGGTCTTCACTACGCCACGTAAGCCCTGGCAGTTACTTGGATTGGGCCTGGCAATCCAGCCCAGTGCAAGTAACCGTTGGCCCCGTGTTGGGGGCTCTCTATAAATACCCTCTCACTTGAGAGAGTCAGGTTACACAATCTCATACGCTCTAACCTTTTTCTGTACTTGCTTTTACTTGTGACCTTTGCCTTACTTGAGCGTCGGAGTACCTTGCAGGTACACCTCCCCCGCCGTTTTTCAACCTCACCGGAGCTGAAGTCCATACGACGTTGCTGACCACTGAATAACTGTCTGATCCAGGTACGGTCAATATATATATATATATATATATATATATATATATATATATATATATATATATGGTGTAATAGTGTATATATATATCTATACCTATATATAAAGTGAATACATATTTTTAGAGTGGCTCTTTTATTGTTCCAAATTTACTCTTGAGTTTAATACCTAAAATGTCCTTAATTGTTTTCTTTAAATTTAATTAAAATCTCTAAACTATTTTGACTAAACACATATGCAGTTTTTTAACTTCTAATATACAGTTTTTTTAACTTCTAAATTATACTGTAATAACCGCTTGCCACATTCTTAAAAATTGATTTAATTATGAAAAGGGAATTACATTTTCATGCCATGGCACCAAGACACGATCATAAGAAAAAGTAATACTACGTTTTAATAAATTGTAAAATAGTTGAAATGCATAATGAAGATAAACATACAGGTAAGTTTACTTTGTTACTATGTATATTCATTTCAATTTCCATTTTCTTCCTTATTTTTCTACTTACAACTCTTCTATCTTATCCCATTCATTCTCTCTTGAATTCCATAATTTTTTCCTTATTCTTCTTCTTACAACTTTTATCTCTTATTCCTTTCATTTTCTCCCTAATCTATTTGAATTCTATAATTTTATATTTTTAAGTGTGTTGAAGGAAAGACTATTGATTTTGTTCAGATCGAATGAAAGGTGCAGTATGTGGCATCACACTACTACTATTAATCTTCACATGTGTTTCTTTATTTAATCGTGTATTTGTTAAAACATCTATTTTATATTAATATATGCAGATCTCTTACTCCTAGTTATATTCACCTTTTTTTGGTTACTTCTTATTTATAATTCTCAATGCAAAAAAATTGTTTTATGATGTTTTGCTTCCATGGGGCAAGGTCCTTCAAATTAATCAAATTTTAGTTTCTATTATATGAAAATCTATATAGAATATTAAATCCAAACTCTTTATATATGTATTTATTTCATTTGGTACTTTATCACATAGATACTTATTTAAAGTATTTATATTAACTAGGTGTCAAATTCACTATACATTTAATATAAAATTAAGTTTTTATTCACAAATGAATATGACAAATTTTAATACATGAATATTGTAAATCTATATCTATCTCTAAAAGAGATAAGTCATTTTGGAATGACCTATTTTTAAGTCTATCTTACCTCTACTTTTCACATAAATAACAAACAAGAACGGCAAATTAATTTGTATTTACAATTTTCTATTCCAATAGGTAAGAGTAAAAAATTGAATTCTTGCTTTTTCTTCATTATTAACTGCATCATGTTTTTGCAGTTTCAATAAATAATAACTGTTTTAAAGAAAGTTATGGTAACTGACACCCTCAATCAAATACACAAATTAAAAAAATTAACCGATGCGGATGATTAGAGTCTAGAGATATGAATGGACAAAGTAGAGATATGAATGGGTAATCTAAATTAACTGTTTTGTTTTCTTTATAATGAAATATTTTTCTTTATGGTTTTGGTAGGCTTGGGAGTGGCAACATGTGTTATGTCTCTGTTATAAGCCTACCACTATTCTTTTAAACACTAAAATCATTCCACATACATTCTTCATCTTATTTTATCAAAACAATTTTTTTAATTATTATTTGATACGTTTATCATGAGTTCATTATTTTGGAGTTTTGTTAAACTAGAGTAAATGATATATTTTTAAAAAATCTTACAGGAAGAAGATTTAATGAAAAAAATATCTTGCATTAGATTTTAAGCCGAAAACAAGGAAGGAAGTCATTATTAATTCCAATTGTGAACAAGTACAGAAGAGGTTAAGTTAATGCTAAAGAACAACAATAAATGTAGAACAGTTGGTGTTTTGGATATCATGCTTTGTAGTTATGTGCGGAGTACACATGTTATATTAGTGAGTTGTTTCTTTGCTTTTTGTTACAGTATTTTATCAGTTTATTTATTTCATGTATTAACATTTTAGAAATACATCACTAATTTATAATGAATGAAATTTCAAAGGTGATTCTTAATTTTAATTTAGGTATTATGGTGACTATGAACCGAAATTTAAGAACCTTTATAAATTGAAGTATTTTATAACATGAGAGTTTCATAACACTAGAGAGATAGAGAGATTATACAAAATGTATATCACAAAATTTATTACATAAATAATTTAAATTAATATTAAAATAAAATAAAAACTACGTGTATGTTTTGACGCGTTCGCACATTAAAAAAGCGGACAAATGGGTACGAGAGTGCCCGTTTGAACGCTAATATATTATAATGTTAAAACGATATATATATATATGAGAAAAAAGGAAATGCACTGACAGTGTAAAATTTTTTACATTGTCAACCAAAGAGAGACATGCATCAGAATAAATCCCAATTTTATTTTTAAAATACTGAAATGACATGGCAAATATAAGAGTTTTAATTGGTTGCATGTGCAAAACTTTCTTACACTGACAGTGCACTACCATTAAACCCTATATATATATGGTTAATTTTTTTTTTATTGTTCTGATCAAATCATGTCGATACGTTGTTTGCATATTGGTGTGCATGATGCGTGACATTGGTGTTAGTTCGAATTGGTTGCGATGATCGCATTTTCACGTTAGCAACATTGTTGAGTTTTTATCACATTTAAAATTCCTTTTTCTTTGCGTTTCTTTTTAATAAATTCATATCCGCACGATTTAGATTCGGTTGTGATGATCGCATTTTTGCGTTAGCAATATTGTTGATTTTTTTAGCACTTTTAAAATTCCTTTTGTTTTATTTTTTCCTTTTGTTTAGATCCGCACAATTTTTGGTCCCTCTTGCGATGATCACGTTAAGTGTAGCAAGCTAGTGGTGGTTTTTATCGATTTACATGCGATGTGTAATATATATTTATCCTTATGTTTCAATTTTACACGCGTCCGACGGTTTATCGTAGTGACAATCCATTTTTTGCGCTTACCGATTCGCGTCTCGATTTGCAATTTGTAATTTTTTATTACCTTGTTGTTTCTTGATTCAATTTGTATTATTTTTCAATGATTCAACGCCATTATCTTTAGGTCAAATCTAATGTTTTGTGGTAGCCTTTGCACGTTTTCGCGTACACGACCTTGATTCGCGTATTTGCATCATGATTTTAATCCGGCACTTTTCTTTTCAGTTTACGAGTTGATTCATTCATTGTATAATGTAATGCCCTGTATAGTATATACCTAGAATAATACAATACAAGCATTTTATTTGGTACTGACACCATCATAAGTGCCTAATGGCGTAATTCACATACTTGACCATTCTAAAACATAATACAACTATGGTACAAGCTATGGAAATTAGCCAAAAATAAATAAAATAAAACTAAGATCAATATACAATATTCCTCATTGTACAAGAACAATAAAATACACAGCGGAATATGTAAAACCCCTTTTCCCATCGCGAATAAATAACACATTATAAAATCAGAGTAACTAAAAATTTATTTTTTTTCCGACAGAAATAAGGATGCCACATTTGAAGAAATAAAATACAATCCCTGCTCAATATTTTTAATACATAGCACAAAATATAATACCCACAAAGGGGAACTTTTTCCAACAAAGGGAAAGGTCAATTATGGAATAAAGCGGAAAGATCCATAATCAACTTGTTTTACAAAATAACCATTTTAGAACATCCACTAAAAACACAAAAGTACTACAAAATACATTCCACAAATATATACGTATATATAATCGTTCCCCGACTCCCGTGCTACGTATCAGAGCAGACACCAAGACCAACAACAGAACAGAGGACTAATCTTCACAAAAGACCTCCAGCAACTCTAATTTGCAATGCCTCATAGAGCATTATAAAACAGCAGAAGGGTGAGAAATAACAACTAAATCAAGATTGCATAATAATATGCAAACACACATAAAAGTCACATACACAGTTATTCTCACCTCACGCATCACATACCAATACATATAGCAAACCACAGATGCATAACATATTTCTAACAATCCGAACACATAGCATATATCAATTATGCCCACATAATAACATATTCACACATAATGCACACCAAAGTTATGACACATGGAACCACACCACCACATCACCACAAAACATATATCTATACATAAAACATATTATCCATGCATAATCACATAATTAATCCATTCATGATTTTCCACATATAATGCATCCATTCACAATTCTCACACATAATGAATCCATGATTTATGCAAATGCACAGAGACCGACACAACGACTATATGCAAATGCCATGCGGTACCGACTCCATCAAATCTCAATACTAGTTCACTCAGGAACTCTGCTGGAACCATCGCTCGTTACATCACTGTAACTCCCCATCGGGCCTACGATGTTCACCCACCGCTCACACCTCCACCAAGAGAGGCTCACGGTGTTTATGGATCGCTCACACCTCCACTGAGAGAGGCTCACGACCCGATCGCTCACATCTCCACCAAGAGAGGCTCACAATCGTCTATAACCATCGCTTTTAGTCATCAGGCTATTTATACCTCATATTTTCGAGGCACACGATGTTATAGCTGATTCCCCACCGGAACCGCCGTCACACAGGACGCAACAACAATGCACATCATGATGCTTGACATACAAGAACTCATGACAACCAATGCATTTTCACACATATATGCAAACATAATCATGCATATATTTCAACTCATCAATTCCATACATTCACAATTCAACCATATGAATTATCTCATCATCATTATTCACGCATTGAAAACAATTCAAACAATGCATTTCAAACCATAAAGGCCACCACACAACATACATTGAATTTCACATAAACAATGCATTTCATCGCAAACCACAAACTACAACAATCATGCCATCACAATTACTTCCACAAGGGATTCACACCACAAAGGCTACCCACAATACATCATAACAACATACATTGATATTCAATCAAATAATGTATTTTACCACACAACAACATCATTAATCCCGCATCGAAATCTAATCCAAGACAATGCACATGTTTGCCATAAGGCCACAATTCATCATCACAACGTTCCATCATGTATATTCACATCATATAACAGGCCACAAACTACACATTACATAACCAAAAACATATAGCATGATAACACATCATTCACACACAATTAACGCGATAAAACCCAAAAACCCGACTATTTTTCCAAAAACACGAATTAATTAATTCATATTTTACTCTCCAAACCATTTTTAATAGAAATAATATTTCATTAGCTTTCCAACGCTTCAAACGGGGGTCAAAACGGACTTACGGATCAAAATTTACAATCGAAACAATTTTGAAAGAAAACCTACAGCAGGGCTGACACGGCCGCCCGTGTCGTGTGACACGGCCGTGTCACCCAAAAATTCCAAATGGCCGAAAATTGACACGTCTGACACGGTCGCCCGTGTTGTGTGACACGGCCCGTGTCAGAACCCAGTAAAATGCATTTTTTTTACCGTCGGAAGCCTTCCGGACCTCCGATTTCGATTCCGTAAAAAGCCCCGGTCTCAGAATTCAGCGTACTACAATATTATCACCATTAAAAGACCATCCAACACATTTTCCATTTTTGAAATATTTTGAAACATAATTTTATCAGTTTATCCCAACTCCAAACTCACTCAAAACCACTCGAAAGCACACAAATAGCCATTCCCGATTAATTCCTATCCTTACCCGATTAAATATCGACCTATACCAATGTTACCAGACATATCCAAACACTTTTACTCGATCACAACATCAATTTGCACAAAAACATCAATATATATCCAAAAACTCAAAAGTTATAAATTCAACTCGATTCAATCAAACGATCACGCTAAATCAAGACCCAACATCACACGACTCTACTGCGCAATTTATTCCGACTTTCATCCGTGAAAACATCGATTTCTAATCATTTTTCTCATTTCAACCTAGAATTGGAAAACTATGGAAAAACAAGAAAACATTCACACAATCACACACATATACATATACAAGCAAGATATAATCGAAACTTCTCACCCTTACCGATTAATCGAAGTCCAAGCATTGATTTTGATGATTTTCCTCTTCCCCCTTTCCTTCTCCTCTTTCTCCTCTGTTTTTTCTTCTTCTTCTTCTTCTAACTCTTTTCTTTCTCTCTCTTTCTAACTAATATATATATATATATATATATATATATATATATATATATATATATATATATATATATATATATATATATAATACTTATTATATAATATAAGTCAAATAGGGTCAAATATCTCCAATTGATATTTTGTCTTCTAATACCAATTGATCAATTATTAGAGTTACCTTAAAATACTTTCTTTTCTCTCAAATCTCTATTTATAAAAATATATAATTTTTCTAAAATATCTAACTAATCAAATGACCATTTTGCCCCCACGCTTCAAATATCTCCCAAACGCTCTCAAAATGCGATAAAACATAAACATACCGATGAAATATATTTCGGGAAATAAAAGTTGAAAAGAAATTATAATTTATTGCAAATATTTTACCTATCAGGGAAATTAACCAATTAACTCAATTAGCAGGTAAAATACAATAAATTCACACATTTCACAAAATTCACATAAATGAAATAAATAAATGCAATTAAACAAATCGGGGCGTTACAACTCTCCCCCACTTAGAAATTTTCGTCCTCGAAAATATAACCGATACGAACAACTCCGGATACGACTCTCGCATCCGACCAACAACTAACATGCCAACAAAAGCACACCACGAATAACACAAACTGACAAACCACCTCGCTAACAATGACTACAACAACGACAACGACAAGATGCAAAGCCCATACAATGCACTTGACGACCAACTGACAACTCAAAGAATACCCAAGTTACGAACACACAGGTTCACTCTTGAACCGAAACACAACAAGATCGTTACCATCACCACAGGTAACACTCCACTAATTCACCACAAGGAATTAGCCACACGCACTCGAACCATCACGATGGAAACGAGGCAACAACACAAACAAGAACACAAATTCCACGACACAACATCGATTCCACAACCTCTACAAAACCAGAATACCAACATCCTTGTCACACAACCTTATTACAACAATGCTACGATTCACCAATCGAACATACAACCAAACATCCATCTACATAGTAGCCCATGAATAATATTTAAACCTTTCACTTAACACTTCCATCCTGAAACGTCCAATGGTCTCATCATTCCTACATGTTTCCAATGTTCAACCTATGAACTCTTACAAGTCACACCTGCATATACGAATTGTGTCGCATCACGCTTCCATCGCGCACTCTGATTACTCGTAACCATCAAAACTACCAATTTCACGACCAAAGTCTAACTCTTCCTCATATTCGCCAAAAATCACTGTTCACTTTAATATTACCAACCTCACACTCTCCTGTGTTATCTCATACACCATACACAAGTCTCGGAATTGTTCAAATAATTCTAATTCTCTAACCATCAAAACGGACATGCATAACAACTCTCGACTTAACCCTCTAGGAACAACATTAGCTTTTTCCGAAGGATAATCCAAGCCGACTTCATAACTCGTCACGAATTCTTACCATCCTCATTGTCTCATGCTCTATTCCTTCTAACCCACCAAGTACTTTAAACTCTAGCGGTTACCCAACACTTCAAGCCGAGAACCATAAAAATAATACCTCTAAATTTTCCAACACAGTACAACCGCGACTAATTCCAAATCCAAAATAGTATAGATCCTTTTATGAATCCTCAATTGTCGTAAAGCATAAACCACGACTTTACCCTCTTGCAAGCCAACTGAGATAACAGAAGTACAAACTTAGCAAAGTCTTCCATAACCTTCTGTAACAACCAACTGAGCCCAAAAGTTTCTAATCTCCTTAACCAACTTCGGAACCTCTCATTGTAGAACTGCATCTACTTCCGATGAATCCACAACAAATACCATCCTCAGAAATAACATATCCAAGAAAACTAACCTTTTCAACCAAAATTCTCACTTGAATAACTTAGCATAAAACTTCGTCTCTTTTCAACACTTGTGATTCAAATCTCAAACACTCTACCTGTTCTTCCTCTGAGTTTACCTCAATCAAAACCACCACGAACTTATCCAATTAAATATAGAAGATACAATTCCCCTACTCCACAAACATTACAGACGCATTACTAACACCAAATAACCTCACTGAGCATTGTAATGCCCAACCAAATTCCAAAAGGTATCAATTTTCAAAGCTTTTGCAAAACCTTGCACTAGGCAACTGGCTACTCACACACAAGCTTAACCGAGTAATTAACAGCCTATTCTGATGATAACAACATAAACAGTCACATCAAATCGATCAAAGCCTTAACTCACACAATTCACCACTGTTATCCAACATTCCAAACAATTGCAAGTTCACTCAAACTCAGCCAAACCATTCCAGTTATCTATTCCTGAAAGTGGACACTTGTTCTCAATCGTTACCTTATTCAACTATTAGCAATCTGTCATACCCCAAATTTTGACCACTAAGATTTCCCATCATTGTGCAAATCATCAGCACAATATGGATGTACCTTTGTACCTCATTAGTCTCCCCAAAGGTGGGTAAGCATTCACTACAAACAGGATTTAGGGTTTCAAGCCCTCGCAGAGCTCTTAGACAAAGGATCAATCAAGGAATGACATGATCTTTAACTTGTCTAGCCTCTCAAATATCCGAAATGAATCAAGAGGACTCCCACTTCAAGGATTAAGCACAAGGCTGCTCCCTTCTAGGTGGATCAAGCTTCAGGATCGCCAGTGTCACCAAATTAGGGTTTGGTCGACTAAGGCCTCCAGATGGAAATTTTCCTCTGGGCATGAGCCAATGCTTCAAAGCATAACCTAAAATGATCCATGAAACATCATAAACCCCATCATCAAGTCAATTTAGCCTCAGGAGATGCATACATAAAAAATCAGGAATTAGGGTTCTCGACCTAATTCACCCCTAAGTTGACTTTTGGGACAAATCATGAGCCAAGACCTCAAGACATGATTTGAGGGTCTCCAACATACCACGTTGATCCATTTGCAATAATGGATTGACCCAAGAAGCTTGAGCAACAAGTTTCAATTTCATCTGAACCACAGTTAGGGTTTCGCGAGAAAAGTCAACTGTAACTTTGACTTTTGACCAGGACATGCTCCCAAGCCGTGGGACACGATTAAATACACCCTATAACACCCATGGAACATGTCCATCAATTTTGATTTAGGTCAAGGACATGATTTCCTGAAGAATCGCACGGTTTGGAATTCATCTGATAAAAAGTCAACTGTGCACAAAAGTTAAACTTTGACTTTTTGAGATTTTTCTTAAAAATGGTTTTTTAACCCTAAAATGATGTTAATGTGTGATTGGAATCATCATTCATCAAGAAAAATCAAAGAAAGTGGGATAACTTGTAAAAGGGGTAACCATAAAAACTTAGAAATTTTTCTAAGTTATGAAAATAAGTGGCAAGGGTACCAACTTTGGAGGATCATAACTCCTAAACCACAAAGCCATTTTTCTCCATCCAAAGCTTGATTTGTAGCCCTCATTACCCTCTACAAAAACTTCAATTAGACCTAAGTCCAATTCATTAAGGATTTTGAGTTATGCTTGGATCAAAATGGCTAAAAAGTTAAAATTGACATTTTTCAGCACAATGTCCCAACTTCAAGGCTGTTTTTCTCCATGATCCAAGTTGAACCAGGTCTAATGTTAAACATCAAAGTTGAAGTACGTCATCTAAGATTTTCGAAAAGTCCTAGAACGTCCATGTAGCATACTCGAGCAAGGAGTTATGGATCTTACAAAAGGCCTTGTTGAAGCTGAATTTTACAAGGCAGATTTGCACATTTTTTGTGCCACACGAATTTTCAAGCCTTGTCATCAGTTTGGACACATCTAAGGATCAAATCCAAGTGGGATGATCTGATCCATGAACCTCCCACGTCCAAGGAACAAAGAAAAGCATGCCAAAGCCTAGAAATCCCTAAAAGAGGGACAAAACTCCAATTTTGGTTTGGAGCATTTAATGGATGCTTAGAGGTGGCATGTACTGAGCCATTCTCATCTGAAATTAGTCAAGACTTATCCAAGACCAAGGGAACCAGCAGCCTGTGCCCTAACCTCTAGTCAATGGCTAGAGGAGACTTGCATTTCCATTGGCCAACATGGAACAAACACCTGCTGCAGTTGCCATTCACTGTGGATCCTAAAACAAACTTGCTCTACTATAAATAGAGCTCATTTGTGCTCAGTTTGAGTACACCAAAGCCATCAAACAGATGCTTTCCTCAAATTCTCTCTTTCACTCCAAAATGCCTTCATTAGTAAGGAAATTATGAGTTTTTGAGCTAGAGAGCAATTCCACCCAAACTAATCACACACACACCTCATATATATCATATGTAAGCTGTGCAAACCATCAAAAGTGACCTGTAATCACAACATCACAAAGTCACCTCTCAAAACCTCAAAATGACACTTTTTTGCATTTTTCAAGCCATGTCTTGATTCAGTCACTTTCCAAGCCAGATAAAACCTCAAACACACTCTAAATATCATCCTTGAACTATCCCAAATGGTGCCACACATCTGGAACACCATTTGAGAGAGTTGGCATTTTGGCCGTTTTTTACCATTTCGCGAGAAAGTGCACAAACTTGCTCCAGAGGTTTCCAGCCGATTCCAACCATCCTAAAAGCTTCTAAGAGGTCATTTGAGATTGTCCAAAGCATCAAATCATTTCTGGAACAAAGCACTTGGAAGGTTGCCCAAAATCTCCAAAAAAGAGGTAAAATCCACAACTTGAATTCTTTGAATCATGCTTTCCTTTGTTGTCCACATACATGCATCATATTGAACAATTCTTGAGGTAAATATGTAGTCCTTAATGTGTATGTTGTGATCCTCCCACTGTTTGCATTTTGACATGTTTTTATGTGGAATTTTGGTTGTTTTGAAACCATGTACAGTTCTGTCTTGTTTTCATTGGTGAGTTTTAGTTTGCATGAGTAACACCATTGGATTCCTTGCGAAAACTCGGTCAAGATAGGTTTTTACGGATTTCAATTTCGATGAAAATTGAGAGTTACGCGCGTGGGAAATTTTACGCGAAACGGCGTCGAATTAACGATAGCGGTTATGTTTTTTTTTGCTTTGTACAGTGAGTTTCTGAGTGCGTGAATAATACCATTGAATTCCTTGCAAAAAATCGGTCAAGATAGGTTTTTACGGATTTCAATTCCGATGAAAATTGAGAGAGTTACGCGCGTTGGAAATTTTACGCGAAACGGCGTCGAAAACAACGATAGCAGTTTTTGTTTTTTAATTTCTGCGTTTTGTGCGTCGATTTTCCGTGTGTGTGAGTAATACCATTGGATTCCTTGCGAAAAATCGGTCAAGATAGGCTCTTGCGGATCTTGATTCGGTTAAAAATCGAGAGAGTTACGCGAGTTGGAAATTTTACGCGAAACGACATTTTTACAACGCAGCAGCTCTGGTTTTTTTATCTCTGCGTTTTGTACGTTGAGTTTCGGCGTGCGTGAGCGATACAATTGAATTCCTTGCAAAAAATCGGTCAATATAGGTTTTTACGGATTTCAATTCCGATGAAAATTGAGAGAGTTACGCACGTTGGAAATTTTACGCGAAACTACGTCGAAAACAACGATAGCAGTTTTTGTTTTTTAATTTATGCGTTTTGTGCGTCGATTTTCCCTGTGCGTGAGTAACACCATTGGATTCCTTGCGAAAAATCGGTCAAGATAGGCTCTTGCGGATCTTGATTCGGTTAAAAATCGAGAGAGTTACGCGCGTTGGAAATTTTACGCGAAACGATGTTTTTACACGCAGCAGCTCTGGTTTTTTTATCGCTGCGTTTTGTACGTTGAGTTTCGGCATGCGTGAGCGATACCATTAGATTCCTTGCGAAAAATCAGTCAGGATAGGCTTTTGCGGATCTTGATTCGGTTAAAAATCGAGAGAGTTACGCGTGTTTGAAATTCAACGCGGAACGATGTTTTTAATCGATAACAGTTTTTGTTTTTTAATTTCTGCGTTTTATACGTCGATTTTCCACGTGCGTGAGTAATACCATCGGATTCCTTGCGAAAAATCGGTCAGGTAGGTACTTCCGGATTTTGATTCCGATAAAAATCGAGAGAGTTACGCGTGTTGGAAATTCGGCGCGGAACGGTATTTTCAAAACGATAGCAGTTTTTTCTGCGTTTTGTGCGTCGATTTTCCGTGCGCGTGAGTAATATCATCAGATTCCTTGCGAAAAATCGGTCAGGCAGGTATTTCCGGATTTTGATTCCGATAAAAATTGAGAGAGTTATGAGTGTTTGAAATTTGATAAAAACGTGTTGAAAATTAAAGTTTCGGTACTCGTTTTTACCCCAAAAAATGTCGAAAATGATATTTTGATATCTTTCCTCTTTTTCTTACTTTTTATTTTCAAAACTCAATCAATTTTTTTTCACATAGCAAAAAAATCATCATTTTCCAATTCGTACCCCATAATATTTTAATCCAAAAAATAAAAAAAAAATATTATTTTTAATATATTTAAAAATAGTGTTTTAAATTGTTTTAAATGCTTTTAAAATGATTTCTTTTTTTTTTCTTGATTTTTAAAACCAAAATGATTTTAAATATTTATGTTGATAAAATATTTTTTTTTCATAAACTTTAATCATTATTTAATGATTTTATTTGATATTTTTATCATTTTTTACTTAATTTTTCTTGAAAAAATGCCTAAAAAATGAAATTGGGGTTTTCTTTGATTTTCACCCTAACAAATCTTTTTTAAACACTTTGGGCCTCTAATAGAGTGTAAGACCCAATCTTTTTTTGACCAAATCATTTTTGGGCCTCATTCATTGTATAAGCCCCGATACCGTAAAAAACAAACGGCGCGATCGTCGCCTTTTTAAGAAATAACCTTGGGCCTCTCCTCGAGCTATAAGACTCATTCAAAACTTTTGGGCCTCTATTAGAGTGTAAGACCCAATCCCCTTTTAACCAAAACAATTTTGGGTCTCACTTATTGTATAAGTCACTCTGCGTTAAAAGAAAAATTCGGCGCGATCGCCATTTTCAAACTGAAAATATTTTGGGCCTCTCCCTGAGTTGTAAGCCCCATCTTTTGTACAAAAATACACTTTGGGCCTCTAATAGAGTGTAAGACCCAACCCCTCTTTTTTATATTTTCTTATTATTTTTTAATAATTTGGAAAATTAATAACTCCTTCAATTTTGATTATTTTTGATTGGTTCTTTTTCTGAAAAATCACAAAAATAGTAAAATATTTTATTCTACAAAAAATCAAATTTATATTATTTATTTAATATAGTTGGTATTTTTGTGAATAAATTCATTTTTAATTGTTTTAAGCATTTTAAAAGTGAATATTCATCTTGAAAATAAAGACTATGGGCCTCCCCTCGTGTTGTAAGCCCCATTTCTTTTCTTTAAACTCTTTGGGCTTATAATAGAGTGTAAGACCCAATCCCTTTGTAAATACCAAAATTTTGGGCCTCAGTCAATTGTATAAGTCCCATGGTGTTTACAAAACCTCGGCGCGACCGTCGCCCTTTTCAAAATTAACCATTGGGCCTACCCTCGAGTAGTAAGACCCATTTCTTTTCTTAAAACTCACTTGGGCCTCTAATAGAGTGTAAGACCCATCCCTTTGTACATAAAACCTTCCTTGGGCCTCAGTCACTTGTATAAGTCCCTCTGTACAAATTCAACAGTGCGCTCACTGATAAAACCCTGGGCCTCTCCTTGAGCTGTAAGCCCCAAATCTTTCTTTTTCAAAGCAATTTCTCCTTTGATTTTGAATATACTGTTGTTTTCAATTTTTCTTTGTTGAACAACTAACCAAACAGCATGGAAGCTCTACAACCGAGTAAGTGTTTACCCGCTTTCATTTACCGCTTTCATATGTATATAACTGTATTGTGGGGCTGTTTCACTGTAAGTCTCCTTTCATAAACTCATATACATATAACTGTATTGTGGGGCTGTTTCGCTGTAAGTCTTCTTTCATAAACTCATATCAACTGTGTAATAATAGTATAGATATTTAGAGTTTCCCCGGCAACTACGTCTAGAACTAGGTGACGCCGTTTCGTTTATTAGTAAAAATAGACAACTAGATCCCCAATAGGATCACCAGATACAGTATTCTCTTCGGCTGTCCTCATTAGGAATTGTCAAGGAACTCTACTCCCAAAGATGAATGTCTTCTCCGTGAATGGCATCTTTGAGTTTCTTCCAAATTCTCGGACTTTCCTGACTTGATCTATTCCTTGTGAATAGCTTGCCTTGAATTTCTCGGGGTTTGGGGACCCACGGGCTTCCTAAAAGCATCGGACTCCTCTTGGGCATCGTACAAGGACCCACAGGCTTCCTAAAAGCGACCCGCCTCCTCTTGGGCTTCGTACAAGGACCCTACGGCTTCTTAGAAGTATTCACAGCCTCCTCTTAGGCTTCGTATAATGATCTCTTCCTCCGGGAATGATAGCCTCCTCTTGGGCTTAGTACAAGGACCCGTCGGCTTCTTAAAAGTTTCCAGCCTCCTCTTGGGCTTCGTACAAATTGTCCCGACGACCTCCTAGAGGTATAGGAATAGAACTTAATCATCCTCATAGAACAGTCCTTTCATAGAGTCTACTACTATTTCTCAAAACATAGTACAAAAGATAAAACTCTACACACGGACAGTCTAACTTCCTTGAGTCTCAAAGACATTCTCAAGTGCCCCATTCATTAAATAGGAAGGAAACCCGTAGACTCGGACAGTCAATACCCTTTGGATTTCCCGCTTCCTTAAAGAACAGGAACAACCCGGATCCTTGAATCAAATCCCTGATTACAGTGTTGCTCATATAAGAACTGATTTTCTCTTTAAAATCAGTATACTGGACCTGTCACTTAACTGAAACAGTTACCATAGCCTCCTATTGGGCTTTGTACAATGATTCTTCCCAGCGAAGCAAACGTTTAGCCTCCATCTCGGGCTTCGTATGAGATACCAAAATCCTCCCCAGTGGAGTCAAACAACGTTAGCCTCCATCTCGGGCTTCGTACGAGATACCAAAATCCTCCCCAGTGGAGTCAAACAACATTTAGCCTCTCTCTCGGGCTTTGTACGAGACACATAAGAGACTCCCTCGTTGAGTCAATCACCCCTTTCGCCTCCATCTCGGGCTTTATACGAGATACAAAAAGGTTCTTATTGATCCAAATAAACAACAGCCTCCATCTCGGGCTTCGTACGAGATACAAAGACTCTCTTGTTGAGTAAAAATTTTAGCCTCCATCTCGGGCTTCGTACGAGATACAAAAACACTCTCTTGTTGAGTATAAAGGACTCTCTTGTTGAGTCAAACACTTTTAGCCTCCATCTCGGGCTTCGTACGAGATACAAAAACACTCTCTTGTTGAGTATAAAAGATTCTCCTGTCGAGTCAACCCTTTTAGCCTCTCTCTCGGGCTTCGTACGAGACACATAAAAACTCCCTCTTGTTGGGCCAATAGCCTCCTCTTAGGCTTTGTATAAGAAAACCACTGGTTGATCCAATCAACCTTTTAGCATCAAAGCTGTGCCTCATTCACAGTACACAAACATCAACAACTCCTTCCCCTTCATCTAATCGCTGTAAGCGGCAAGCCTCTGGATCATCTACATCCATGCCACTGTCCCTCTTTTAGCATGAGAAATTCCTAAGGAAAGATAGCATTGCTCTACACTGAGTTAAAGTCTTCTCCTTCAGGTTAAAATCCCCTATAAAGGAAATTATGGCATTGCTAGGATCCGCGTATCCCGGTTAAAGTAATTCTCCTTTATAACCAGTCACCCAACAGTTGTGACAGATAAACCCTTCTTTAGAGATGACAAATTCTCTCTAAAGTCGAGGCCCTTCAGCTTCACGTCTTGGGCTTTGAACAAGACACAAATAGACCTTCAGCTTCACATCTTGGGCTTTGATCAAGATACAAATCACCTTTCGCTTCACGTCTTGGGCTTTGAACAAGACACCAAAAACACCCATTTCCTCCCATAGACTAGGAGGAACTACGAACGCTCTGATTTCCCTGTTTCGGTAAACGGGAATACGTAGGCATAAGATCGAAAGAAAAGATCTTAGCGAGCACACTAAACAAAAAACCCAAATCCCATATCTCCATCAATCAAAAGCAGTAATTCAAAAGCATCAGTCCTAACATCCTAATCCTTGTTCCCCACCAGAAACCTTCTGCCCAGATAGAAAGAAAGAAAACAGTATTGGCGAAAATACAAATAACCAGTACAAAGGCCCCCCCACATTGATAGCATTCGTAACCTAACAGACCGCTGTTTAAACTCAGTATGCAAAGCATGGTTAATTGGAGACATCTATTTCCCTTCCTTATTCAGCTCACAATAGGATAAAAAATGAATCGACCTGTAGTCAAAGCTCAAACCGCAGAGAGCGGCCAGCGCTTAAGAACCGCGTCCAAAATCGCTCGCTACAGAAAAATGGCGCCCACCGTGGGGCCCGTCTTTCTTTTTCCTTTTTTCTCTTCACTTGTGTGAATACCACAGATTGGGGCTTCCACCGGGGAACCCATTTTCTGTCAGGAACTTAGGATTCATAGCGTTAAAGGTCTAGGATGTTTAGGACAAATATATATACTGCTTTTCCTAATTGTTATACGTGTTTATTTTTCTGCTAATGGGAATGTGTGTGATGCCGCATGTGGTGAGAATGAGTATACACTTAAGATAAGTGATGGCGACGGGGTCGACCATCAACCTCAGTGGAGGCTGACCAATGCAACCCATTCACTCTTTTAGCCAATGGGCCGGTTGTTAAGTCTGAGAAGCTGAGGATCCAATCCCTTTCGTAGTGCGGAAACTATCGGAAATAGTTGTTACGCGATACTACCCTCATTTGAGGCTGGTGATCTATTCTCAGTGAATGGCACTTACTCTAAGATTGCTCTACAACTCGCTGGCGATCCGCTTGTTGTTTTGCTTTCCTGGGAGGAGCTGATGATAATGAGTACAGGTACAAAAATCACCCTAGTATAAACCTTTGGGGATGGGTAGAGCCTTGACTTCATGACAACGACCCTTTGACCCCATGTTTTTTCTATGTTTTTGTGTGCTGCATTCATGCATTCATTTAATAAAACATTAAAACATTCAAAAAACTTCTCTTCTAGTCTCTCTGTTTTTCAAATTAAACTAAGACTGTGATTGCAAATATCAGAGAAGAGGATTACGCTAATGGATTTCGGTAGAAGGAGAACTCATACGTACACCTTCAAGGTTCCAGAACTAGAGGATTTAAGAAGGTTGGCGAGGATGATCACTAACCCTGAGGCTTTCAGAGCCAAGCACGGAGGTCTGCTACCACTGTTAAGAGTCCATGTGATTGAGGGAATCATGGATGCGCTCATTCAATTCTACGATCCAGTTTATCACTGTTTCACATTCCCGGATTACCAGCTCGCACCAACGCTGGAGGAGTATTCTCATCTGATTGATCTACACATTACCGATCGAGCTCCATTTTCTGGACTGGAAGAAATTCCAAAGAATTAGACCATTGCAAGAGCAATTCATTTGGACGAGTCTGAGGTCAAGACTCACATGACTACTAAGGGTGGCATCCAAGGTTTGCCAGCCCAGTTCTTGACAAAGAAAGCTCTGTACTTTGCTAGTATAGGGAGCGTGACTGCTTTTGAAAGCATCTTTGTCTTGCTCACCTACGGGTTATTTTTGTTTCCTAACATCAATAACTTCGTCGATATCAACGCCATTAAGGTTTTTCTCATTGGAAACCCTGTGCCGACTTTGCTCGCAGATGCGTATCATTCTGTACACTTGGGGAATTTGTACAGCGGAGGGGAGATCAGATGCTGTGTACCTCTGCTTTATAAATGGTTTATCTCTCACTTGCCTAAGTCTGCTGCTTTTTGGGATTGCAAGAGTGTCTTACGTTGGTCGCAGAAGATCATGTCTCTTACCAACTCTGATATAGATTGGTGTAATAGGATTTATGAGGGAATCAAGATCATTGACCGTTGTGGAAACTTCCCCAACGTACCCCTCATAGGAACTAAAGGAGGAATCAACTACCATCGGGTATTGGTTCGCCGTCAATTTGGATACCCGATGAGACACATCCCACTGGGTGTTCATCTGGAAGGTCTTTTCTTCAAGGAAGGAGAAAGTGACAGAGCACTAAAGACGGAAATAGTGCATGCTTGGAAACACGTTCATAAGAAAGGACGAGAGTCTCTGGGAAAACCGGACTGTGTCTCGGTGGAGCCTTATCTCCATTGGGTACAAACTAGAGCTCTCAAGCTAAAAATGCCTTATCCTCGTTACAGAATTCTTCCGCCAAGGGAATCTGTCATGTACTTCATGACGGAAACTGAAAAGCTTCAGGTTACTCTCAACAAAGTTCAACGGGAGAGAAGGTCTTGGAAGAACAAGTACTGCACCCTCGACGTAGAGTGCATCAGAATACAGCAATTACTGAAAGAGAAAGATGCTCTGATTAAAATTTTGGAGCAGCATGCTGTAGAGAATCAAGAGGACCAAAGGAATTTGCTCACTCTTTTCACTTGGCAAAGGAATGACAACCCGACAACGGCCCAAGAGCCCCGTTCAAAGAAAAGGAAGATACCAAAATCAGCACTCGATTTCTCTTCAGAGAGGACTCGAGACCCATTAGCTTAGGTTTCCGTTTCTGTACCTTCTAATCTACTGTATTTCCATTTCTGTAATCCTTTGAATTTCAATAAAAAGGGGTTTCCACACTGTTTGATATTTGCAATCTAATTGTCGAAGTTTATTTTGATTAAACCAAGAAAAACAATTAATATAATCATTGCATTCATCATTCTCACATCGCGTATTCTTCTTACCTACGAATCTCACGTTTGTGTCTCGGTTCTAGAGTCAAACTGTCTCATTCGTACAATACTCGGGCTAATCGTCAGAAAAAGATGGATGATCTTGAGGAAGAAAACAGAGAGTTGAAGGAAGAGATCGACGCTTTGAGAGAGGATATGAGAAAGCTTCGTAACGACATGCAAGCCATGGCAGAAGCTCAGCTACAAAGAACTGTGATCTCAGAGATCACCTCAATGCCCATAGTGGAGAAGAATGATCCTAGGTATCAGATACCGAAAGATCGCCCTTGGGGCATGCCTGTTAACTATATCCCGGGAGGATATGTTCCGCCGATCACTGAAGATCAGGGAATCACAACAGAAGCCGATGGGCCTGAAGGTTACAAATTTCGGGAAAGCGAAGATGCCAGGGGCATACTGAAGACTCCTGAAGGTTACAAACTTCGAGAAACGCCAAGACTCACTGCCGTAGTCACGGTACCACCCCCTGTGGTGCACACTGTCCCAGAAGGACAGATTCCACAGACACCCTCTGGTAAGAAGGAAACTATGTTTGACAGAATGGAGGAATTCCAGGAGCAATTCTTGGAAATGCAGAAGGAGCTGCAAGCCATTCGCGGTCAGGATCTATTCGGAAAGGACGCCGCAGACCTCTGCTTGGTCCCCAATGTGAAAGTCCCGCACAAATTCTAAGTGCCCGACTTTGAAAAATACAAGGGTAACTCTTGCCCTCAAGCCATCTGGTGATGTACGCTCGGCGGATGTCAGCTCAGACAGAGAATCAGGACCTACTGATTCACTACTTCCAGGATAGTTTAACCGGTGCCGCACTCAAATGGTACATGGGTTTAAACCGTGCTACGATCAGCACTTTTAGAGATCCTGGCACTGCCTTCGTCCAACAATACAAATACAAGTTGGACATGGCACCCGACAGAGATCAACTCAGATCGATGTCGCAAAAGGACAAGGAAACCTTTAAGGAGTATACTCAAAGGTGGCATGAAATTTCCGCTCAAATTTGTCCGCCTCTTGAGGAAAAAGAGATGACAAAGATCTTCTTAAAGACCTTAAGCTCATTTTACTATGACCGAATGGTTGCCAGTGCGCCCAGTGATTTCACCGAGATGGTCGGCATGGGCGTACGTCTTGAGGAAGCCGTCCGAGAAGGATGTTTGGTAAAATACACTGGATCGACGAGCGGTACTAAAAAATACGGTAGTGCTCTCCCTAAGAAAAAAGAGCAAGATATTGGGAATATCTCTCTCGGAAAGCAAAGACGTCGATATCAGCCGGTAGCAGCTGTGACTCCTGCTACCAGCCCTGCGCCTATTCCTACATATCAACCTCAGGTTGCACAGAGCCAACTTGATCAGCAAAGGACACAACAGCCTCTTCAGCAGGCTCGTCCTCCATATAACAACAACCGTACAACACGACCATCAGGGTTTGATCCTATACCCATGTTGTACGCAGAATTATTTCCGTTACTACTGGCTAAGGGGCACATCCAGACTAAGTCTCCTCTTACAGTACCAGAAAATCTGCCTTTTTGGTTTAAGGTGGATCAGACATGCCCTTATCATCAAGGAGGATCAGGGCATAACATAGAGACTTGCCTCAATTTCAAGTCTGACGTGCAAAAGCTTGTTAGGAGCGGGCTCTTATCTTTCAAAGATACGAATCCCAATGTTCTCACAAACCCGCTGCCTCAACACGAGAAAGTTGCAGTCAATCTGATTGAGAGAGAATCTAACAATGTCTATCAAATTCATGATGTACTCTTGTTAAAGACCAATTGGTCAAGATGCATTGTAGACAGAGCGGATATGGCCATGTGCCACCTCATAACTATCACCAGTGTGATATCTGCTCTAAAGACAACCAAGGATGTTCTGTGGTGTAAGCATCTCTACAGGAACAGATAAATCTCGGATGGATCCAAGAGCACCGAGTTCGTGGAGTTAACATGGTCTACACGAATTCTAACGTCATTCAGAACCACGACATCCGTGCGATGAAAGTCAACTTGGTGACGATACACTCAAGGCAAAGCCAGTATCATAATCTGCCGCGGCACGATTACAATTCCTGTCTGACTTGCTCGGTAAATAAACAGGGATTCTCTTTCATACAAGAGGCCCTCCAGCGTCAGATGGATCTTGGATGGATCCAAGACTACCATGATAGGTGATAAGTACAAAATGTACCTATTTTTGTATATAAGTTTTGTTGCATTTATCCTTACTTTGTGTTAAAATTGGTTGAATAAACCCCACTTTATGTGTAAATACGTTTACTTTACGTTTTCGGTGTATAGTGCGTTATCGTGTAAATATCATTGAGTTTAATCGATTTTCATTTATTTTTTTAGGTGTTCCAGCAATGGGATGTTTCCATATTCATAAAGAGCATTGAATAAGCTTTCCAACGCTTTAAACCGTGCGTCAATCGGAGTTACGGTTCAAGAGTTATGAAGAAAACAAATTCTGGTTTTCTATCATGCTCGCTAGGCGAGCCCCCGTAGCGAGCACTCGCTAGCTTGTTCGCTAGGCGAACCGGGGCGAACGAAAAGTTCCAGAATCGTGAAAAAACTCAACAGAAAGGCGGTTTACGTTCGCCTAGCGAACGGGGACTCGCTAGGCGAACCTGGAAATGTAGAATTGCCCATTTAAGCCATTTTTCATCATTTTTTAGTCATGGGTTTGATATTTTTAGTTCCAAATCCATCCAATAGCATTTTTTGACCAGAATTAGGCTAGAAAACACATTGGAGCATGAATTAGGATGATCCGGAGTTGAATCCTTCATGAATCGGAGCCGACAACTTTTGAGATGTTTGGTTTTTCTCCATTTCTTCTCTATGTATTTCTCTATTTTGTGGGTTATGTTTGTATTGTTACTCTAAACCTATGTACATGTATTGATCATGGTTGTATAATATAGATGCTTTACAAATCATTATCGATGTTTTCCTTGATCTTTTTGCATTTATGTTTGGATTTGTGTTGTGTTAGAGATAACCATCATTAATCTTGATTAGGGAGGGATATCTATTGTCTAGACTCTAGAGATAGATTTAGATAATAATCTTTATGGTGTCGGAACTTAATATCTTCCGTGTTTCGAGGCGTCGTGCGCGAGAGCGTCGACGAGAGTAATACGGTTGCTCTCTCAACTGTGCGTTAGACATAACCTTTGTTGTGAGCGATACGTGATGATTTTGATGAGTATTGTATGTTGAATGCGACCGATTGATAGGTTTACGTTTGTTCTGAGTAGTGTATATTCATGCTTGATAGGTTTCTTCTCTTCAAAGAATGTACTCTTTTTATGTTCATCTTTACTTTTCTGTTTGTTTTTACTTGTAAACCATTTTAATCCAAACTCATAAACGCGAGAGATTGTCGAACGACATTCTTTCCCTCGAACCGATCTCTGTGGACACGACATAAATCCCGGAGGGAATTCTTCCGAAAATAAATATTTTTGCTTGCTTGCCCTATTCTGCAACCAACAAAATGGCGTCGTTGCCGGGGATTGGTTTTGATATTGAATCGCATTGCGATAGTTTCTTTGTTTTTGAGTTTTGTAGATATCGTACATGTTGTATATTTTCACTTGTTTATATTGATACTTGTACATTTTGACGTTTGTTCAAGTGTTTGGTTAGGACGCTTGCTTTTGGTTGCGCGGTGAGACATCACCATGGCATGAATGAAGGAAGTTTCTAATTAAGCACCGTAAAGGCGTCGAGCTTACGACGTAAAACAAGCATGTTTTATAGTTTTTCTTTTCGAATGTTTTTGGTTGTTGTTTGCTCACAGATTTTGATTGACTTACTTGACGATGCTGTTGTGATTTTCCAAGTTGGTTCGTTTCAACTTGTGGATGTATGGTAATGATTTTGTTAAGTTTTGTACACGTCTGAGGTATGTATTTATCGCTTTCTATACTTTAGCATATTCATGATACTTAGGCATTTTACAAACTTCCATGCCATCCATTCTTTTGTATACTTGTTCTATTGTGAATCACTTTAGTTCCCAACCTTTTTGTGAGGTGGCTTTCCATTATTCATATATGCGCGGAGAACCAACATTCTTGTTATAACTGGATTTTATTAAGTTGAATCTTTTATTTGTGTTGATTATATGAATGCATGAAAAGGATCAAGGCAATTGTTTCATTTTGAGCACAACTACCTTAGCCAAACAGTCAATTCACCTTGTGAGTGTGTGAGAATTCGTAACCCCTTTGAGCTTTTTGATCCATGTTTTTATTTGAACTTAATGCTTGTCTATGAGTATTTAGTTCACTTATTTTTGAATGGATTTTGTTTTTTCTTGGACCTCAACTTTGTGTTGTTGTATGGATTTTTCCTTGCCTTAGAAAGTAGGGAGTATTCACATGATGGTGCGGTTGAATTCAAGTTGGGGAGAGGATGATTGTGTGTACTCATTGGTTGAATTCTATGAGGATTGAAAAAGAAAAGAAAAAAGATAAAAATATGACAAAGAAAAGAAAAGAAAAAAGTGTAAAAGAAAGAAAAAAGAAAAATCCTTGAAAAAGGAAACAAAAAGAGTTGCAATAATTGTGCTAAATAAGTATTGTGTGTTGTGTAGCACTTGGGATTTTGGAAGAAGTTGGTTGAAATTTTGTGTGTGAATCTTTGTGAGTTTTCACTCCCTTAGGTTTAGGCAAGTTTTTGTTTCAATTACCTTTAGAAATTGCCCCTTGTTTGTTTACCCGACCACGCTACAACCTTGAAAAGCCCTTGTGATTCTTGCCTTTGTATTTTCAATATGATTTTTGGATGTATGCATAATTTAGTCTTTTGTTTGTAAGATTATTGTGTGAGTGAAAGAACCTCATTTTGTGTTTTTCATCTACCGATGATTGTTTTTGCTAGGTGTGATTCACATTTGAACTTGTGTTGTTTTAGAATTTTTGGCATGACTTTTGTACTTTGCTTTTGTTTCTTGACTATGTTATCGTTGCAGTTTAGTGGCAAGTATTTACTTTTTGTGTGTACCGTTTTCATTTGAACCATTCATTCGTTTCTGTTTTTCAAAACCTGTTGATTCGTCATTCTTTGGCTATTTCTTGCGCATTTTCAAGTTTGTTTGATTCTTGTTTGTGGACAAACAATTATGTAAGTTGGGGAGAGTTTGATAAGTGCAAAATGTTCCTATTTTTGTATATAAGTTTTGTTGCATTTATCCTTACTTTGTGTTAAAATTGGTTGAATAAACCCCACTTTATGTGTAAATACGTTTACTTTAAGTTTTCGATGTATAGTGCGTTACCGTGTAAATATCATTTAGTTTAATCGATTTTAATTTATTTTTGTAGGTGTTCCAGCAATGGGATGTTTCCATATTCATAAAGAGCATTGAATAAGCTTTCCAACACTTCAAACCGCGCGTCAATCGGAGTTACGGTTCAAGAGTTATGAAGAAAACAAATTCTGGTTTTCTGTCATGCTCGCTAGGCGAGCCCCCGTAGCGAGCACTCGCTAGCTTGTTCGCTAGGCGAACCGGGGCGAACGAAAAGTTCCAGAATCGTGAAAAAACTCAACAGAAAGGCGGTTTACGTTCGCCTAGCGAACGGGGACTCGCTAGGCGAACCTGGAAATGCAGAATTGCCCATTTAAGCCATTTTTCATCATTTTTTAGTCATGGGTTTGATATTTTTAGTTCCAAATCCATCCAATAGCATTTTTTGACCAGAATTAGGCTAGAAAACACATTGGAGCATGAATTAGGATGATCCGGAGTTGAATCCTTCATGAATCGGAGCCGACAACTTTTGAGATGTTTGGTTTTTCTCCATTTCTTCTCTATGTATTTCTCTATTTTGTGGGTTATGTTTGTATTGTTACTCTAAACCTATGTACATGTATTGATCATGGTTGTATAATATAGATGCTTTACAAATCATTATCGATGTTTTCCTTGATCTTTTTGCATTTATGTTTGGATTTGTGTTGTGTTAGAGATAACCATCATTAATCTTGATTAGGGAGGGATATCTATTGTCTAGACTCTAGAGATAGATTTAGATAATAATCTTTATGGTGTCGGAACTTAATATCTTCCGTGTTTCGAGGCGTCGTGCGCGAGAGCGTCGACAAGAGTAATACGGTTGCTCTCTCAACTGTGCGTTAGACATAACCTTTGTTGTGAGCGATACGTGATGATTTTGATGAGTATTGTATGTTGAATGCGACCGATTGATAGGTTTACGTTTGTTCTGAGTAGTGTATATTCATGCTTGATAGGTTTCTTCTCTTCAAAGAATGTACTCTTTTTATGTTCATCTTTACTTTTCTGTTTGTTTTTACTTGTAAACCATTTTAATCCAAACTCATAAACGCGAGAGATTGTCGAACGGCATTCTTTCCCTCGAACCGATCTCTGTGGACACGACATAAATCCCGGAGGGAATTCTTCCGAAAATAAATATTTTTGCTTGCTTGCCCTATTCTGCAACCAACAAAATGGCGTCGTTGCCGGGGATTGGTTTTGATATTGAATCGCATTGCGATAGTTTCTTTGTTTTTGAGTTTTGTAGATATCGTACATGTTGTATATTTTCACTTGTTTATATTGATACTTGTACATTTTGACGTTTGTTCAAGTGTTTGGTTAGGACGCTTGCTTTTGGTTGCGCGGTGAGACATCACCATGGCATGAATGAAGGAAGTTTCTAATTAAGCACCGTAAAGGCGTCGAGCTTACGACGTAAAACAAGCATGTTTTATAGTTTTTCTTTTCGAATGTTTTTGGTTGTTGTTTGCTCACAGATTTTGATTGACTTACTTGAGGATGCTGTTGTGATTTTCCAAGTTGGTTCGTTTCAACTTGTGGATGTATGGTAATGATTTTGTTAAGATTTGTACACGTCTGAGGTATGTATTTATCGCTTTCTATACTTTAGCATATTCATGATACTTAGGAATTTTACAAACTTCCATGCCATCCATTCTTTTGTATACTTGTTCTATTGTGAATCACTTTAGTTCCCAACCTTTTTGTGAGGTGGCTTTCCATTATTCATATATGCGCGGAGAACCAACATTCTTGTTATAACTGGATTTTATTATGTTGAATCTTTTATTTGTGTTGATTATATGAATGCATGAAAAGGATCAAGGCAATTGTTTCATTTTGAGCACAACTACCTTAGCCAAACAGTCAATTCACCTTGTGAGTGTGTGAGAATTCGTAACCCCTTTGAGCTTTTTGATCCATGTTTTTATTTGAACTTAATGCTTGTCTATGAGTATTTAGTTCACTTATTTTTGAATGGATTTTGTTTTTTCTTGGACCTCAACTTTGTGTTGTTGTATGGATTTTTCCTTGCCTTAGAAAGTATGGAGTATTCACATGATGGTGCGGTTGAATTCAAGTTGGGGAGAGGATGATTGTGTGTACTCATTGGTTGAATTCTATGAGGATTGAAAAAGAAAAGAAAAAAGATAAAAATATGACAAAGAAAAGAAAAGAAAAAAGTGTAAAAGAAAGAAAAAAGAAAAATCCTTGAAAAAGGAAACAAAAAGAGTTGCAATAATTGTGCTAAATAAGTATTGTGTGTTGTGTAGCACTTGGGATTTTGGAAGAAGTTGGTTGAAATTTTGTGTGTGAATCTTTGTGAGTTTTCACTCCCTTAGGTTTAGGCAAGTTTTTGTTTCAATTACCTTTAGAAATTGCCCCTTGTTTGTTTACCCGACCACGCTACAACCTTGAAAAGCCCTTGTGATTCTTGCCTTTGTATTTTCAATATGATTTTTGGATGTATGCATAATTTAGTCTTTTGTTTGTAAGATTGTTGTGTGAGTGAAAGAACCTCATTTTGTGTTTTTCATCTACCGATGATTGTTTTTGCTAGGTGTGATTCACATTTGAACTTGTGTTGTTTTAGAATTTTTGGCATGACTTTTGTACTTTGCTTTTGTTTCGTGACTATGTTATCGTTGCAGTTTAGTGGTAAGTATTTACTTTTTGTGTGTACCGTTTTCATTTGAACCATTCATTCGTTTCCGTTTTTCAAAACCTGTTGATTCGTCATTCTTTGGCTATTTCTTGCGCATTTTCAAGTTTGTTTGATTCTTGTTTGTGGACAAACAATTATGTAAGTTGGGGAGAGTTTGATAAGTGCAAAATGTACCTATTTTTGTATATAAGTTTTGTTGCATTTATCCTTACTTTGTGTTAAAATTGGTTGAATAAACCCCACTTTATGTGTAAATACGTTTACTTTACGTTTTCGATGTATAGTGCGTTACCGTGTAAATATCATTTAGTTTAATCGATTTTAATTTATTTTTGTAGGTGTTCCAGCAATGGGATGTTTCCATATTCATAAAGAGCATTGAATAAGCTTTCCAACACTTCAAACCGCGCGTCAATCGGAGTTACGGTTCAAGAGTTATGAAGAAAACAAATTCTGGTTTTCTGTCATGCTCGCTAGGCGAGCCCCCGTAGCGTGCACTCGCTAGCTTGTTCGCTAGGCGAACCGGGGCGAACGAAGAGTTCCAGAATCGTGAAAAAACTCAACAAAAAGGCGGTTTACGTTCGCCTAGCGAACGGGGACTCGCTAGGCGAACCTGGAAATGCAGAATTGCCCATTTAAGCCATTTTTCATCATTTTTTAGTCATGGGTTTGATATTTTTAGTTCCAAATCCATCCAATAGCATATTTTGACCAGAATTAGGCTAGAAAACACATTGGAGCATGAATTAGGATGATCCGGAGTTGAATCCTTCATGAATCGGAGCCGACAACTTTTGAGATGTTTGGTTTTTCTCCATTTCTTCTCTATGTATTTCTCTATTTTGTGGGTTATGTTTGTATTGTTACTCTAAACCTATGTACATGTATTGATCATGGTTTTATAATATAGATGCTTTACAAATCATTATCGATGTTTTCCTTGATCTTTTTGCATTTATGTTTGGATTTGTGTTGTGTTAGAGATAACCATCATTAATCTTGATTAGGGAGGGATATCTATTGTCTAGACTCTAGAGATAGATTTAGATAATAATCTTTATGGTGTCGGAACTTAATATCTTCCGTGTTTCGAGGCGTCGTGCGCGAGAGCGTCGACGAGAGTAATACGGTTGCTCTCTCAACTGTGCGTTAGACATAACCTTTGTTGTGAGCGATACGTGATGATTTTGATGAGTATTGTATGTTGAATGCGACCGATTGATAGGTTTATGTTTGTTCTGAGTAGTGTATATTCATGCTTGATAGGTTTCTTCTCTTCAAAGAATGTACTATTTTTATGTTCATCTTTACTTTTCTGTTTGTTTTTACTTGTAAACCATTTTAATCCAAACTCATAAACGCGAGAGATTGTCGAACGACATTCTTTCCCTCGAACCGATCTCTGTGGACACGACATAAATCCCGGAGGGAATTCTTCCGAAAATAAATATTTTTGCTTGCTTGCCCTATTCTGCAACCAACAAAATGGCGCCGTTGCCGAGGATTGGTTTTGATATTGAATCGCATTGCGATAGTTTCTTTGTTTTTGAGTTTTGTAGATATCGTACATGTTGTATATTTTCACTTGTTTATATTGATACTTGTACATTTTGACGTTTGTTCAAGTGTTTGGTTAGGACGCTTGCTTTTGGTTGCGCGGTGAGACATCACCATGGCATGAATGAAGGAAGTTTCTAATTAAGCACCGTAAAGGCGTCGAGCTTACGACGTAAAACAAGCATGTTTTATAGTTTTTCTTTTCGAATGTTTTTGGTTGTTGTTTGCTCACAGATTTTGATTGACTTACTTGAGGATGCTGTTGTGATTTTCCAAGTTGGTTCGTTTCAACTTGTGGATGTATGGTAATGATTTTGTTAAGTTTTGTACACGTCTGAGGTATGTATTTATCGCTTTCTATACTTTACAATATTCATGATACTTAGGCATTTTACAAACTTCCATGCCATCCATTCTTTTGTATACTTGTTCTATTGTGAATCACTTTAGTTCCCAACCTTTTTATGAGGTGGCTTTCCATTATTCATATATGCGCGGAGAACCAACATTCTTGTTATAACTGGATTTTATTATGTTGAATCTTTTATTTGTGTTGATTATATGAATGCATGAAAAGGATCAAGGCAATTGTTTCATTTTGAGCACAACTACCTTAGCCAAATAGTCAATTCACCTTGTGAGTGTGTGAGAATTCGTAACCCCTTTGAGCTTTTTGATCCATGTTTTTATTTGAACTTAATGCTTGTCTATGAGTATTTAGTTCACTTATTTTTGAATGGATTTTGTTTTTTCTTGGACCTCAACTTTGTGTTGTTGTATGGATTTTTCCTTGCCTTAGAAAGTAGGGAGTATTCACATGATGGTGCGGTTGAATTCAAGTTGGGGAGAGGATGATTGTGTGTACTCATTGGTTGAATTCTATGAGGATTGAAAAAGAAAAGAAAAAAGATAAAAATATGACAAAGAAAAGAAAAGAAAAAAGTGAAAAAGAAAGAAAAAAGAAAAATCCTTGAAAAAGGAAACAAAAAGAGTTACAATAATTGTGCTAAATAAGTATTGTGTGTTGTGTAGCACTTGGGATTTTGGAAGAAGTTGGTTGAAATTTTGTGTGTGAATCTTTGTGAGTTTTCACTCCCTTAGGTTTAGGCAAGTTTTTGTTTCAATTACCTTTAGAAATTGCCCCTTGTTTGTTTACCCGACCACGCTACAACCTTGAAAAGCCCTTGTGATTCTTGCCTTTGTATTTTCAATATGATTTTTGGATGTATGCATAATTTAGTCTTTTGTTTGCAAGATTGTTGTGTGAGTGAAAGAACCTCATTTTGTGTTTTTCATCTACCGATGATTGTTTTTGCTAGGTGTAATTCACATTTAAACTTGTGTTGTTTTAGAATTTTTGGCATGACTTTTGACATTGCTTTTGTTTCGTGACTATGTTATCGTTGCAGTTTAGTGGTAAGTATTTACTTTTTGTGTGTACCGTTTTCATTTGAACCATTCATTCGTTTCTGTTTTTCAAAACCTGTTGATTCGTCATTCTTTGGCTATTTCTTGCGCATTTTCAAGTTTGTTTGATTCTTGTTTGTGGACAAACAATTATGTAAGTTGGGGAGAGTTTGATAAGTGCAAAATGTACCTATTTTTGTATATAAGTTTTGTTGCATTTATCCTTACTTTGTGTTAAAATTGGTTGAATAAACCCCACTTTATGTGTAAATACGTTTACTTTACGTTTTCGGTGTATAGTGCGTTACCGTGTAAATATCATTGAGTTTAATCGATTTTCATTTATTTTTGTAGGTGTTCCAGCAATGGGATGTTTCCATATTCATAAAGAGCATTGAATAAGCTTTCCAACGCTTCAAACCGTGCGTCAATCGGAGTTACGGTTCAAGAGTTATGAAGAAAACAAATTCTGGTTTTCTGTCATGCTCGCTAGGCGAGCCCCCGTAGCGAGCACTCGCTAGCTTGTTCGCTAGGCGAACCGGGGCGAACGAAAAGTTCCAGAATCATGAAAAAACTCAACAGAAAGGCGGTTTACGTTCGCCTAGTGAACGAGGACTCGCTAGGCGAACCTGGAAATGCAGAATTGCCCATTTAAGCCATTTTTCATCATTTTTTAGTCATGGGTTTGATATTTTTAGTTCCAAATCCATCCAATAGCATTTTTTTACCAGAATTAGGCTAGAAAACACATTGGAGCATGAATTAGGATGATCCGGAGTTGAATCCTTCATGAATCGGAGCCGACAACTTTTGAGATGTTTGGTTTTTCTCCATTTCTTCTCTATGTATTTCTCTATTTTGTGGGTTATGTTTGTATTGTTACTCTAAACCTATGTACATGTATTGATCATGGTTGTATAATATAGATGCTTTACAAATCATTATCGATGTTTTCCTTGATCTTTTTGCATTTATGTTTGGATTTGTGTTGTGTTAGAGATAACCATTATTAATCTTGATTAGGGAGGGATATCTATTGTCTAGACTCTAGAGATAGATTTAGATAATAATCTTTATGGTGTCGGAACTTAATGTCTTCCGTGTTTCGAGGCGTCGTGCGCGAGAGCGTCGACGAGAGTAATACGGTTGCTCTCTCAACTGTGCGTTAGACATAACCTTTGTTGTGAGCGATACGTGATGATTTTGATGAGTATTGTATGTTGAATGCGACCGATTGATAGGTTTACGTTTGTTCTGAGTAGTGTATATTCATGCTTGATAGGCTTCTTCTCTTCAAAGAATGTACTCTTTTTATGTTCATCTTTACTTTTCTGTTTGTTTTTACTTGTAAACCATTTTAATCCAAACTCATAAACGCGAGAGATTGTCGAACGACATTCTTTCCCTCGAACCGATCTCTGTGGACACGACATAAATCCCGGAGGGAATTCTTTCGAAAATAAATATTTTTGCTTGCTTGCCCTATTCTGCAACCAACAATAGGAACCCTTATCAGATCAATATGGTTCAGATCTTCGATATTCGCGTGATGAATACCAACCTGGTAGAGTTACATGCTGAGCAGGTCCGACTCGGATTCTTAATATCACATGACAATCAAAGCTGTAAAGCGGGTTGCGAAAACGATTGGGGTTGTACCGTTGTTCAAGAGGCACTTCAGCACTTGTTAAATCACTGGTGGATGCCAATCTACATGGACGAAGATACTCAACAAATTAGTATCAGTAACAGGAATCCTACTCGTCGTCAAAGTCAGGATGTCCGATCAGTAGAAGGTAACCTAGTGAGGTTACATTGTATTCAAAGTGGGTGTGGCCAGGTGCCACTACACAATTACGACAGTTGTAGCGTCTGTTCGGAAAGTAACCAAGGGTGTTACCTTGTGAGAGCAGCTCTTCAGGATCAGATCGATCGTGGAGAAATTCGTCCATATCCGGGTTCTGGACCCATCAACTGGACGCCGAATTACCTTGCCGAGCAAGTTGAGGATGTTGTCACCATCTCAGGTCATCACCATACCAGGGATGTTTTTGCCATCATCCCTCTACTTAACGAATCTAAAGTTCCCAACCGGGAACGGGTCGAGATTACTTATGATGGTCAAAAAAATCAGAAAGTTCCCATAGTCATCTATCTACCGGGACCACTACCGTATGAATCAACTAAGGCTATCCCTTACAAATACGGTGCAACAATAGTCGAGAATGGAAAGGAAATTCCATTACCCTCCGTTGTGAACATTGCAGACATCAGTCGAGTAACACGGAGCGGTAGAATCTTCAACCGAGGGGTTGGGGAAGTTAACAAAGAAAAGGAACTTCAGACAGAAGCTCCCGATCCACCAATCGGTCAATCCAGTAATCCCGACCTTTCGAAAAATGATGATGAGATGCTGAAGCTCATCCAAAGGAGTGAATACAACATTGTCGATCAACTGTTGCAGACTCCTTCAAAGATCTCGGTATTATCACTGTTACTCAGTTCAGAAGCACACAGGGAGGCTCTACAGAAATTCTTGGAACAAGCCTTTGTGGAACAGGATGTAACAATCAGACAGTTCGATAGCATTGTCTCTAACATCACTTCCTGCAACAATTTGGGATTTAGTGATGAGGAATTACCTGAAGAAGGTCCCCGTCATAACATGGCGCTCAATATCACTGTTAACTGCCAGGACGATGCTTTAGCCAGCGTACTGGTAGACACAGGGTCAGCCCTGAATGTTATGCCAAAGTCCACCTTGATGCAATTATCATTCAAGGGCCCTCCGATGAGAGTCAGCGAGGTCGTCGTCAAAGCATTCGACGGATCCAGAAAAACGGTTATCGGCGAAGTTGATCTTCCCATAACTATTGGTCCTCACACTTTCCAAGTCACTTTCCAGGTCATGGACATCCGGGCAACATACAGTTGTTTATTAGGAAGACCTTGGATACATCAGGCTGGAGCGGTTACTTCAACCCTCCACCAAAAGCTAAAGTTCGTCAAGAACGGCCAACTTGTCACAGTCTGTGGAGAACAGGCCTTGCTCGTGAGTAACTTATCATCATCTGCTTGTGTAGAACCTGAGGAGGTTATTGGAACTCAGTTCCAAGCACTGCAGGTGAGCAAGGACAATCATTTCAAAGGAGGAACCTCGATTTCCTCATACAACGATGCTATCAAAGCGGTCGAGAGTACCGATACGACAGGATGGGGACATCTTGTCATTCCCATTAACAATAAAACAAAGAAGGGTCTTGGTTTTTCTGCAACATGTACCCAGACAGCTGTCAACGATGAAAGTCTTCATCCCCTTCAAAACTTCTTCCACAATGGAGGTTTTCTTCACCCAGTGTCTCAGACAGTTCATGCTATCAATGTGGAAGATCCCTCTGACACAGATGAAGAATGGAAGTCCTACCTTAACAAGGACGGTTATATGTCTCAGGAAGAGGTGCCTATGACTTTTTGCTTTCCTATAGAAAGTCCGAGATTTATACCAAGATCAGATGTCGAAATGATCTACGGAGATTGTGATCCGGAAGGATGCCGTGCTCCGCCAAATTCATTAGAGGAGGACACTCTGATGAAAGACAACTTTGACCACAATTACTATGACCCGATGGATGGCCTGCCAATGTGGCAGCCTTACCCAGGAGACTTGGGGCAAGAAAGTCAGCCGAACAATGAAACTCAGCTGAGCGTCATTGAACAGAATACCTATGTCCCCACCATGTCATGGGATCAACACTCAGGTCATTCATAAACTACTCAACATGAAGATGAATTCGCAATGTTTGCAGGACTAGAATTCATCAACTATGCTTTTCCTGAGGTCAACGTCATCGAGAGGGATGACTCCTCCAGTTCCAAAAAAGTGTGGGACACCTTGGGACAACCGAGTGGAAAATATGACTATATGGTCAAGTACACCGCTCCCGAAAGCTCTCGTATCAGGCTCGAAGATATCCAGCCAACTGGATGGGGAGATACAACTGAGAGCACAAATGCTATGCAAAATACAACAGAGGAATCCTCCTACGACAACTCTGCTTGGGAGACAGATTCCAATGATCCTGCTCCACCAGAAATCAGCGTCATTTCTGAAGACAAATCAAGGAAGGTGCCTGACTTTGTGATTCACCGAGGAGTTCGCCGCCAATGGGTTGCTGTCGAGGTTTCGAAGGTCGTTCATCAGTCAACGTAATTGCCATCTTTAAACCTTTCACCCTGCCCAGGTGGAACGGATGTTTTGATAGGGCTCGCTTTCTGTAAATTTCCCTCTTCGCTTTGCCCGAAGCGACAGAGTTTTGTTTTATAGGGCTGTAGTTTCAGGGATCGACTTGTTCATAAATAAAATAACGCCGTTCTGTAATTTCCGCATTTATTGTTGTTTTCTCTTTTTGCTTTTTCAGAAAATGGTAATCCTAAAAAACATTTAAAAATAAAAACAAGCAGTAAAATAAAACACTACACACACTTGCATTTTCTCTATCTCTTCTAAACACGAATCATCACGTCATGCAGATTGCTTGTTTTAAACCCCGTTGAAACATACGATCCGATGCCTTCTCCCGACTTTGAGTTCCCGGTATTCGAGGCTGAAGAAGAAAATGATAACGAAATTCCAGATGAGATCTCCCGATTACTCAGACAAGAGGAAATGTCCATTGAACCTCACAAAGAGCCGTTGGAAACGGTAAACTTGGGTTCAGAGCAAGAGAGAAAAGAAATCAGGATTGGGGCACTGCTCAGTCCAACTACCAGAGAGGGTTTGATAAAGCTTCTCAAAGAATTCCCCGATGTATTCGCTTGGTCCTATCAGGATATGCCAGGGTTGGATACCAGCATCGTGGAACATCACTTACCGTTGAGATCAGAATGTCCTCCAGTAAAGCAAAGGTTGAGACGGACTCACCCGGACATGGCCATCAAAATCAAAGAGGAGGTACAGAAACAGATTGACGCGGGTTTCCTCGCCACATCTGAATATCCTCAATGGTTAGCTAACATCGTACCCGTTCCCAAAAAGGACGGAAGGGTCAGAATGTGTGTTGATTACAGAGATCTGAATAAGGCAAGTCCAAAGGATGACTTTCCTTTACCACACATTGACATGCTGGTTGACAGCACAACAAAGTTCAAAGTATTCTCCTTCATGGATGGATTCTCGGGCTATAACCAGATCAAAATGGCGCTGAAAGACATGGAGAAAACTTCATTCATTACCCCATGGGGCACCTTTTGTTACAAGGTAATGCCGTTCGGTTTGAAGAATGCCGGGGCAACCTATCAAAGGGCCATGACTACTCTGTTTCATGACATGATACACAAGGAAATCGAGGTATATGTCGATGATATGATTGCAAAATCAAAAACAGAGAGTGAGCACGTTGAACATCTGTCAAAATTGTTTGAACGTCTAAGAAAATTCAAGCTCCGCTTGAATCCCAACAAGTGCACCTTCGGTGTCCGTTCAGGGAAACTACTAGGGTTCATCGTCAGCCAGAAAGGAATTGAGGTTGATCCTGACAAGGTCAAGGCCATTCAAGAAATGCCTTCTCCGAAAAGTGAAAAACAAGTCAGAGGATTCCTGGGACGTATGAACTACATCTCCAGATTCATATTCCTTATGACCGCGACATGCGCGCCAATCTTCAAAATGCTCAAGAAGATACAATCTTTTCTCACTTACTCTCGGGGCAAATGGACTCCGAATTATGATGGCCCCTATGTGGTCACGAAAGCTTTTTCAGGCGGTGCCTTGAGACTTGCAACCATGGACGGAGAGGAATTTGCCTACCCCACGAATGTTGATGTAGTCAAGAAATACTTCGCCTAAACTAAAAAAAAAAAAAAAAAAAAACGTCTCGGTGGATTGAAAACCCGAAAGGGCGGTCCAGGCAAAAGTTAGAGACATGAAAAAAATCATCCCGGTGGATTGGAAACATCAAAGTACAATCTAGGCAAAAATTAGGGATAATGGCAAGTAACTATGTTCAACAGAGGCAAGTCCCTCAGCAGCAATTACAGCATCCATCGGAGGAAAACTCCAGTCAAGGTCATCTTCGACAGAAGCTCAGGATGTCCCGATTTCAAAGTTGGTATAAAGATAGTGGTCGTTATGTTTCAACGTAGCCCTTTTCCCTGTAAATTACCATTTTCAAACTTTGTAAATACTCTTTGGAATCACGCGTTTGGCTGATCTCCATCTTATCAATAAAATTTGGGCCCTTGTCCTTTTGTTTGTAATTCTTATTTGTTTTAGCTTTACAGAACGACGTTGTTAACATGATTAACGATTCTTGAAATAAAACAAAAATGAATTTACTTGTTAAAACTTTTTCTGCTTTTTAATAAAGATGACAATTTCTTTTGACTGTTGAACATTGAAAGAACATCAATCGCGTCTCCAAAGGTGTTCGAACCTCAAAGTGCAGAATCAAAGTACTCCTTCTAAACCAGTACGCCTGAATGAAGGATCAATAATGTCAGAGACCATGTTCCATTTGACATCTTCGGCCGAGTTCTCATCTCCTAAGCCCGACCAGCGTCGCCCCCAACAGGGACCGTTTCTCCTAAGCAAGGTAAAATTGCTATCTTGAACCAGCGATATTTCTACACGCCCCGCAGTGGCCGAGTATCCAATCGTGTTCATCCCTTAGTCTGTATGTTGCGTCAGTTTTGTCCGCATATACATATATACATCATGCATTATTGATTTGCATTCACATTCATATTGCATCAATATCACTCTAGTCGGTCTTATCCCCTAGTGGTAAAAGTCCTCTCAATCGAGTTGTCAAATCTTTCCTTGTTAGGAAGTGAATCATCTAAGCAATCTCTCTCCCGTTTATCTCTGGATTAGAGACGGTCCTTGACCACTTTGATAACTTGAACCTCTGAGAAACAAGAAAACTTTCAACAAATGTCGCTCTTCGCCATCAAAGACGATATCCTTGCTTTCCCGGATTAAGAAAAATCCCCAGAGAAAGCCTCTTAATCAGAGATTCGGCGGTACGGCAGTTTTTCTCCGAAAAAACCACTGATGAAAAGGTCATCGGCACCTCAAAATTGGATCCCATCATATGGCATTTCTCCGAAAAGATCCCGAGATAAGTATGATGTAAGCCCCCAAACGAAAACAGTCTCTCAAGAGACTCGCTTTCCCCAGTAGAATCGACAAATGGCGTCTCCAAAATAGAGAAGTTTGTGTACCTCTACAATTCAGACGAATGGGTTCCCCAGCAAGTCTAACATCAAATCTTTTCCCACTCAAATGGCATCTCCCCAGGAAAATTCGGCGAGAAGTTTGAGGAAAACCGCTACTAATAGCGTTCCTTGTCAAGAAAGTTTATTGACAAAAGAAACTGAGACCAGTTCCTTGGTAGGAAACCAGGATCGAGGGGAAGTTTATTTCAGCAACTAAGACCAGGTCCTTGGTAGGAAACCAGGATCGAGGGGAAGTTTATATCAGAAACCGAGACCAGATCCTTGGTAGGAAACCAGGATCGAGGGGAATTTTATATCAGAAACCGTGACCAGATCCTTGGTAGGAAACCAGGATCGAGGGGAAGTTTACAAAAGAAACTAAGACCAGTTCCTTGGTAGGAAACCAGGATCGAGGGGAATTTTATATCAGAAACCGTGACCAGATCCTTGGTAGGAAACCAGGATCGAGGGGAAGTTTACAAAAGAAACTAAGACCAGTTCCTTGGTAGGAAACCAGGATCGAGGGGAAGTTTATTTCAAAAAAAAAAATTGAGACCAGCTCCTTGGCTGAAGACCAGGATCGAGGGGAAGTTTACCTTTTCTAAGCATCATCGCTTAGCTAAAGAAGATGAATGCATAAGCTACCATTCATAACCACCATCAAAATTTCGGGTATTCCGATATTTAATCCTCTTGCACCCCGAATGCCCGAATACCTTCGCCATTCACACCTTCGGGTCCAAGAAGATTAAATAGGGGCATCTGTCATACCCCAAATTTTGACCACTAAGATTTCCCATCATTGCGCAAATCATCAGCACAATATGGATGTACCTTTGTACCTCATTAGTCTCCCCAAAGGTGGGTAAGCATTCACTACAAACAGGATTTAGGGTTTCAAGCCCTCGCAGAGCTCTTAGACAAAGGATCAATCAAGGAATGACATGATCTTTAACTTGTATAGCCTCTCAAATATCCGCAATGGATCAAGAGGACTCCCACTTCAAGGATTAAGAACAAGGTTGCTCCCTTCTAGGTGGATCAAGCTTCAGGATCGCCAGTGTCACCAAATTAGGGTTTGGTCGACTAGGGCCTCCAGATGGAAATTTTCCTCTGGGCATGAGCCAATGCTTCAAAGCATAACCTAAAATGCTCCATGAAACATCATAAACCCCATCATCAAGTCAATTTAGCCTCAGGGGATGCATACATCAAAAATCAGGAATTAGGGTTCTTGACCTAATTCACCCCTAAGTTGACTTTTGGGACAAATCATGAGCCAAGACCTCAAGAAATAATTTGAGGGTCTCCAACATACCACGTTGATCCATTTGCAACAATGGATTGACCCAAGAAGCTTGAGCAACAAGTTTCAATTTCATCTGAACCACAGTTAGGGTTTCGCGAGAAAAGTCAACTGTAACTTTGACTTTTGACCAGGACATGCTCCCAAGCCGTGGGACACGATTAAATACACCCTATAACACCCATGGAACATGTACATCAATTTTGATTTAGGTCAAGGACATGATTTCCTGAAGAATCACACGGTTTGGAATTCATCTGATAAAAAGTCAACTGTGCACAAAAGTCAAACTTTGACTTTTTGAGATTTTTCATAAAAATGGTTTTTTAACCCTAAAATGATGTTAATGTGTGATTGGAATCATCATTCATCAAGAAAAATCAAAGAAAGTGGGATAACTTGTAAAAGGGGTAACCATAAAAACTTAGAAATTTTTCTAAGTTATGAAAAAAAGTGGCAAGGGTACCAACTTTGGAGGATCATAACTCCTAAAACACAAAGCCATTTTTCTCCATCCAAAGCTTGATTTGTAGCCCTCATTACCCTCTACAAAAACTTCAATTAGACCTAAGTCCAATTCATTAAGGATTTTGAGTTATGCTTGGATCAAAATGGCTAAAAAGTTAAAATTGACATTTTTCAGCACAATGTCCCAACTTCAAGGCTGTTTTTCTCCATGATCCAAGTTGAACCAGGTCTAATGTTAAACATCAAAGTTGAAGTACGTCATCTAAGCTTTCCGAAAAGTCCTAGAATGTCCATGTAACATACTCGAGCAAGGAGTTATGGATCTTACAAAAGGCCTTGCTGAAGCTGAATTTTACAAGGCAGATTTGCACATTTTTTGTGCCACACGAATTTTCAAGCCTTGTCATCAGTTTGGACACATCTAAGGATCAAATCCAAGTGGGATGATCTGATCCATGAACCTCCGAAGTCCAAGGAACAAAGAAAAGCATGCCAAAGCCTAGAAATCCCTAAAAGAGGGACAAAACTCCAATTTTGGTTTGGAGCATTTAATGGATGCTTAGAGGTGGCATGTACTGAGTCATTCTCATCTGAAATTAGTCAAGACTTATCCAAGACCAAGGGAACCAGCAGCCTGTGCCCTAACCTCTAGTCAATGGCTAGAGGAGACTTGCATTTCCATTGGCCAACATGGAACAAACACCTGCTGCAGTTGCCATTCACTGTGGATCCCAAAACAAACTTGCTCTACTATAAATAGAGCTCATTTGTGCTCAGTTTGAGTACACCAAAGCCATCAAACAGATGCTTTCCTCAAATTCTCTCTTTCACTCCAAAATGCCTTCATTAGTAAGGAAATTATGAGTTTTTGAGCTAGAGAGCAATTCCACTCAAACTAATCACACACACACCTCATATATATCATATGTAAGCTGTGCAAATCATCAAAAGTGACCTGTAATCACAACATCACAAAGTCACCTCTCAAAACCTCAAAATGACACTTTTTTGCATTTTTCAAGCCATGTCTTGATTCAGTCACTTTCCAAGCCAGATAAAACCTCAAATACACTCTAAATATCATCCTTGAACTATCCCAAATGGTGCCACACATCTGGAACACCATTTGAGAGAGTTGGCATTTTGGCCGTTTTTGACCATTTCGCGAGAAAGTGCACAAACTTGCTCCAGAGGTTTCCAGCCGATTCCAACCATCCTAAAAGCTTCTAAGAGGTCATTTGAGGTTGTCCAAAGCATCAAATCATTTCTGGAACAAAGCACTTGGAAGGTTGCCCAAAATCTCCAAAAAAGAGGTAAAATCCACAACTTGAATTCTTTGAATCATGCTTTCCTTTGTTGTCCACATACATGCATCATATTGAATAATTCTTGAGGTAAATATGTAGTCCTTAATGTGTATGTTGTGATCCTCCCACTGTTTGCATTTTGACATGTTTTTATGTGAAATTTTGGTTGTTTTGAAATCATGTACAGTTCTGTCTTGTTTTCATTGGTGTGTTCTATACATTAAGTTTTAGTTTGCATGAGTAACACCATTGGATTCCTTGCGAAAAATCGGTCAAGATAGGTTTTTACGGATTTCAATTCCGATGAAAATTGAGAGAGTTACGCGCGTTGGAAATTTTACGCGAAACGGCGTCGAATTAACGATAGCGGTTCTATTTTTTACGCTTTGTACAGTGAGTTTCCGAGTGCGTGAATAATACCATTGGATTCCTTGTAAAAATCGGTCAAGATAGGTTTTTACGGATTTCAATTCCGATAAAAATTGAGAGAGTTACGCGCGTTGGAAATTTTACGCGAAACGGCGTCGAAAACAACGATAGCAGTTTTTGTTTTTTAATTTCTGCATTTTGTGCGTCGATTTTCCGTGTGCGTGAGTAATACCATTGGATTCCTTGCGAAAAATCGGTCAAGATAGGCTCTTGCGGATCTTGATTCGGTTAAAAATCGAGAGAGTTACGCGAGTTGGAAATTTTACGCGAAACGATGTTTTTACAATGCAGCAGCTCTGGTTTTTTTATCGCTGCGTTTTGTACGTTGAGTTTTGGCATGCGTGAGCGATACCATTGAATTCCTTGCGAAAAATCGGTCAAGATAGGTTTTTACGGATTTCAATTCCGATGAAAATTGAGAGAGTTACGCGCGTTGGAAATTTTACGCGAAACGGCGTCGAAAACAACGATAGCAGTTTTTGTTTTTTAATTTCTGCGTTTTGGGCGTCGATGTTCCGTGTGCGTGAGTAACACCATTGGATTCCTTGCGAAAAATCGGTCAAGATAGGTTTTTACGGATTTCAATTCCGATGAAAATTGAGAGAGTTACGCGCGCTGGAAATTTTACGCGAAACGATGTTTTTACACGCAGCAGCTTTGGTTTTTTTATCGCTGCGTTTTGTACGTTGAGTTTCGGCATGTGTGAGCGATACCATTGGATTCTTTGCGAAAAATCAGTCAGGATAGGCTTTTGCGGATCTTGATTCGGTTAAAAATCGAGAGAGTTACGCGTGTTTGAAATTCAACGCGGAACGATGTTTTTAATCGACAACAGTTTTTGTTTTTTAATTTCTGCGTTTTATACGTCGATTTTCCACATGAGTGAGTAATACCATCGGATTCCTTGCAAAAAATCGGTCAGGTAGGTACTTCCGTATTTTGATTCCGATAAAAATCGAGAGAGTTACGCGTGTTGGAAATTCGGCGCGGAACGGTATTTTCAAAACGATAGCAGTTTTTTCTGCGTTTTGTACGTCGATTTTCCGTGCACGTGAGTAATATCATCGGATTCCTTGCGAAAAATCGGTCAGGAAAGTATTTCCGGATTTTGATTCCGATAAAAATTGAGAGAGTTATGAGTGTTTGAAATTTGATAAAAACGTGTTGAAAATTAAAGTTTCGGTATTCGTTTTTACCCCAAAAAATGTCGAAAATGATATTTTGATATCTTTCCTCTTTTTCTTACTTTTTATTTTCAAAACTCAATCAATTTTTTTTCACATAGCAAAAAATCATCATTTTCCAATTCGTACCCCATAATATTTTAATCCAAAAAAATAAAAAAAATATATTATTTTTAATATATTTAAAAATAGTGTTTTAAATTGTTTTAAATGCTTTTAAAATGATTTCTTTTTTTTTTCTTGATTTTTAAAACCAAAATGATTTTAAATATTTATGTTGATAAAATATTTTTTTTCATAAACTTTAATCATTATTTAATGATTTTATTTGATATTTTTATCATTTTTTACTTAATTTTTCTTGAAAAAATGCCTAAAAAATGAAATTGGGGTTTTCTTTGATTTTCACTCTAACAAATATTTTTTAAACACTTTGGGTCTCTAATAGAGTGTAAGACCCAATCTTTTTTTGACCAAATTATTTTTGGGCCTCATTCATTGTATAAGCCCCGATACCGTCAAAAACAAACGGCGCGATCGTCGCCTTTTTAAGAAATAACCTTGGGTCTCTCCTCGAGCTATAAGACCCATTCAAAACTTTTGGGCCTCTATTAGAGTGTAAGACCCAATCCCCTTTTAACCAAAACAATTTTGGGCCTCACTTATTGTATAAGTCCCTCTGCGTTAAAAGAAAAATTCGGCGCGATCGCCATTTTCAAACTGAAAATATTTTGGGTCTCTCCCTGAGTTGTAAGCCTCATCTTTTGTACAAAAATACACTTTGGGTCTCTAATAGAGTGTAAGACCCAACCCCTCTTTTTTATATTTTCTTATTATTTTTTAATAATTTGGAAAATTAATAGCTCCTTCAATTTTGATTATTTTTTATTGGTTCTTTTTCTGAAAAATCACAAAAATAGTAAAATATTTTATTCTACAAAAAAATCAAATTTATATTATTTATTTAATATAGTTGGTATTTTTGTGAATAAATTCATTTTTAATTGTTTTAAGCATTTTAAAAGTGAATATTCATCTTGAAAATAAAGACTATGGGCCTCCCCTCGTGTTGTAAGCCCCATTTTTTTTCTTTAAACTCTTTGGGCCTCTAATAGAGTGTAAGACCCAATCCCTTTGTAAATACCAAAATTTTGGGCCTCAGTCACTTGTATAAGTCCCATGGTGTTTACAAAACCTCGGCGCGACCGTCGCCCTTTTCAAAATTAACCATTGGGCCTACCCTCGAGTAGTAAGACCCATTTCTTTTCTTAAAATTCACTTGGGCCTCTAATAGAGTGTAAGACCCATCCCTTTGTACAGAAAACCTTTCTTGGGCCTCAGTCACTTGTAGAAGTCCCTCTGTACAAATTCAACAGTGCACTCACTGATAAAACCCTGGGCCTCTCCTTGAGCTGTAAGCCCCAAATCTTTCTTTTTCAAAGAAATTTCTCCATTGATTTTGAATATACTGTTGTTTTCAATTTTTCTTTGTTGAACAACTAACCAAACAGCATGGAAGCTCTACAACCGAGTAAGTGTTTACCCGCTTTCATTTACCGCTTTCATATGTATATAACTGTATTGTGGGGCTGTTTCACTGTAAGTCTCCTTTCATAAACTCATATACATATAACTGTATTGTGGGGCTGTTTCGCTGTAAGTCTTCTTTCATAAACTCATATCAACTGTGTAATAATAGTATAGATATTTAGAGTTTCCCCGGCAACTACGTCTAGAACTAGGTGACGCCGTTTCGTTTATTTGTAAAAATAGACAACTAGATCCCCAATAGGATCACCAGATACAGTCTTCTCTTCGGCTGTCCTCATTAGGAATTGTCAAGGAACTCTACTCCCAAAGATGAATGTCTTCTCCGTGAATGGCATCTTTGAGTTTCTTCCAAATTCTCGGACTTTCCTGACTTGATCTATTCCTTGTGAATAGCTTGCCTTGAATTTCTCGGGGTTTGGGACCCACAGGCTTCCTAAAAGCATCGGCCTCCTCTTGGGCATCGTACAAGGATCCACAGGCTTCCTAAAAGCGACCCCGCCTCCTCTTGGGCTTCGTACAAGGACCCTACGGCTTCTTAGAAGTATTCACAGCCTCCTCTTAGGCTTCGTATAATGATCTCTTCCTCCGGGAATGATAGCCTCCTCTTGGGCTTAGTACAAGGACCCGTTGGCTTCTTAAAAGTTTCCAGCCTCCTCTTGGGCTTCGTACAAATTGTCCCGACGACCTCCTAGAGGTATAGGAACAGAACTTAATCATCCTCATAGAACAGTCCTTTCATAGAGTCTACTACTATTTCTCAAAACATAGTACAAAAGATAAAACTCTAGACACGGACAGTCTAACTTCCTTGAGTCTCAAAGACATTCTCAAGTGCCCCATTCGTTAAATAGGAAGGAAACCCGTAGACTCGGACAGTCAATACCCTTTGGATTTCCCGCTTCCTTAAAGAACAGGAACAACCCGGATCCTTGAATCAAATCCCTGAGTACAGTGTTGCTCATATAAGAACTGATTTTCTCTTTAAAATCAGTATACTGGACCTGTCACTTAACTGAAACAGTTACCATAGCCTCCTCTTGGGCTTTGTACAATGATTCTTCCCAGCGAAGCAAACGTTTAGCCTCCATCTCGGGCTTCGTACGAGATACCAAAATCCTCCCCAGTGGAGTCAAACAACGTTTAGCCTCCATCTCGGGCTTCGTACAAGATACCAAAATCCTCCCCAGTGGAGTCAAACAACGTTTAGCCTCTCTCTCCGGCTTTGTACGAGACACATAAGAGACTCCCTCGTTGAGTCAATCACCCCTTTCGCCTCCATCTCAGGCTTTATACGAGATACAAAAAGGTTCTTATTGATCCAAATAAACAACAGCCTCCATCTCGGGCTTCGTACGAGATACAAAGACTCTCTTGTTGAGTAAAACTTTTAGCCTCCATCTCGGGCTTCGTACGAGATACAAAAACACTCTCTTATTGAGTCAAACACTTTTAGCCTCCATCTCGGGCTTCGTACGAGATACAAAAACACTCTCTTGTTGAGTATAAAAGATTCTCCTGTCGAGTCAACCCTTTTAGCCTCTCTCTCGGGCTTCGTACGAGACACATAAAAACTCCCTCTTGTTGGGCCAATAGCCTCCTCTTAGGCTTTGTATAAGAAAACTACTGGTTGATCCAATTAACCTTTTAGCATCAAAGCTGTGCCTCGTTCACAGTACACAAACATCAACAACTCCTTCCCCTTCATCTAATCGCTGTAAGCGGCAAGCCTCTGGATCATCTACATCCATGCCACTGTCCCTCTTTTAGCATGAGAAATTCCTAAGGAAAGATAGCATTGCTCTACACTGAGTTAAAGTCTTCTCCTTCATGTTAAAATCCCCTATAAAGGAAATTATGGCATTGCTAGGATCCGCGTATCCCGGTTAAAGTAATTCTCCTTTATAACCAGTCACCCAACAGTTGTGACAGACAAACCCTTCTTTAGAGATGACAAATTCTCTCTAAAGTCGAGGCCCTTCAGCTTCACGTCTTGGGCTTTGAACAAGACACAAATAGACCTTCAGCTTCACATCTTGGGCTTTGATCAAGATACAAATCACCTTTCGCTTCACGTCTTGGGCTTTGAACAAGACACCAAAAACACCCATTTCCTCCCATAGACTAGGAGGAACTACGAACGCTCTGATTTCCCTGTTTCGGTAAACGGGAATACGTAGGCATAAGATCGAAAGAAAAGATCTTAGCGAGCACACTAAACAAAAAACCCAAATTCCATATCTCCATCAATCAAAAGCAGTAATTCAAAAGCATCAGTCCTAACATCCTAATCCTTGTTCCCCACCAGAAACCTTTTGCCCAGATAGAAAGAAAGAAAACAGTATTGGCAAAAATACAAATAACCAGTACAAAGGCCCTCCCACATTGATAGCATTCGTAACCTAACAGACCGCTGTTTAAACTCAGTATGCAAAGCAGGGTTAATTGGAGACATCTATTTCCCTTCCTTATTCAGCTCACAATAGGATAAAAAATGAATCGACCTGTAGTCAAAGCTCAAACCGCAGAGAGCAACCAGCGCTTAAGAACCGCGTCCAAAATCGCTCGCTACAGAAATCATACACAATTTCTTCTCTTTACAGTCCAAATTCCATAAATCCCCACGTGTAGCAACAACCAATCCAAAAGAACTCTCAAATACTACATCCACCCTTAAGGTTTTCTCAAAATTCCCATTAATGCTCTATAATTCCAAAGACTCCAAACCTCTCCAGAACTTTAAGTTTTGCTTTCCATAATCTCAATACCGTTATACTTGTTATTCCGTTCAATCATTCATTCCTTTTTGTTACTAACAAAGCTGGAGCTCTTCTAAGACAACACCTTAATGCTCCATCCAAAAACACATCTGAAAACCGTGCACAACTGACGGCCCATCACTATGACTTCCTGCCAATTTCCCAGAACATTATCATCATAGACAAAACAAACATCTTAGTCCCATCTACTAAGAGTTTCCTACTTACTTAGCAGATATAAACCTCAACAATTCACCTTCGTCCAATTAAGTTCAATCTCTACGCTTTGAGAAGCAGTCCTTAAATAAAACCCAATCATTCTCTCTCAATGACTTCCCAACCTGACCAACATATTAAAACCTCTAATCCGTCTCATCTTCCGATATTAGAATCTTCATCAACTCATCAAAACAACCCGTAACCATTTCCTTAAATTCTAAATAATTCATTTCACACGCTATCAAAGCCGGAAAGACACGTCTATTCCATCCAACATAATTCCCGTCTGCTATCAACAAGAGATTAAGGGTGATCAGTTCCTCAATTTGTCAATAGACAGCCGACAATCATGATGGGGCACAAACCGTCTTTACCAAACTATAATAGCATTTCTCGCATCCTGTGCACCAAACTACCTAAGGCACAAATCCTTAGTTGACATAAACCTTACCTCCGCATTCCCTCCGGAATCGGGAGCAACAATGTCCAAATAACACTTACAATCTTGTAACCAACGGCACACTGAGCCAATGCTCCACACCTGAAGCAACTTGGAGAAGTTCCAGCTTCTCCCCCACTTGTCTCAATCTAAATCCTGCAGACAAAGGACTAGAAAAACCAGAAAGCACTGACAGTGTTTCACACACATATCACGTACTAAGGAACAAACAACAACGACAGTATTCAACTGTCACACCAACTGACTCAACAACTTGGCCGGACGGACCGACCTGCTCTGATACCACTAATGTAACACCCCTTTTCCCATCGCGAATAAATAACACATTATAAAATCAGAGTAACTAAAAATTTATTTTTTTCCGACAGAAATAAGGATGCCACATTTGAAGAAATAAAATACAATCCCTGCTCAATATTTTTAATACATAGCACAAAATATAATACCCACAAAGGGGAAACTTTTTCCAACAATGGGAAAGGTCAATTATGGAATAAAGCGGAAAGATCCATAATCAACTTGTTTTACAAAATAACCATTTTAGAACATCCACTAAATACACAAAAGTACTACAAAATACATTCCACAAATATATATGTATATATAATCGTTCCCCGACTCCCGTGCTACGTATCAGAGCAGACACTAAGACCAATAACAGAACGGAGGACTAATCTTCACAAAAGACCTCTAGCAACTCTAATCTGCAATGCCTCATAGAGCATTATAAAACAGCAGAAGGGTGAGAAATAACAACTAAATCAAGATTGCATAATAATATGCAAATACACATAAAAGTCACATACACAGTTATTCTCACCTCACGCATCACATACCAATACATATAGCAAACCACAGATGCATAACATATTTCTAACAATCCGAACACATAGCATATATCAATTATGCCCACATAATAACATATTCACACATAATGCACACCAAAGTTATGACACATGGAACCACACCACCACATCACCACAAAACATATATCTATACATAAAACATATTATCCACGCATAATCACATAATCAATCCATTCATGATTTTCCACATATAATGCATCCATTCACAATTCTCACACATAATGAATCCATGATTTATGCAAATGCATAGAGACCGACACAACGACTCTATGCAAATGCCATGCGGTACCGACTCCATCAAATCTCAATACTAGTTCACTCAGGAACTCTGTTGGAACCATCGCTCGTTACATCACTGTAACTCCCCGTCGGGCCTACGATGTTCACCCACCGCTCACACCTCCACCAAGAGAGGCTCACGGTGTTTATGGATCGCTCACACCTCCACCGAGAGAGGCTCACGACCCGATCGCTCACACCTCCACCAAGAGAGGCTCACGATCGTCTATAACCATCGCTTTCAGTCCTCAGGCTATTCATACCTCATATTTTTGAGGCACACGATGTTATAGCTGATTCACCACCGGAACCGCCGTCACACAGGACGCAACAACAATGCACATCATGATGCTTGACATACAAGAACTCATGACAACCAATGCATTTTCACACATATATGCAAACATAATCATGCATATATTTCAACTCATCAATTCCATACATTCACAATTCAACCATATGAATTATCTCATCATCATTATTCATGCATTGAAAACAATTCAAACAATGCATTTCAAACCATAAAGGCCACCACACAACATACATTGAATTTCACATAAACAATGCATTTCATCGCAAACCACAAACCACAACAATCATGCCATCACAATTACTTCCACAAGGGATTCACACCACAAAGGCTACCCACAATACATCATAACAACATACATTGATATTCAATCAAACAATGTATTTTACCACACAACAACATCATTAATCCCGCATCGAAATCTAATCCAAGACAATGCACATGTTTGCCATAAGGCCACAATTCATCATCACAACGTTCCATCATGTATATTCACATCATATAACAGCCCACAAACTACACGTTACATAACCAAAAACATATAGCATGATAACACATCATTCACACACAATTAACGCGATAAAACCCGAAAACCCAACTATTTTTCCAAAAACACGAATTAATTAATTCATATTTTACTCTCCAAACCATTTTTAATAGAAAGAATATTTCATTAGCTTTCCAACGCTTCGAACGGGGGTCAAAACGGACTTACGGATCAAAATTTACGATCGAAACAATTTTGAAAGAAAACCTACAGCAGGGCTGACACGGCCGCCCGTGTCGTGTGACACGGCCGTGTCACCCAAAAATTCCAAATGGCCGAAAATTGACACGTCTGACACGGCCGCCCGTGTTGTGTGACACGGCCCGTGTCAGAACCCAGAAAAATGCATTTTTTTACCGTCGGAAGCCTTCCGGACCTCCGATTTCGATTCCGTAAAAAGCCCCGGTCTCAGAATTCAGCGTACTACAATATTATCACCATTAAAAGACCATCCAACACATTTTCCATTTTTGAAATATTTTGAAACATAATTTTATCAGTTTATCCCAACTCCAAACTCGCTCAAAACCACTCGAAAGCACACAAATAGCCATTCCCGATTAATTCCTATCCTTACCCGATTAAATATCAACATATACCAATGTTACCAGACATATCCAAACACTTTTACTCGATCACAACATCAATTTGCACAAAAACATCAATATATATCCAAAAACTCAAGTTATAAATTCAACTCGATTCAATCAAACGATCACGCTAAATCAAGACCCAACATCACACGACTCTACTACGCAATTTATTCCGACTTTCATCCGTGAAAACATCGATTTCTAATCGTTTTTCTCATTTCAACCTAGAATTGGAAAACAATGGAAAAACAAGAAAACATTCACACAATCACACACATATACATATACGAGCAAGATATAATCGAAACTTCTCACCCTTACCCGATTAATCGAAGTCCAAGCATTGATTTTGATGATTTTCCTCTTCCCCCTTTCCTTCTCCTCTTTCTCCTCTGTTTTTTCTTCTTCTTCTTCTAACTCTTTTCTTTCTCTCTCTTTCTAACTAATATATATATATATATATATATATATATATATATATATATATATATATATATATATATATATATATATAATATAAGTCCAATAGGGTCAAATATCTCCAATTGATATTTTGTCTTCTAATACCAATTGATCAATTATTAGAGTTACCTTAAAATACTTTCTTTTCTCTCAAATCTCTATTTATAAAAATATATAATTTTTCTAAAATATCTAACTAATCAAATGACCATTTTGCCCCCACGCTTCAAATATCTCCCAAACGCTCTCAAAATGCGATAAAACATAACCATACCGATGAAATATATTTCGGGAAATAAAAGTTGAAAAGAAATTATAATTTATTGCAAATATTTTACCTATCAGGGAAATTAACCAATTAACTCAATTAGCAGGTAAAATACAATAAATTCACACATTTCACAAAATTCACATAAATGAAATAAATAAATGCAATTAAACAAATCGGGGCGTTACAGAATAAGCTTAACTAAGCTTCTCTTGAAACATCCCAGCATCGCTCCACTTGTAAATCAAACCTGCAGACCACACCTGAAATATAACAACTATAGTGGGGTGAGATACATCAAATCTCAGTGAGTTCCCTATCCTATAGATCCTCTCGGCTGTACAAGGTTCTATCAATCCTAACTCAAGTCAAGGGGAAGGGAAAATGACCTTGAGTTCACAATCTCACACTATATGGAAACATGTCATAAGTTCATCAACTCAAAATATCACTAATCGATAACCATACCAAGGTATCCCCTGTTCCCGTCCGCTTCTACGTCTAGAAGTCGACCCGAGTCATGGATCCTTGTAACCTACTTGACATACGAATGGATTCGGGTTCTACGGGCCATTAACCGTTATGAACCGTCACTTCACACGGGCCATTAACCGTCACAAGCATACGCTCCATGGGCGCCATTCGTACAGCACGGGGAATCAAACCTGCCAAGTAGTTGTGCATCCATTTCAGAGGAGCTCGAGACTCATGAAACTGCACTCAAGATAATCGGTTACGATTACGTGATCACACACAAACAAACATGATTGTATTCGACAATCATAAGACCACATTCGCCTTTTCTCATAATCACAAAAGTTCACACATGTTCCATACTAGTGTTTACTCTCTCCTAGACCATTACTCGTCACGGATGTACCTTTCTACATCAAGTGCCCGAGCATCGCCATCTAGGTTATCTACCCCAGGCCATAACTCGCCAATGAATGCACGAGCGTCGCCATCCAGAGTTTCTATCAATTTCTAATCACAGCCTAGAATCATATCATTAGGTTTGGGGTAAGTTTTCTCACTCTTCCTAATTCATTTTAACATGCATATTCTCTCATTCACAGTTCACAATTAAATAGACATGGTATAACACAATGTACACAAGTAAAACATTTAACACAACATATCACATAAAAATTATTTCATCAATCCATGGCATACAACCATGTTTCTACCTCACCATCTCATAGAGCATAAAATTATCTTTCCAACGCTTCCGACCGTGCGTCAATCGGAGTTACGGATCAAAAGTTATGGCGAAAATATGAAAAATAATGTTTTGCTGTCCCAGGTAAATTCGCCTGGCGAATCAGACTCGCCACCTACTCGCCTGGCAAATCTGGACGAACCAGAATTCTTCCAAAACGAGTTTGGGACCCAAAAATGATCCAAACCTTCAACCCACATGATATTAATGCATCCAAATACCCAAAACAACATGTTAGAACACATTTAGACACACATTTCATCAATCTATCCGTTAGATTTCATTGATTAACAAAATTACTCATTTTATCCAAATCTAACCTAACTCTAAAACCTCCAGAAATTTACTCTAAAGTCTCTATCTATAACCCACCTGATAATCGAAGAGGAGTTTGAAGAAGATGATGATGATCCATGAGCTTTTCCCAAGCTTTCCCTCTTTCTCTTCTTCTTTCTCTCTTCCTTCTCTTCTTCCTCTTTTCTTCTTCTTCCTTTTTTTTCTATCTTTTCTAACAATGTATATATATAATACTATTATTATATAATATAATCCAACAGGGTAAAATATCTCCAATTGATATTTTGTCGTCTCAACCAATTGATCAATTATCAGAGTTACCAAAAATTACTTTCTTGAATTAGTAAATATTAATCCGTCTCCTTAATAAAATAATTGATCTCTTAAGAGTTCTCCAGTTGCTCTATTGATCTCAAATGTCAATACTTAAAGTACTTAGAGGATTACATTAATCCAATTACCCAAAGATAGAGCACATAGATACTCATCTGATATCAAAATGAGCATTTAAATAATATGGGGTATTACACTCTCCCCCCCTTAAATTGAAATTCGCCCCCGAATTTCCTCTACTCAACAACAATTGCAACTTATACCCCTGTCTTAGATCCACACTTAAATTTACGTCCGTCCAAATTTCTGACGTATTCCAATTCTAACTTGACTTCACAGACCAAAATTCCGTATTTTCAGAATTTATCAAACTTCGTGTCCTTAGTTATACTCTTATTCCAATATTGATTTAACTTCCAACTTGCTTTTTCCATAATTCATCTGTTGATCCATCCAAAACACTTGGTCGCATCTTACTTCGGAAAGAATGTACCATTCTACATTCCTCTACTGAGTCACAAACTAAACCGTAATATCTTATCTTGATTCAGGATAACAAACGCTCATCAAATCCTTTAACATTCAAACTATTTCACAATTAGTCAAACAACTTCTTTTACCAGTTCCATCTGGTCTGATGTTGTACACTATACTCATTCAATCCGATATTTCCCTTCTTTCGCATCACGCCAAAGGTAACACACTCAAAACAAAATCTCCTTATTTCCATACTTCCAAGCAACAATCCTTCTAAATTCTTATTATCCTGGCTTAATTCCTTCGTCTGTCACCTTTCACTGCGCAATCCAAATCCAAACAGTGGAACACCACAAATCCTCAAGCACCACAAAGTAGATAACTGTCAGTGGAGGAACACACTTGTCCACTTGGATCCTTACCAACCAATGATACAAGAACTTACTGACGTCCTAGTAGAACAATTTCCTCACCGACACACAATATTATAACATCCGTCCAACACTCTCCAGACGATAGAGGTGCAGGAGTTACACTGTTACTATCATAACCATACAACTCCAAATCCATTCAAAACTCGAAATAATTCATCCAAAAGTAGTTTAACAACTTCCGTTTCTGATTACCACATTCCAAATCGATTCCTCTTACGGATTTTTCCGACTTACTCAAAAATTCCTTGTTGACACGAGATCTCAACCAATATTACATAACACCATCACGATACTTCAATCATACGTGAATCACCACTTATCAACTTAACCTGTCCAAAGCACAATTGTGAGTTTCCATATTACTCACCAATTCACGTACAACACTCCACATACACACACTTCTCGGTTGAATCAACTCTTCTCATTCGTTCCATTTCATAAACGATTCCAAGTTACATAAGTCTTACTCGTACTTGGAAAGCTAACTTTCAAATCTCATTCTCTTTGAAAAACACCACCGCACACAACTGGTACCACTTTCACGGGGTCTAAATCCAAAACCAAGGACTCACGGAGATAACAATTACTAACTCCGGCCAACCGTTCGTTCCTTAATAACACCATAAATTAAATTACCAAAACGATCTTTTCGAGATCAACACTTCGAGAGTATCTTCCAACTTCGCCCTCAAGTCCTTCAACAGTAATACACTTAAGACTTTTTCACACTCAACACAGTTCACAAGATTACTTTTCCAAAGTAACTCCCTCGTCGTCTGAACGAGTGGTCAACTATGCAACACCTTTCCAGAAGTTACGATTTCAAAACACAAATCCGTCTTTCACTTACTTGAAATCCCGTTTTCCATTCGCACAATACTCTCAACTCGTAACAACATAAGGTAACAAAACACAGATGATGGTTCTCAAGAGATTCCATAACTTACCCATACGTTCGTCGATTAACCATGGGAGCTAATCAGTTAACTTCTCCAAATCCCACGTAACACCTTCAATGCACATGTTAATCGGTTAGCCACCTTGGTTAATCAGTTAACACTACTGCAGAATCTACAAATCAGTTTTCCTCTTAATTCAAAGCCATCCATACTCAACCATCAATCCGATTTGTTCTAACTCGAAATATCATTTTCCAACTCGCGGTTCCTTAACTGGTATAACATTCACCAACCATGATCCACTCAGGTAAAACCGACAAAGTCAACACATGCATATGACACACTCCAACCAAGTGACAAGGTAGAACTCTAAATTCTGACGCGGTCACACAACAACTCTTTGGCGGGATAGTTCACTTTTCTACTCAAACAATTTCGCTTGCGGGAAACCAATAATGATGATATTCTGGGGTTTTTAATCACAATTCATACCTTATTCGTCCACAACCAAGACTCAACATACAACCTTGTTCTCTCACTTGAACTTCTTGGTGGGACATAAAACAACAACGTTCTTAGTCCAACAAAAGGTAGATTCCGAATATTCCGATTATTTACAAATACAGAAGTTTCTCCATACTTGCAAATAAATCGGGGCATTGCATCCTCTTGAAGAACCTTTTCATCCCTTCATACACATTAACCAGGGTTTCTTGTCCTTCACTGTCCATTACACATTACACTTACACCAAATTAATCAACGGAAGATTCGCAATCGTCCCCTCTCATCAACTATTTATAAAACTTCTCTGGTGTAATCGTTCAATGATTTACACTTAGTCCGTAATAAATCTTGGTTTGCTTCTCGTTGCTTACCGCACACTTACTTCCTAAAATACAATACTCACTGCTTCACAAGGTATGTCCCTTCACACTTGTCTCAAGAATAAGAATCCATCACGTAATCTTGTGACCAAGGTGCTACCACTACGCTCGTTCTTAATACCAAGGTGTAACTTTCTTATAACATACTGTTAATACCGTTTATTCCACACAATCAAATAAAATCCACCTCATAAACAATATTTTCACTTTCCACAACATATAACACTTTCATAACTTCATATCGATATAAGGAGCGCTTAAATCGGACACCCGAGTCAAAAGATATGAATTTCTAAAGAAAGGAAAATTATTGGAACAGCCAGATTCGCCTGGCGATTAATAATTTCGCCTGGAGAGTCCCCCTTCGCCAGCACTTCGCCCGGCAAACATGCGGCGAATCCTCATTTCATAAAACCCCAAAAGTTCCAGTAGCTACACAAGTTCTGTTTCTTCATTTTCGCCTGGCGACTAAGTAATTCGCCTGGCGAATTCCTCTTCGCCAGCACTTCGCCTGGCGAACCTGCGGCGAGACCCCATTCGCCTGGCGATTTCCTGATTCGCCTGGCGAATCACACCAGAAGCAGAATTTTCTGCTGCATTTTCATGGTTTCCACACCTCAAAATCTAACTTTTCCAAACCAAACACTTTCAAATTCCAAATTGGTCTCTCATCGAATACCGAAAATCCCGATGTAATATCTCGAACTTAATCTCTCTACATAACTGAATGTATGCAATTTATCTCCTACTCATCATCCAGCTTATAGTTATTCTACTTGAAGCATGTAAACACATCCTTGTGTTCCTCCTCACACTTCTATACTACTCTAGGTTCCCACAAAAGCCGAACTTCCTTAACTCTCAACTTTTAACCCGTCGAAAGATATTGTTCCGAATACATTCCCTAATGTACTCTCGTCCATTCAAGATACCTTAACGACCTTAGAAATTGAAGCACCAATTACTTATCTCACTTCCGGACCTTACGCCACGCGTTCCACAAAACAACCTTTCTTTACCACGGAATGAGATTACTTGAAATCCTTATCCATATCAGTGGCCAATCCAGCTCTGCTAGCGACTTTACATATTCCTTAATACCTTATCAAAACGTCTGATAGAGATCCTTAACTCTCGGACTCCATCCATTTCTAAGGATTACTTGAACAACACACTACTCTTTAATTTCCATGCTACCCAAGCACAACTTCGATTAAAACCTCACTGAGCTGACCCAAAACTCTTCACTACTAACTCTTGGCTTGAGCCTACCCTCACAGCACAAGTTCCGACAACACTACGGAGTCCTCGTGGTCGCTCAACCAGGATTCTACCTATCACATACATAGTATTAGGTTGATCAGGCCCAACACTACATAGTATGATATTAAGTTTCATGATGGCAAGACACACTTAAGAGGCAGGAATAGATTTACTTATGATGTTTCAAGGCTAGGTCAAGAATACGACCTGCTCTGATACCAACTGTAATGCCCTGTATAGTATATACCTAGAATAATACAATACAAGCATTTTATTTGGTACTGACACCATCATAAGTGCCTAATGGCGTAATTCACATACTTGACCATTCTAAAACATAATACAACTATGGTACAAGCTATGGAAATTAGCCACAAAAAAAAAACTAAGATCAATATACAATATTCCTCATTGTACAAGAACAATAAAATACACAGCGGAATAAGCTTAACTAAGCTTCTCTTGAAACATCCCAGCATCACTCCACTTGTAAATCAAACCTGCAGACCACACCTGAAATATAGCAACTATAGTGGGGTGAGATACATTAAATCTCAGTGAGTTCCCTATCCTATAGATTCTCTCGGCTGTACAAGGTTCTATCAATCCTAACTTAAGTCAAGGGGAAGGGAAAATGACCTTGAGTTCACAATCTCACACTATATGGAAACATGTCATGAGTTCATCAACTCAAAATATCACTAATCGATAACCATACCAAGGCATCCCCTGTTCCCGTCCGCTTCTACGTCTAGAAGTCGACCCAAGTCATGGATCCTTGTAACCTACTTGACATACGAATGGATTCGGGTTCTACGAGCCATTAACCGTTATGAACCGTCACTTCACACGGGCCATTAACCGTCACAAGCATACGCTCCATGGGCGCCATTCGTACAACACGGAGAATCAAACCTGCCAAGTAGTTGTGCATCCATTTCAGAGGAGCTCGAGACTCATGAAACTGCACTCAAGATAATCGGTTACGATTACGTGATCACACACAAACAAACATGATTGTATTCGACAATCATAAGGCCACATTCGCCTTTTCTCATAATCACAAAAGTTCACACATGTTCCATACTAGTGTTTACTCTCTCCTAGACCATTACTCGTCACGGATGTACCTTTCTACATCAAGTGCCCGAGCATCGCCATCTAGGTTATCTACCCCAGGCCAGAACTTGCCAATGAATGCACGAGCGTCGCCATCCAGAGTTTCTATCAATTTCTAATCACAACCTAGAATCATATCATTAGGTTTGGGGTAAGTTTTCTCACTCTTTCTAATTTATTTTAACATGCATATTCTCTCATTCACAGTTCACAATTAAATAGACATTGTATAACACAATGTACACAAGTAAAACATTTAACACAACATATCACATAAAAATTATTTCATCAATCCATGGCATACAACCATGTTTCTACCTTACCATCTCATAGAGCATAAAATTATCTTTCCAACGCTTCCGACCGTGCGTCAATCAGAGTTACGGATCAAAAGTTATGGCGAAAATACGAAAAATAATGTTTTGCTATCCCAGGTAAATTCGCCTGGCGAATCAGACTCGCCACCTACTCGCCTGGCAAATCTAGACGAACCAGAATTCTCCCAAAACGGGTTTGGGACCCAAAAATGATCCAAACCTTCAACCCACATGATATTAATGCATCCAAATACCCAAAACAACATGTTAGAACACATTTAGACACACATTTCATCAATCTATCCGTTAGATTTCATTGATTAACAAAATTGCTCATTTTATCCAAATCTAACCTAACTCTAAAACCTCCAGAAATTTACTCTAAAGTCTCTATCTAGAACCCACCTGATAATCAAAGAGGAGTTTGAAGAAGATGATGATGATCCATGAGCTTTTCCCAAGCTTTCCCTCTTTCTCTTCTTCTTTCTCTCTTCCTTCTCTTCTTCCTCTTTTCTTCTTCTTCCTTTTCTTTCTATCTTTTCTAACAATATATATATATATAATACTATTATTATATAATATAATCCAACAGGGTAAAATATCTCCAATTGATATTTTGTCGTCTCAACCAATTGATCAATTATCAGAGTTACCAAAAATTACTTTCTTGAATTAGTAAATATTAATCCGTCTCCTTAATAAAATAATTGATCTCTTAAGAGTTCTCCAGTTGCTCTATTGATCCCAAATGTCAATACTTAAAGTACATAGAGAATTCCATTAATCCAATTACCCAAAGATAGAGCACATAGATACTCATCTGATATCAAAATGAGCATTTAAATAATATGGGGTATTACATATAATGTTAATATTTTGTATGCATCTTATTCCCGTTCAGCCTAACTTTAGGTCAACCTTCGCATGCTAACATTAGGTAGAATTCCCTTTCTATCCCAACTTTAGGACCATTTGACATGACAACATCTAAGACCAAGTCTCCCTTAGAGTTTTCTTTTACCCTTTGAGTCTCTCTCTTCTCATCTCAAAACAAAATCAAAACGCTTAATAAATACAACAAGTATTGTACGACACGAGCCTTAAGTACATGGGAAATGGCGAGTGAGGGGTCTCCCCTTGCTTTTCTAGAGTGTTTAGCGTACGTCCCGTTTGGGGGCGACCACGCGACGCATTCGCTCCTATTTCATAGACTTTAGTGCAATATGAGTTCCATACTAACTTAATTCACTTCTGTCTAAAATTTACAAACAAAGTGCAGACCTTTTTATCCTTCGGGATCGTTGGTAAAAACTTTTCAGAAAGGGCATGCTACCTCCGTGAGCTTAGCATTGCTCATAAAAGATACTCAACACACCGTGATAGGTCGAACTACAATTGCCCTGATTTCCTCTTTCTCGTCCGAATGAGGATACGTAGGCACAAGACGACGATGTCTTAGCGAGCACTCTTCCCACCTTTCTTCCGTAGGGTTTCACCTGTCCTTGCCAGCAAAGTCCAATCATATTTGGTACGTCGGCATTCTGCATATAGTGATCATTGCATCCTCAAAACGCGTTGTCTTCCCGTAAACCCCTTTGACGATGTGTTTCTTCGGTGATAGTATTTCTTGACGACGTGTTTCCTGCGGTCAGGTTTTCTTTCTGTCAATTCTTTGACGATGTGTCCCTTCGGTAGGGTTTTTAGGTTTTCTTCCCGTCAAACCCCTTTGATGATGTGTTTCTTCGGCGATAGTATTTCTTTCTGTCAATTCTTTGACGATGTGTCCCTCGGTCAGGCTTTCTTTCCGTCAAACCCCTTTGACGACGTGTTTCTTTCGGACAGATGTTCTCTCCGTCAATTTTGTGATGATGTGTTACTTGGAATTCAAGATATAAGTCCATTAAACCATATATCTAAATTCATCCATTCGTTTTTTCTAACCACTTTTCAATCCATTTTTCTAAATCCAAGTTCATTTCCCAAATATCCATTTCAAGATCCAAAGTTATCATTGTCCAATTCTATATCCAAATTACCATCATTGGTCCCTAGAGGGTTTGTAGCATCATATGTAACCGGCATATCTCGTGCATTTCAAAGAAAATGTCACCTGGTGGAGGTTATTTTGCCAAAGTATGCATGTTTAGACCTTGATGAAGCGCAAAGGTTGCGTGAAGTTAAAATGGAGGCTTACTCATATTTCAATGGTCAATTACATGGAAATAAATCTGGACTGGTGTATGACAGTGTTGTTTATGGCATTGGAGTCATGCACATTGTTGACTAAATAATTTTTTGGCAATATAATCAATACAAAAAATAATATAGCAAATGTGATAACTTTTTTATGAATATTATCTAGCATTGAAATTTCAAGGTATGCAATAAAACAGAACAAATAGTCAATAGTACATAGTTACATGTACACGCACACTAAGGTTTTCTTTTCCTAGGAACAAGATAAAGATCAATATTCTTATGCATAGTAATTCCTGGTTTCGCTTCTGTATCCAATACCTTTTCCTTATCAAAACCGCAAGGCAATTTCCAATCAAAACAATGAAGAATATTAGCAAGTGAAAGTTCAACAGTCACAACTCCCATGTTCATTGCAGGACACATTCTTCTTCCACTTCCAAATGGAATAAACTCAAAATCCGTCCCTTTAAAATCCACTCCACTCATAAAGAATCTTTCGGGATAAAACTCTTCTGCATCTTCCCAATTCTCAGAATCTCTTGCTATGGCCCATGCATTAACATACACTAGAGTTTTCGGTTTAATCTCATAACCATCTATGTTACAATTTTCTAATGTTTCTCTTGGTAATAGTAATGGCGTTGGAGGGAATAATCTTAATGTCTCTTTCACCACTGATTTAAGATAAGGTAGCTTTTCAATATCTTCTTCATTTATGAAATCTTTGTCTTCATATAAGTTTCTCATTTCCATTTGAACTTTTTTCATCACTCTTGGATTGTTCATCAATGCTGTCATAGCCCAAACCACTATTGCTGCACTTGTGTCTGTTCCTGCTATAAAGATATTCTGCACACATAAAATATGAATATGTTTTAATTAACTCATAAACATGACAACATACAATATCATAGGAGGGATGAGTTCATACCATAAGCACAGCTTTGATGTGGTCAAGAGTGAGATCAAAAGATAGTGAATGGTCATTCATCATTTGCAAGAAGATATCAATGATATCAACTACTTCATGATCCTTAGTTTTAGGCCATGATGAATTCTCCATATGGTCATCAATGACTTTTTGGTATATCAAATCCAACTCTTTGAAGGTTTTTTCAAGCCTCCATATAGTCCCTCTAACTCTATCAACCCAACCTAACAATGGAAAATGATCTGAAAAATAAAATTCACTTAACAAAGCTTGAGCTTCATTAAGCAAAACATGTAATCTACTTTTCCTTTCTCCACTTCCCAATTCAACTTCTCCATAATCAAAATCATACTTTTTCCCAAAAGCTATCTTACATATAACTGTATTTGTGAAAGACATCGTTGCTTCACTCAAGTTAACACCTTTTTCATCACCATCATATTGTGACAACTTTTGAATCAATAGGGCCACTTCATTTTCTCTGATGGACCTAAAAGATTCAACTCGCCGAGAACTAAAGAGATGAAGAACACAAAGTTTTTTCATTTCTCTCCAATAAGGACTATAAGGTGCAAAACCCAAATCTAAACCATTGTATGACAATTTTCTTAGTCCTAGGAAAGATGGTCTACTTGCAAACTTAAGGTCATGAGTTTTCAACACATGTTTTGCCATTTTTGATGAGGAAACAACTAAGGTTGGTGTATTGCCAAAATGCAAAGACATGATAGGTCCATAGCGTTTGGAGAGTTTCCATAAGGAAAGATGTGGGGATGAAGGGTCAATTTGGTGTAGATTTCCTAGTAGAGGAAGAGGTGTTGGGCCTGGTGGAGTTGATGAGGCTCTTGTTTTGTGTTTGTGGATAATGAATGGAACAAAGATTGGTAGTAATAGTAGAAAAACAAGCACAAGAATATGCATGATGCAACCTTGCAAAATTTATCTCTAACTTCTTCTACGTTTATAAGGCTGGTCAAGTTTTGGACGGTGCAGCCAACAAGGTGAGATGGATAATCTGCTAACAATATTTAGCCATTCAAAACACAAGGATTTTTGAAATTTAAGCTTGTTTTTTTGTGGTCAGAATTTCCCATGACTCAATTTTTAAAACTGAACGGAATAATTGTGAGGGTATTGTGTACCAATGAAACAAATTTGTACACGTAACGAAACCTGCAACATTATAGTAATGTCTTTTTCTTGAGTTTAAATCATCTCCATTTCTGTTTGTCTCAATTTTTTCATTATTACTCCCTCCGTCTCATAAAAAATGTCTTATTTTAGCAATGCGCGGTTCTTAAGAAAATGATTAGATGCGTTGGTTATGTCTTATTTGAGCAATGCGCGGTTCTTAAGAAAATGATTAGATGTGTTGGTTGTAGTGAAAAAGTTAATGTCATTTACTACAATACCCCTATTAAATGTAGTTGATAAAGTAGTTGAATAAAGTGAAATTCAATGAATAGGGGTATAGTAGTGGAAAAATAATAATAATTACAACATTGGTAATGTAAATGGACAATTATTTTGAGACACATAAAAAGTGCAAATGAGACACTTTTTATGAGACGGAGGGAGTATTATTATTATAATTTTGTGGAAATTGCACACATTTCTAAAATATGTGACACATAAGGTGAAGTCATCAAATTAACTTTTATAGTGAAGTCATGAATTTGTCCAATTAAATTAAAAAGCAGTGTTAACTTAGTCAATGTTACCTATTGATTTAGTCAATGTCATGGAAAATTATATGATGCACAATAATACTGTGTACTTCATAGATCAAAATCTTTAATCTTCATCTTTTCATCTAAATCCAAATTTTCAAGTTCAAAAACTCATAAACTCAAGAACATAAAAATGGAAAAATCATGATTCTTAACTATTTCAAGCAAATGAATACACCATTAGAAGTGGAATTTCACCATGAGCACGATTTTATAATTAGTTTTTCATAAAATCTCATAACCAAGTCGGATCGAGTGTGTTTGTGTTCGATTTTCAAGTCATTTTTTTGCTTCTATCTATCAAATTCACAGCTTGTTTTGCAATTTTGATAGATATTTGAAATCGTGGTGAAATTATGGTTCCAACGGTATATAATTTGTGATTTAATTCATTGATTTGATGGTTTTCGGAATGAACTCAAGAACACAAAATGGAAAAATTATGATACTTAATTGTTTCAAGCAAATGAATCTACCATTAGAAGCGGAATTTCACCACTAACACGATTCTATAATTAGTTTTTCATAAAATCTCAAAACTAAGTCGGATCGAGCATGTTTGTGTTCGATTTTCACGCCACTTTTTTGTTTTGATCTATCAAATTCACAGCTTGTTTTACAATTTTGAATACATATTTTAAATTGTGGTGAAATTTCAGTTTCAACGGTATATAATTTGTGAATTAATTCGTTGATTTGGTGATTTTCAAAATTTTTGTTCTTAAGATTAATTGAAGATGATGAACACATCCATTTTGGCAAAATTTCAACATTTAGATTAATCATAAATTGCCGGAATTTGCATATTTTTGGTAGGGAATTTTTTAATACACCACTCATGTTTTTTAGGCACCACACGAAATTCCTTTTTTACCCTCAGTTTTCAAATTTGCACATCCGAATACACCATTTTTTTAAAAAACGTTGATTTGTTTCGGATGTGTAAATCAGAAATAATTCCTGATCTGCAAATCAGAAAAAATAGTAGATTTTTTAAAACTGATTTTTCCTAATTTGCACATCAGAAATATAGAATTCTATATAAAAACCAAAAGACTATAGAATTCTATATAAAAACCAAAAAAACAATAAGTTGTGTAATTATTGATTGCAAATATTTAGTATAAAGATAACCCGTTGCTATGTGCCTCTCCAATCTCATAAAGATCAAGAGTTGATTTCCCAAAAGCCTAGGTACATATAATATCAGGAACACAGTATTCTTTACAAAATATCAGGAACACATGTTGTATGTTTTCATTTTTATTGAAACCATTCATATTAATTGTTCTGATTTGTGAATCATTTCTCGTTGTAGGGTTTTTTTATCTATAAATGGTGCACCATAAGTTTAACGTTACTATTCTCCATCTGCTCAAATTTTTGTGAATTTCAAAGGTGAATCCATTTAAATATTTTGATTATAAAGGTTTACGATAAAAATACAACTCGTGTGTTATATTAAATAGCAGAACTTTATTTTTTCAGGAGAAGAATTCCCATAAGTTCCATAAAGTTCTGATTTTTTAAAACTAATTTTTCCTGATTAGCACATCAGGAAAAATCAATTTTAAAAAATCTACTATTATTTCTGATTTGTATATCAGGAATTATTCCTGATTTGCACATCCGGAACAAATCAACGTTTTTTAAAAAAATGGTGCGTTCGGATGTGCAAATCCGGAAACTGAGAGTAAAAAAAGAATTTCGCGTGGTACCTAAAAAACATGGGTGGTGTATTAAGAAATCTCCTTTTTAGTATTTAGAAAGTTGTTGGAATTTGCAAATTTCAACATTTCCAAAGGTTGAAGATTTTCGGTATTAGTTAATTGTAGTATTTGTTTGAATTTTTGTTCAATTAGATTAATCAAAAGAATGAGAATTGTGCACCCTCATGTAACACACATGATCTGTCTCCGAATGACTTTTTCAAAGTTGTCATTTGTGCAACTTCACCATAGAAACTCCCACTTTTTTTTTTTACCTTGTTTGATACAGAAACTTATCATGAGAAATGATAAAATATATGGCAAAGAACAGGACAAAAACATGAATACTTGTCCCTCACTAAATCATGGAACAATTTTTTGTCCCAAACACAAATTATCAAAAAATATAAATTTTAATATCTCTTTATTTAATATTTTGTTTTATAAATATAATATTAATATTTTATTTATTAATAAAAAATATTATAATAAAATTATATTATTTTTCTGTGATGTGTAGACATATCAAATAAAGTTGAGTAAATTTTTTTCTTTATCATTTTTTTTCTCCTTCTCATTATTTAATATTTTGATTCATGAATATCAATATTTTATATATCAATACAAATATTATAGCAAAAAGTATATTATTTATTGTATAAATATATCAAACAAAATAGACAAAAAGTTGTCTAGTGCATCGACCATCAAACAAAATATAAAACATAGAACCCATAACCTTTTGCTTGAAAGGAGATACCTCTTCCACTAGGCTAGCATTTCTTTTTTGTCAAATAATTTGCTTCAAATATATATATTACATAATGTAATGAATATGTTACATGTAATATGTAATGAATATGTAATATCTATATTTATTTGTTTGTTTCAATTTAATTAATATTTATATAATTAATATTAACATATAATTAAAAAATATTTAAATTAAATTCTTCCAAAAATGTTAAAATATATTAAAAATGTTAAATAATTTAAAAAAACTAAAATTTATATTAAAAAATTAAAATTTATGTTCAAATAATTAAAAAATTACATAACTAATGTATTATAACAATAAATAATTAATATTAATTAAAATTTAGTTTTTAAATTAAATTATTAAATATAAATATAATAAATATATATATTAACGTTTGTATAAAATATAAAATAAATTATTTTAAAGCAAATTAATAAAATATTAATTATAAATATAACAAATATTAAAATGAAATTAAATGAAACAAATAAATAAAATATTTATTTAAATATATTATTAACATATTATAATATTAATATTAATATTTTATAATATGTTAATTATTTCATTTTAATATGTTAGTTATCTCATTTTATTTCATCACAATATGTTAATATTAATTTATTATAGTTTTATTAAAATGATAATATTAATTTAGTTTAGTTTTTTATTTATAATAATTTAGTTAAAACATTAAAAAACATTAGTTTAGTTTAATTTAGTTTATATTAATATTAGTTTATTGTAAACGTTAATATTAATTTAATTTAGTTTATGAAACATTAATATTAATTTATAAATAAAATACTAAAATAAAATTTAGTTTATTAAAACATTTGAAATGCTGTAATTAAATAAAATTTAATTTAGTTTATATTAAATATTAAATATTAAATAATATACACTGAAAGTATTAAATATTAAATATTAAATTTAGTATTAAATATTTAAATAACAAATAAACTGAAAGTATTAAATATTAAATATAATTTATTTTTAATTATTTAACGTTTTTAATATATTTTAACATTTTTTAAAGAATTTATTTTAAATATATTAAATATTAAATAAATGCTGAACTAATATTAAATATTAAATAAATGCTGAACTAATATTAAATGTTGAAGTTATTTTGGAAGAATTTATTTAACGTTTTTCATATATTTTAACATTTTTGGAAGAATTTATTTAATATATTAAATATTCATTACATGTTATGTAATATATGTATTTGAAGCAAACTAATTGACATGAAAGAAATGCCACGTCATAGATTCTGCTGACTGTGTCTACTGAGAGGGCAAAATGAAAGAATCTTCAAATGGCAGGGACGAAATCTGTGTTTTTTTTACAGGGTCCTTTTTCGAATTCACCACAAATGGCAGAGGCTAAAATGTGTATTAACCCTAGAATTATCTATCTATAATATAATATAATACTACCTCCGTCTCTAACTATAAGACCGTGTTGTGTTTTTTTCTTGTCGCTTTTTATAAGACCCTTTTCAACTTTCAAAGTTTAATAATTATTCTTTTCCAAACATACCCCTAATTATATTACATCTTTTTCTGCAGTCTGTAATAAATACAGTTACATACACATTAACTATTTCTTTATCCTAAGGATAAACTTGTAAAATTATACAAAATAGTCGATAAATTTAATACTCTAACCAACTTTCTTAATTCTCGTGTTTGTCTCAAAGGGGTCTTATATTTAGGGACGAAGATAGTATAAGAAAAGAATATGTTCTGAAAAAATCATCTTTGCCCTTTGATATGCTTCTGATATGTGTTTTATTTGGGGATTTTTAATGTCCAAAAAATTCTTTTCCTTACCGACTGCTCGGTCAGGTGACATGGTAACCAATTCTTCTGTACTCATTCACTTTTTACTGCTCCCTTTCCTGACTAAAATGGCCAAAGTCTTCCTGCATTTCTGTTTCCTACAACCCAAAACGTTCATTCAATCCTTCCATCCTTTCTCTTCCACCTTTTCACTATTACACATTTCTCAACACCCTCCATCTTCTCTCTGTCTTCTCAATGGGGAGGGATTTGCTAACTTTGGATTTTGGTACCTTTGGTACCTTTGTTTCTATCTCTCTCGACACTAAACTTTCTCTCTATAAATAATATATTTTAATTATACCTTTCTTCATTAATTAACCTAAAGCTACATGTGAGATATTGAATCGAACTCTAGTATGGTCGAAGGGTAGCTTCTTGGTTCGACAATTCGAAAGAATCTTACCATGTCGTCGAAGTCTGTTCACATGATGTAGTTGAAGTATGCTAGGAGTGTTAGCATATCGAATTAGGCCTTGGTCGTAAGCCTAATTATTTAAGTTAGCTTGTTCCCTAAGTTAGCTTGTGAAATTGGCCCGTGTATAAAAGCCCATTAGATTAATATGTTAGTTTTCTTATAAATAGCATGCTAGTCTCTCATCTTTGGGGTGTGGTGCAAATTTTAATTAGGGTAAGAGAGGTTAATTGTTGGTATTCACTTGTAATCTTTGAACCCTTATTGAGAAATTAAATAGTAAAATAGATTTAACAAATTCTCTATTCTTATTCTTCCTTCTTCTCTCTCTTGTAAAACCTAATAGGGTTTCTTGTGTTTGTTCAAGCAACTCAAACCTTTTTCTCATATTTTAGTTTGTTCTTGACGATATCAATTTACAACAAAGTGGTGCAGTGAGCGTGGAGGAGAAGATGCCGTCAACAAAGTATGAGATTGAGAAATTCACTGGTGTGAATGATTTCGGTTTGTGGTGCTTGAAGATGCAAGCCCTTCTTGTTCAACAGGGTTTGCTAGAAGCGTTGAAAGGATCGAAGAAGATGGATGTTGTCCTATTGGAGAAGGAGAAGACATTGTCGAGTAGCAAGTTCTTCCACTGTATGCAGTTGATAAAGTTGCATGAAGAAAGCTAGTTTGTTCCCTTGATGTTATAGAGTTTGTTCCAAGGTGGGGATTTGAGAGATATTGGATTGAACTATAGTATGGTCGAAGGGTAGCTTCTTAGTTCGACAATTCAAAAGAATATTAGTGTGTCGTCGAAGTCTATTCACATGTTGTAGTCAAAGTATGCTAGGAGTGTTAGCATGTCGAATTAGGCCTAGATTGTAAGCCCAATTATTTAAGTTAGCTTGTTCCCTAAGTTAGCTTGTGTAATGGGCCCGTGTGTAAAAGCTCATTAGATTAGTATGTTAGTTTTCTTATAAATAGCATGCTAGTCTCTCATCTTTGGGTGTGGTGCAAATCCTAATTAGGGTGAGAGAGGTTAATTGTTGGTATTCACTTGTAATCTTTAAAACCTTATTGAGAAAGTGAATAGTAAAACAAATTTAACCAATTCTCTATTATTCTTCTTCCTTATTCTATCCCTTTTGTAAAACCTAATAGGGTTTATTGTGTTTGTTCAAGAAACTCAATCTTTTTCTCATATTTTGTTCTATTATTGACGACATCAATTCACAACACTATAAAGGCATCAATCTTGAAAGTTAGCTAATCCATTTCCCTTCTTAACACCCTCATCTTTCCAAACTTCACCTTCATCTTCTCTCCGACCGAAATCCTCTTCATCTCTGCTTCCTTTTTCTTCAACAATTTCTTTCTCTCTCTTGCATCTTGTTTCCTTCATCCATTCTTTATGATTTCTCCACCCAAAAACGCCCAACCATGTATACCTATTCCATCAATTCCAGCCTCCAAACCTTTAAATCCACCGAAATATTATCTTGTCACATCCATGTTTCTTCTGTCACGCTAAGGGTATTCTATCGAAGCCTCCCGAGACATTTGATTCATTAGATCTCATAACCGTCGTCTTCCGTGTCTCTTACGGAGGCGAGGTTTCTTCCGACGGGAGTTGCCTTTTCACGGTGTTGCACAAGGAGATGTTTTTCGAAGATGTTGATTCAATGAAACTGAGATGGTGGGGGGTGAGAAGGTTCTTAGAAGTCTTTGGATCTTTGAGTTTTGAGCAGGGATAGGTGATCGATAACACGATTCGACACATGTATTCGCTATGTTTCACTGCGAATGGCATCCAAACTTCTTAAAGGTTTGTTCTTCAAATTCTACTAACGAGTTCATTTATATTTTATAGATTACTGCATTCTCCCAGTGAGACTAATATTTACCATACTAAAAATTTACGTGCGAGTGATGCTTTTTATTTTTGGTTGTGTGCTATCAAGCGATCTTATAAGTACTCATCTGTCGCATTTTTTTCGACACTCACAAATTTGTATCATATTTTATCAAAATTCTTATCCTTTGTTTGGCTAATGGGGTTTCAGTTTCATTTTCAAAGTTGTGATATTGGTGCTTATCAACTTTTTAGTTGACCATTTTTTATCATGAGACTTTCTGCACTACTTTTGGATGAAGATGGATGACTTATAAGTTTTATACTTTAGAATGTTCTATATACATTTAACAATATCAATATGATTGTAGCAGGTGTCATGTTTGACGGGTGTGGAAAATACAACAAAGTTGTTGCTGGTCCTGCTAATGCTGTCCAAATTAAACAAAAGCTTAGTCCAAGCAAAATTGGGGATTGTTTGGTGAGAACGGTGTTCCTATTTATCTTTTACACTTGGCTAGATCAGGGGAAGTTTTGGTCAATAATACCAGTAATCAAAATTTATGTGTTGCAGAAGACGACGCTGATCCGAAGATGATATAGGATGCATTAGATTGGGTGTATGGATGTAGAAAGGTTGAATGTTCTCCATTGCTGCAAGGACAACCATGCTATGAACCAGACAATGTGATAAGACATACTAACTATGCTTTTGACAGTTACTATAATAAAATGGGAAAAACTCATGATTCATGCGACTTCAATGGAGTTGCTACAATCATCGCTCAGATCCAAGTAAGATAATATCACAGGATACCACTGGTTTGAATTTGAACTAGCATTATCATTTTCTTTTGAATTTTTATTGATGACTTATAGGATAAGTAATTAAGATTTTTTTGAATAATTATAGGTCATGGCTCTTGTGTATATCCTGGAAGGTAAATAGGTCTTTTGAGACATTAAGATTGGATTTGATGGACGAGAAAACTTTTAGGTATCATGATGCTGAGATCATAGTCTTCAATACAGAGCCTTGGTGGACACATGAAAATACCTCTAAGGGGCAAGTCTATATTTTATCACTCGTAAAACTTCATTCACATTCTTATGGTTGTATGCTTAAGAGTGGTGTTGAAATCTTCAACGATAATGGTCTTATTTGAAGATGAATAACAATATAATTTTAACATGATATTAAGATTCATATTCCCAGATTATAAATGATCATATCTTTACAAATTTTATATGTGAGATTTCTTTCCAATCTAGATATCAATCTCTTGTCTTCCTTACTTCTATGAAATACATGTAAGATTCATAATGTTGTTTTTGAATTACAACTGAAATACAGTATGAAATTTAAGTTCATGAGTGCTATATTATTCTAGTTTTACTTTTGCTAAGTTGTTTCACCAAATTTAGTTTCCAATCAAGAAATTAATGCCACTTTAGGCTTACCATTTGTGATTCTTATTTGTCATCTGATAATGTTACAGAGAAGAATATTATCAAGAAAGCAACCATGTATACCCAATACTCAAAGTTTTGGATGCATATAAAAGGGCATTAACCACATGGGCTAGATGGATTGACAACAATATTGATGCATGGATTAATAACAATTACCTACCTTACATGCAAAAACTGAAATAAGAAACTTACTCTAGGATCAATAGCAAATTGAGTGAATTTGAAGTACATCACAAATTTGGAAACTTCTCAAGGAAGATAAAACCATCTTTATGTTTATTATTGCATTCTACTACAAGAAAAACTATAATAATCTACGAAGCACAGACACCAGACGCCGAAAACCAACACACGTGTCAGACACCAGACACGCCTATAATCTGAAGTGTCAGTATTGTACTGGATAGGTGATAATAACATTTAGAGTAGTTGATACACATCACACTCCAAAAAGGAATCCATTGTATGCATACATATCCCCACCTTCATATTTTAATTTGGGATCTTTCACAAAATAACCCTTAGTGTAACATATCTTAAATAAGCCCATCTCTTATAAATTACACATATGGTAAGAGTAAATTTGGTAATAATTTCCCATAACTACAACAATTCTATCATGAAGCTATCAATTGGGAATTAAACATTCAGTCAATATAACATCAATGAGTAACTGCCATAAAACAATTTTTGGTCAAATACAAGCTACAATCAATGTTATGTTATTATATTTTGTTATTTTAAAATTTCAATTCAGAAACCCTAGAAGCTATAGGACATAGCAAAAAGAAACAATTCTAAAAAACGGAAAAGAGAAAGAGAAATGTGGGACAAACTTGTCTAAAACACATCAAACGAAACTTCAAGGACCACAACTTTCAAGGACCGACCCACTTCAAGAACCACACCAACCTTCATACATAACAGTTAACTTCGTAATTGCATCATTGGTGAGTAGGAGATGTCACAACAATGAAACACGACAATGAAGCAGTAAACTCCTAAGTGATATGCATTTTAACTGTTAACTTTCAAATATTTGCTACCTGTACTGCCACATCACCTTCTGTTAGACTGATCTAACATCAAACACCAAAAGTGTGGACGGAAAATATTAGAAAGATGATTCTTTAAGGAATTTTTGTTGAGGGATGAAATGTGAAAATGCCTATATTTAAATGGACTAAAAACATATTTAACCCAAAAAAGAATGATTGAACGAAAATAATAGAAGGATTTAGGTAGAGAGGTTTTGAGAGATTTAAGGTCAGTTTGGATGTGTTAGTTTTCAATTTTTAAAAACTATTTTATAAATCAAATTTAAAAAAAAAATTTGAAGAAAAAAAAATTAAACATGTTTGGTAAATTACTTTTAAAAATTGTTTTAAAGTTGTAAAACATTACAAATTTGTCATTAATGAACAATGTACAATTTTCGCTTGTTTTTTCTTCTTTCTAGTTTCCAAATCTAAAAACCAAAAACCAAAACTTCAAAAACCTATTTTAGTTTTTTAGTTTTTAAAACTCTTAGGTAGACAATAGTTTTCAAAAATAGTTTTGTAAAATTATGCTACCAAACAAGTTTTATGATTTTCAAATTATAAAATTTAAAAAACAATTTTACAAAACCAAATCAAACATGCCCTTTTTTATTCAAAAATCAAAATCTTCCTAATTTTGGAGAATTAAAATTTTGTATTAGATTGTATTGAAGAAAATGAATGTTCAAATATAATCTTTGTGTTTATAGTATTCTAAAAATTAAAAATATGTTAATAATAAGAATTAAAAATATTTTAAGAATTAAAAATTTGTATTTATAATCTTTGTGTTTATAGCATTCTAAGAATTAAAAATATTTTATAAAAATGTTTTTCGAAGTCCTCACTTCTCCTCTCCTCCAAACTCCTAAACAAAGGCTCAGAAAATGGATAGAACTCATGCACTTCTTTCGTTACCTCCTTTTTATAAAATATTATATTTAAATTATAACTAATTTTAATAATAAAATTAATATTTTTTTCTCATTTTTATTATTAAATTAAGTTTAATTTTTAAGTTTATTGAATAAATAATATATCTAGTTTCGATATACTGATTATTCAATAATTTTAAGAAAATAAAACTTTTCTGTCCAAATGAAGTATTACTTTTGTTGAGTTGGGGCATGCTCAGATATGTAACACAGGGGAGGGGGGAACGTTTGGTTTCTTTGTTTCATGTTTGGTAGAGATTATTATGTGATTCTCTTATGTTTGATGATTACTTTTAATTACATTATGTTATGATTATGTTTTGAATAGTTAATTTAATCAGTTGATTAATGTTTTTTCGTTGCTTATAAAATGTTAAAGTTCAAACTTGTTTATAATTCTTATTAATTTTAAATTCCATATATGTTACATATCCCATTACATGAGCGAGTTGTAGTTGGATGTAGCATCCTAATTGTTTGATTGTTTTAATTTACTCTGATTTTATTTATAATTTACGCGGGAATAATAAGGGTGTTACACTTGACTTTGGTTGCATTTGGGTGCACACGAATGTTAAGTTATAGATTTTAAAGACATTATTGATTTTTCACTAGGGTGGAGTAACAAGCCCAATTATTCTCAACTAGGCTTACATACACTAAGCCCGACGAATCTACTTAGCACATCTAGTTGATCCTGGCACCCCCACAAATGAGAGAATATGACCAAAATATCCTTTTAACAAAAAATATTAAATTGATGTGGATTTTTAAAAAAAAATAATAATTGTTTGATTTTTATTACCCGTGAAATTTATTGTGGATAAAATTTCTGCAGGAAATATGTTACTTGTGGATTTTTCAACAAATTTCAAAATATTTTTTTATGTATTATTTTATCAAATTTTTAAAAGAGTAGTATCAAATTTTATGCATTTTTATCAGATTTTTAAAAGATCGGTACAAAATTTTATGCATTTTTATAATATTTTTCCTAAAGTTTGGTAATATATGTAGGCGTGACACATGATTTTTTTAGGAATTCGGTATCAGGTATTTTTTAATTGTTTGATTTCTTACTCGTGAAATTTGATGCGAATTATAGAAATATTCAGGAAATACGTCACTTGTGGCTTTTTCTGTGAATTTTCATATATATATATATATATATATATATGATTTTACTGGGATAAGAAGAATCTTCAGTGGCCAACAACACGTCGTGATATATATATATATATATATATATATATATATATATATATATATATATATATATATATATATATATATATATATATATATATGATCTTACTGGGATAAGAAGAATCTTCAGTGGCCAACAACACGTCATGGAGCAGCTACGGTCAGCAAAAGTGGATGGAGAGTGGGGTACATGCAAACACTCCGACGCCCAAGTAAGTTCAGGGAAAGAGAGAGCAAGTAAGTAAAGAGTGAAGATTGAATATAATACCTGACCCTCTATCAAAAAAGGTGATAGAGGGTATTTATATAGCTCACAATGCTGGGTCAATGGTTTTCGTTGTGGGCTGGATGTCCAGGCCCACAAAGGATGATTGCCAGGAATTTCACGTGTGTGGGGATGAGCAGTACGTGCCCACCATCCTGGGTTAACTGCTATGCGTTCTCCGAGAGGTGGAAGACTTGCCTGTGCCCGATGGTGGGCCAACCCCAGGCCCAGTCCAGAACAGGAGCCCCCTAAGTCGTTGCTCCGAGGCAGAGGAGTAATGACTTAGAGTAAATTCTTATGTCGATGAGGGACAAAGGAAATCCGCGTGGGGAGGGCGTTCATTCAAGTCGTGGTTGCGAGCTCGCATTGCTACGTTCACGAGGGAGCGTGGAAGTTACCCTTCGCTCCTGACGGCACGAGCCTGTCGAAAGCTTTCGTCGAGTTTATGCTCGGGAGATACTTAGCTGCTCCCGAGTTTATCCCAACATATCTCCGAGGCTGTGTTCGCGAGGGATCGAGAAAACCCGCTGAGGCCATGCTCGCGAATGCGTGCCCGAGACCCGGGAGTCTGGTGAATTGAGAGAATTTTAAGAGATAAATGTGTCGTCTCTTCGAGCCACGCGATGGGAGTTGAAAGGGCCGACACGTCGTTTTCTTGAGCCACGTGATGGGACTCAAAAAGACAAGTGTGACGTCTTCTTGAGCCACGTGTCAGGAACATTAAATACCTATGATGACCTAAGAGTAGGGGAACTCGAGAGCCTAGGCGACGATACGCTATCCCACGCTAGGATTATAAGTAGGGAGAAGTGGTGCTCATTTTCTCATTCCGCTCTCACTTTCCTCGTCAGCATTCTTCTTATTCTCAGAGCGCTTCTCCATCGCTGCCGCTACGCATAACTTTCTCTAAATCGTCTCTAACTATCCTCAACTCAAGTAAGCATTCTTGTCTAATCTTTGATCTGTTTGAGTTTAGAATGTAGGTTTCTATGTTGGGCTCCATTCTCGAACTGTGTTCGTACTTATAGAGATCGATACTATGTGATCAAACCTATGTCCCTGAGGGCCATCGACTTCGTGTTTGATCTCGTGCCGAAGCTCGAGAAGGACTGAAGCCCGTGTCTCGACAAGGATAGGAACGTGGTGATGAAGTATTCCCCGAAGTTCCCCCTTCACTAGACAGACGCCAACTTCAAGTGTGGCACCGACCATTACCTTACAAAGCCTCACAAGCTGGATGTCGAAGATCAGCATGGCTACGACAAACTCGTGAAGTTTATGGATGGCTTTGCCCCTACTCAGTGGCAGACCAGAGACGGGAAAGTTGTCCTCGACGAGCGGGGTGAGGCTAAATTAGAGCCCCGGTACATCAATACCAGGGAGCTCTTGGAGTGTCGTACCTCCGAGGAGGCTAACCTGTTCTTAGGTAGCTGTCTTTCTTTTGACTTGTTTTTATCTTGTCTCAGCGTATTGACATTTGTTTGTTTTTGTCGCAGGCAACATGTCGAACCTCCAGGAGAGCGTGCTCAAAATGGCGGCCAATGGTGGTAAAAAGGGTTCCAAAGGCAGGATTGCCGACCTCCAGAATCAATCGAGTGTCGACTCTGGCCCCGACTCTACTTCTTCCACGAGTGGCATCCAGTTTGCTCCTCTGCAGGACTGGAGCACCCCGACCAAGAAGAGGCCTCGGTCGGACGGGGCTGTAGATCTGAGTGGGGACGGGGAAGATGACGACAAGTTCGTGTTGCCCCCTTGTTTCTCCGACAGGGCGTTCTATGATGGGAACTATCCTCTGTTCGTGACTGGGGCAGACTCTTCAGTTATCCTGGGCCTTGATGTGGGGACCAGAGGGAAAACGCTGGCTCGGGACGCGGCTACTCTGATGAGGGTTTTGGAAGTTGCTCTCATTCTTAATGACGAGGAGACCCGTTCTATTTCTGAGTTGGAGAAGTAACGGCTGTGTGCATGAAGTTCGAGGTGGCGACGCACAAAATGGAGTCTGCCTTCGAGGACTATAAAGAGAAGTATACGCTTCAGGCCAGGATCGTTACTGAGAACACCAAGTTGATTGAGGCATTGGCTACCCTGAAGCTCGAGCATGCCTTAGAGAAGAAAATCCTTCAGGACCAGATTGATTCCCTTGAATATGTCGCGTCCCCCACCGAGGACAAGGACGAAGAGCTGAAAGCCCTAGGGACCCGTGCTGAGCTGGTTGCCAAGATCAGGGTCCTCGAGCAAGACTGCTTGGATGCAGTCAGAATGGGTCTTGATAGTGCAGTGGCTCAGCTCCAAGTTGTAAAGCCTGGGGTCTAGATCATCACCGAGGGGATCAGTTTCCTGAACCAGGTTGTCGATGGCGACACCGAGGAGGAGACCTGGCCTGAGGAGCGAGATGTCTAGATTTGTATTTTTTGTCGTTATTTTTTTGGCCTGGTGCCAGGAGCTGTAATATTTGGGCGTTGCCCTTTTTTGTAATGTTGTGACAGCATTGGCCTTCGTGGTCATTTTAATTCAATTGCCTTTTACTTTTATGATATGTTTATTTATGATGTTTTGCTCGCCGAGTAAATAGTTTCCTCGGTCCATACTTATGTTTGAATGCAAACTCCTTTATGCTGATTGTGCATGGGGTCTTGCTCGATAGTATTTGTGCTCGATAGTGTAGGGAACTTGTTCGAGTGATCAGTGTTGGCTTCTGACTGATTGCGGAGACAAGATCTCGGTCGATGTCTTGACTCCGCGACGTGAACCTCTCATCGCGAGCTGGGTGTTCTGCCTTACTGGTACAACGACAATGGAGCTCGGTCGAGTTATCTCCATCGAGCTAGGGATCTACTCGTCAAAAAGTGGAAACCTGCCTTTTGTCTAAGTTTGGGATGTTGTGCTTGTACTGGGGCATGCCTCCATGGTTGGGTCGTATCCTGTCGTAGTTGAGTAGGGTACGCCGGCTGTCAGGTTTAGCTATAGTATTATTTCAGTTTTTCTACGTTCCATGGTCGAGCAAATTCTTCCCTGTGCAAGTTTTCGAGGTAGTAGGCCCCGAGTTCCATTTTTCCTCGGACGCAATAGGGGCCATTCCAGTTGGCGGCGAGCTTGCCTTCGCGAGGGTCTTTGTGTTTCCTTCGCAAGACTAGACTGCCTATTTAGAATTCCCGTTTTATGACCTTTGCTTTATGTATAAAGTATATCTTTTATTTCAACGAGGTTTCCCGGAGAGCTGCTCCTGACCGGATTTCTTCTACCAGGTCGAGCTCTTTTCTTAAGGACTAGTCGTTGATCTCCTATTCGAGGGGAGATTCAGTTCTTCTGGATGGTTCTCGAATCTCCACAGGGATAATTGCCTTGGTCACGTATGTTAATCGTAATGAGGTTTCCCCGGTGGTCGAGTGTGGTGTGGTTCTGTAGACCCAAAGAACATTGTGTATCTCCTCGACCCATTTTTTCTTGGCCTCGCCCAACCTCCCTTTAAGGCCTCATAAGATCACACTGTTCGCGGCCTCCGCCTTCTCCTTTGTTTGTGGGTTCTCGACCGAGGTGAAATTTTGTTTGGTGCCTAGCTTGGCGACGAAGTCTTGTAAGTTTTTGTTCGTGAACTACGTCCCATTGTCGGCGACAATAGCTTGTGGTACCCCAAACCGGGCAAGTACGTTTCTCTTGTAGAAAAGAAGTATGTTATACGCAGTGATTTTGGCGAGGGCCTCAGCCTCTATCCACTTCGTGAAGTAGTTGACACCGACTATCAAATATTTGTTTTGGTACGACCCCGTAGTGAACGGTCCGAGGATGTCCATTCCCCACCAGGCGAAGGGTCACGGGGACGTGAGTGTTTTAAGCTCGTTGGGCGGTGCCAAGTGCATGTCCTCGTGACGCTGGCATGTAGCGCACTTTTTGACGTGTTCTTTCGCGTCACGCTGCATGGTGGACCAGTAGTACCCTGCTCGCAGGGCTTTCCGGGCGAGGGGCCGTCTTCTGAGGTGTTGGGCGTTGATACCTTCGTGGATTTCTTGAAGTATGTGGGCGACTTTGGAATCCTCGACCACTTGAGGGGAGGGATGGAGAATCCCCGCCTGTATAACTTGTTTTTTATCAAGAGTAGGAGCAATCTCTGCGCCTGATTAGGTTAGCCTCTTTCTGGTCGGGGGAAGTTCCCCCATGGTGAGGTAGTTTTACACCGGGTCATCCAACAGTCGTTGTTGCCGATGGCATTTATGTTGATGGTTGCGGTGAGCTTCTTGATGCTTGGTCAAGAAAGTATTTCCTGGATGACGGACTTGTTTCTGCCGTTCTTCTTTGTGCTCGCGAGCTTTGACAGGATGTATGCCTGGGTGTTGTGTTCGTAGGGAACATGTTTTACCTCAGCATGGTCGAATTTTGTCATTCTCTCCCGGAACATGGCAAAGTATTCTAAGAGGTTGTCGTTCTTAGCTTGATACTCTCCCCGTACCTGGGAAGCGACGAGTTGGAAATTGGTAAAGATATTCACTTCTTTTGCTCCCAAATCTTCGACCAAGCGTAGCCCTGTGAGGAAGGCCTCGTACTCTACCTGGTTATTCGAATTTGGGAAGGACAGAGTGTTAGTAGAGTAATAGTGGGGGGTTGTTTTTAATCGTATCCACAGGGATTGTTCGATATTTGATGCGTGCCTTTCAATAGTTGTGATATTCTAAGTTCAATGGTTTCAAAAGTTTCTCAATTGTTGTTAACATTCACTTGTAGCAAAGATTAATTGGTGACAAAGATTTTGTAAAAGTTTTGATAAAAGCATGTTAAGGTTAGGTTTCGCCAATCCTTTTCACGTATAAACGATTAATCAAGCATATGAACTCGGTTTCCGACCAATATAACCGCGTATCCTCTCGACTAAGTTTATGTCTAAAGCAAAGTCGTGAGTTTCGTTGTTTAGACCGTTAGATGATGTCTCACGCTAACAATCTAAACAACGATCATTAAGATCAACACCTTGCGAATAGCAAATCCCAAATCTATGTCTAGAGTTTAGTTTTTAAGAGATAAAATTGTTAGGTCATGATTTGTAGAATCTATGTCTAGAGCAAAACAAATCACACATGGATCATTAAGAGAAAACAACATCATCTATATTGATCAAAGACTTTGTTCATATACAATAGATCAACAGCAATACATAAAACTAGGATCAACTACCTCTAACCTCAACATTGAGTGTTTAGCTACCACTTCTCATGGTAGATTGGATAACAAGTAACGAGAGGAGATGAATGAGCATCCACGGCGAATAATCGAGAATGGATGCGACTTCAGCTTCTCCAAGTGAAAATACACTCTTTGATGATCAAAATACTGTAAACTATGTTTTCTACTGAAAATGAACAAGATCCCCCAAACAAATAAAGTGAAAATCTATTTATACACTTCTGAATTCTGCATGATTCTCACTGCGAGTGCATCATTCGCACTGCGAATGAGAGAAAATGGCACCTCAAGTGCCTCTGAGACTTAAACCGCCCCAAGCAGAAATTGCGCGTTCGCAGTGCGAACCATTCCTTCGCACAGCGAATGATTCGCTAGCTCATTCGCACTGCGAATAAACTAGCGAGCCAGGCCAATCAAAATCCCAAACTTACTGCCTCTCTTCGCCAGCATCTTCGCACTGCGAAATAACCAGCGAGCCTTCGCCGGACCCTCGCCAGGAGTTCGTAGTGCGAACCTTTTGTCATTTCAAAACTGGAACTTTCTGCCACCATTCGCTGGCGCCTTCGCTGACGTTCGCAGTGCGAACCTTCGCTGGGCCTTCGCCAGATTCTTCGCACTGCGAATGCTCTGTTGCAGCAATAATTTCAGTGGAACTTGCATCCACTCCATTTGTCTCACACTTTTGCTCCTTTTATGCCTAAACCTGCACATTAACACACAAATTACAAGCTCCACACATGTATTCCAATGTACGCACTACAACACAATTAACCCCTTAAATCACCCGATTCCGCATGGAAAGTTAATGAAAAATGCCAATTATTGTATACTAATATAAAGCATGTTTGACATCTAACAAACTCTCCCCAACTAACTCTTTGTTTGTCCTCAAGCAAAGTATGCCTCTCACGAGGATTTGCTCGAGCACTCAATTCGACCAAGACGCGAAAAACGGCTCAACTAAACAATGATCACAACAACGCACAATTACACAATTCAAGAACCTACAATGTAAAAGAACTTGCCTCTTAAACAATTTCAAACAATGTTTCAAGAGACAACTAACCCATCATACACATGTCATTCTACACTCCTCTTCGAAAAAGGATTGAAGGTAAACGTGCATGCAAGCACGGGACAAATACACTCAAATGACCAATGATGCAAATACTAAGCAATTCATACCATATCTCAATGAACACAAAAGAAATCATGGAAGTAAAAGATCACTAAGGACTTTAAGGTTGTAGCTTGGTCGGGTAAACAAAAAAGGGACATTTCTAATGGTCTTTGAAACGAAATTGCCGACGCAAAAGAACATTCACTATACACATATTTACACACCTCAACTTCATTTCACCAATTTTTCATTACACCCTCACAAACCACCGTGCACAATTATTGACTCTACATTTTTTTTTCATTCAAGCAAGCATTTTCTCATTTGTACAACATATTCACACTCTTTTCTTTACATGCCTACTTGAATTTTTTTTTCCTTCAAAGGTTCAAGAAGAAAATGTTAGAAACTCACCAAATTCAGTGATGAACCAAACTTGCAAATTATGTACATAAAACAAGTTCATCACTAAACTGAGTTCTACTGTTTAGGCTCAAAGGGGCTATCAAATGCTCACTACTCACGGGTGAATTAATATATGGACATGGTTGTGCTCACTTTCAACAAGTGCCTTGATCACTTCTCCTACTTCCACAAAATCACATGGTCACAAGATAAGGCATGAATTAAAAGTAAAAACAACACTCATCAACAATCCTTAGCATATAGTATACTTTGGAGGCTTCTCACTTTTAATGGTTTTTGAACCTAAAATGACACATGCCTTCAAAGGAAGTTGTAACATGAAACAACGTTAACAATCGCACAAGACACAAAGTTCTAAAACATACAAAATTCTCGAACCAGGTAACGATGTACCTTGTTGCAACACAATGCTTAAGATACTATCATAGCCCTCACATCATGGAGGAATCTTTCTTTAAAATCAAGAGTCTCCAACCTAACTTCCAAAATTCCATCATAAAAGAAGGAACATTAACATGAAAACATATTAACAATTTAAGTAAAAGTGAAACAAAAATAATTTACTCAAAACGCTTATCATTACTAATAATAATAAATAATGTGCTTGGTGTAAGAACACCTACAATATCCAAAATGGTACCACTAGGGTACAAGTACACCAATATCAAAATATTCCACTCTGTGGATACAATAGACTAGTAAAAGCTGAAAAATACAAAATATAAGAAAACTTCACTTTGGAGACCAAAGGAAGTACACACATCTGAAAATCCCAAAATTAGTCCTCTTCGGACTCAATCTCCAAAACCTCGGTAACCATCTCATCCTCATCAGAAGTATTACCAGAGACCTCCACATCGGTGCCATCACCCTCTATCTCATCACCATCTCCATCCTCATCAGCCTCCTCTCCAGCAGGACCACCAGCTGAATCCTCTCCCCCTCCGAAAACTGGCCTGGCCTCAGGCCATCCAGCATGTGCGAGGAACTGCTCCCTCGACATCATAGTATGCTCATTAGAAGGGTCACGGATCTGCAATTGGAGAACCTACAAAGAATCATGAATATCAGTCATGGCACGCTGCTGGGCAGCCATCCAATCCCAATTATATTGGCAGATCTCCTGCTGATACGGATAGAAATTCGGCGACTCAAATGCATCACCACCACTCGGACCAGCCCCTGTAGCAGCAGCAGCCCCTGAAGACTCAGTCCTACCACCCTTTGGTTTGCAAAATTTGTCAACATATCGATCATCGATAGCCGACGTGATAGTGACCTGACGACGCGAAGGCAAATTAACACCAGCCTCAGCACATAAGGTCATGATTAGGCACGAAAAAGCAAGAGGGGAATTTTTCCTCGAAGCGTTCCCTCCAAATCCACTCTCGACAATGGACCTTATTTCATCTGCTATTATCCCCGCGACATCAATTTCGACGTTTGTAAGGATGTTGTGCACAAGGTGAGCCAAGGGAATCGGAACGGTAGAGGAATGTGACTTTGGCTTAATGTTGGTCACAACCAAAAGTAAAACAAGCTGAGCCAAAGGTAACATGTCCTCTCGATGATACCTCACAGCAACTCCCGAATGGTTGAACTTCACATTTTTACCCGGGCGCAACAAATCAGAGGTCATTTGTCCGATATCCCTGTTGCGGTTAAGGTTCCTGTGGTAATCGTCTTCCTCACTGGCACGCAATGGAAGAGGGTCTCCAAGCACTCGATTAATTGTCCTCCTGTCAAACCTCACAGTTCTCCCTCCAACAACAGTAGTCCAATTAAACAGATCCCCCTCATCAGGAAGGGCGTTGGCATAGAATTCTCGAACCATCTCCATATTGTACGAATCAAGGGGCGTTATCAGCTGATCCCACTTTTTTTCATGCAAGAGGGCAGCTACCGATCGATAAGTCCCTTGATCATTCAGAATAAATCTCTTTTCAGCAAGGATGGTTCTTGTCTCCAAAACCTCATATCTCTGCGCCTGCCTAATACCCTTGAAACGAGTGTCATCGAAACGAATCGGAACCTGTCTGGATGTTGATGTTTTCCTTTTCTTAATCATGGTTTTAGGACCCATATGCACAAATGACAAACAAATCCACACAAAAACACCAAGACAGATCATTAGAAAATAAGACACACATGCATCAGAATGAACTAAAAAAAACAAAAATCTGGGCTGCTCGCTAGAACACTCGCACTGCGAATCCTGGCGAACGCTCGCCCCAGATTCGCAGTGCGAACAAGCCAGCGAATGCACGAAAACTTTGAAAAACAATTGCAGACCCAGATTTCATAACATAGAATGATTCTACATGTCATCAAAACTCAAAAACCAGCAAAAATTTTGACATGCATTGAAAAACCTAACACATAATTCTAACCCAAATGCTTAAAGATTTCTCATGTAAATTTCCAAACAAAATCAAAATAACAGAAAGTACATAGAAACGAAATTCAAACCTTGTTTAGAATTGGCAATTGAGAGAAAGAAAAACTTGAGAAAAGGACAGAAAATTGCATGTGAGAGGGAAGGAAGACTCGAGGTTTTCTCTTTTTCCTTTTGGTTGAAAGTGAGAGGCAAGGACTAGGGTTTGGTCCCCCCAAGTTCTCAGAATTTCAACATGGGTCTTGGGCCTACGTGCAGGCCCACCCATAACCAAAACCACTTTTAATGATGTGGCAGCAAAACCACCAAGTCTGGTTCGCTGATGTTCGCAGTGCGAATGGCCAGCGAATGCTCGCCCCAGATTCGCAGTGCGAACAAGCCAACGAACAAGACAGATTTTTCAAAATTTTTGGTTCTGTCTTGCTGCCATACTGCACATGATATAATACTTATAAAAACACACTAGTCTCACAAAAATGACTACAAACAGCAAATAAAAGCAAAATACTTACAATGTTGGGGTGCCTCCCAACGAGCGCTTGTTTAACGTCGGCTAAGCTCGACGGTCCACCGCAATCTCACGGATCGCGGAAGGGAACAATTGCGGGATTCCGCACGAAATCACCTCCAAGGTACACTTTCAATCTTTGGCCGTTCACAGTCCAATTCTCTTTGGTCGTTGTGTCTTCAATTATAACTGCTTCATAAGGCTTGATTTCTAGGATCCAAAACGGACCCGACCATTTAGACCTTAACTTTCCCGGGAACAATTTTAACCGAGAATTGAATAGCAGGACCAGCTGTCCCACCTCAAATTGCTTGATGATTATTTTTTTGTCATGGTAAGACTTTACACGCTCTTTGTATAGTTTATTGGAATCGTACGCCTGAAGGCGTAATTCATCCAATTCCTGTAATTGCACTTTTCTTTTTTCGCCGCTAAGAGTTGGATCAAAATTCAAAAATTTTAAGGCCCAAAACGCCTTGTGCTCCAACTCCACCGGCAGGTGGCAATTCTTACCATACACAATTTTAAACGGTGTGAGACCGATCGGAGCCTTAAAAACGGTCCGATACGCCCACAATGCATCATCCAATTTGTTGGCCCAATCTTTTCTCAAGGCCGAAACAGTTTTCTCCAAAATACGTTTTATCTCACGATTGGATACCTCCGCTTGACCATTAGCTTGAGGATGATATGGTGTGGCAACCTTGTGCTTCACACTATACTGCTCCAAAGCTTTGTCAAGCTGAGTGTTACAGAAGTGAGACCCTCCATCACTTATTAACACTCTAGGAGTACCAAAACACGCAAAAATGTGTCTTTTCAAAAATTTCACAACAGTTTTACCGTCGGCTTTAGCGCAAGCTATCGCCTCCACCCACTTAGACACATAATCAACGGCGACCAAAATATATTCATTGGAAAAGGAAGATGGGAATGGACCGAGAAAGTCGATCCCCCAACAGTCAAAAACTTCGATTTCCAACATATTCTGTAAAGGCATCTCGTGCCGCCGTGAAATTCCTCCACTTCTCTGGCACCTGTCACAACTTAGGGCATGCGCATGCGCATCTTTGAATAAGGACGGCCAATAAAAGCCCGATTGAAGGACTTTAGTGGTCGTTCTCAACCCATTAAAGTGTCCTCCATACGGAGAGTTATGACAGTGCCACAGAATATTCGTGGCTTCCTCCAATGAGACACACCTTCTTAAGAGGTTGTCGACGCCAAGTTTGAACAAATAAGGTTCGTCCCATACGAAAGACTTGGCATCAGACAAAAATTTTCTTTTTTGGTGGTACGTTAGACCGTTCGGTATCAATCCGGCGGCTTTGTGGTTAGCCATGTCAGCGAACCACGGTCTAACCTACACTCTAAACAATTTTTCATCCTGGAACTCCTCTTTTACCTCAAATTCATTCTTGGTCACGTCAACGTTGCCCAGGCGGGATAAGTGATTCGCCACCAAATTCTCGGATCCTTTTTTGTCACGAATTTCAAGATCAAATTCCTGTAACAAAAGGATCCACCGAATAAGCCTTTGCTTAGAATCCGGTTTGGTGAGCAGATACCTTATAGCCGTATGGTCCGTGTAAACGATGACACGTGAACCAATCAAATAGGAACGAAATTTCTCCAACGCATACACTATGGCAAGCAACTCTTTCTCAATTGTTGCATAGTTAATTTGAGCCTCGTTTAAAACTTTACTCGCATAATGTATAGCGTGTCGTTTTCCTCTGACCCAAAACAACCCCAACCGCATAATCGCTAGCATCGCACATTAATTCAAAATCCAATTTCCAGTTAGGTGCAACGATTATCAGTGAGGTAGTTAAACTCTTTTTCAAAAAATTAAATGCAAAAAGACAAGACTCGTCAAAGTCAAAAATCTTACCTTGGACGAGCAAGTTGCTCAACGGCTTTGCGACCTTTGCGAAGTCCTTGATGAATCTACGGTAAAACCCGGCGTGTCCAAGAAAGCTCCTTATACCTTTGACATTCATCGGTGGTGGCAAATTCTCAATAACGTCCACCTTGGCTTTATCAACTTCAAGGCCCTTTGAAGAAACTTTGTTACCGAGCATAATTCCCTCGTTCACCATAAAGTTGCATTTTTCCCAATTAAGCACCAAATTGGTTTCCACACACCGTTCCAACACCGTATCCAAACTTTTCAAGCACAAATCAAACGATTGTCCAAAAATGGAGAAATCATCCATAAAGACCTCAATTGTCTTTTCGATCAAATCCGAGAATATAGCTTGCATACACCACTGAAAAGTCGCCGGTGCATTACATAATCCAAATGGCATCCTCCTATAAGCGAAGATTCCAAAAGGACATGTAAAAGCGGTTTTTTCATGATCCTCCGGGTTCACAATAATTTGGTTGTAACCCGAATAACCATCCAAAAAACAGTAGAATTGTTGACCGGAAAGCCTTTCGAGCATTTGATCCATAAAAGGTAGAGGGAAATGATCTTTTCTCGTAGCTTTGTTCAACCTACGGTAATCAATGCACATTCTCCACCCGGTAAGGGTTTTTGTTGGAATTAGCTCATTTTTCTCGTTTCGGACCACCGTTAATCCGCCTTTTTTCGGTACCACATGCACCGGACTAACCCACGGGCTGTCAGAAATAGGATAAATCATTCTGGCATCTAACATTTTCACCACTTCTTTTCTAACCACTTCTTTCATGATTGGATTTAACCGGCGTTGAGGTTGAGCAACCGGTTTAAAATCTTCCTCCATGAATATACTGTGCATGCAATATGAAGGGCTTATGCCTTTGAGATCGGACAACGTCCATCCCATTGCATCTTGATTCTTTCTCAACACTTGAATTAAGCGGCTCTCCTCGTTTTCAGACAAAATACTACTTATGATCACCAGTTTATTACCACCATCATCGAGAAAAGCATACTTCAAGGTTGACGGTAACACTTTCAGCTCAAGTTTAGATGGTTCATCATTAACCACTTTTTTTAGAATTTCCTCTTCATACTCCCAAGGTTGTAATTCTTCCAAAGCTTCAAACTCTAACAAACACTCTTCAAGGGCTTGCTCTCTTCAACCGAGAATATTTCCAAGGAATCATCCAAAGCTCTTTGTAAAGGATCAATGACATGAATTTGCTTTGTAACTTCCAAACTTGCTTCCTCCGTTGCATCGATCCGGAAACAATCACCTTTATCTTTCTTGTGCTTCATGGCATCATAAAGATTGAAACACACCTCTTTATCTTGGACTCTCACTTTCATGAGACCATTGTCCATGTCAATTGCCATTCGGGCAGTTTTCATGAAAGGCCTTCCAAGAATCAAGGGTGCATCCTCATCCTCCTCCATTTCAATGACAACAAAGTCTATCGGAAACAAAAATTTGTCCACTTTGACCAACACATCTTCCGCTACACCGTGAGGACGGGTAGTGGATTTATCGGCGAGTTGCAACGTCATTTGTGTGGACCTCAATTCCATGTGTCCTAACCGTTTCACAATCGACAATGGTATCAAGTTGATACTAGAGCCCAAATCAATCAATCTGTTGCCCACATACATGTTTCCTATCGTAACCGGCAATGTAACTCGTCCCAGATCACATTCTTTCCTCGGGAGAGTCCGTTGAATGATGGCACTACAACTTGCATCTACCATAATCGTCTCTTGATCTGTATACCTCTTCTTCTTAGTAAGGATATCCTTCATGAATTTCGCATATTTAGGCATTTGCTCCAAAGCCTTGGAAAATGGAATATTTATTTGTAATTGCTTGAAAATATCCATAAACCGAGAATAGTGCCGCGCACTATCTTTCTTTGTAGGAGCATAAGGATATGGTAAATGTTGAATCGGAATATTGTTCATCGACTCTTTTCCCTTCCTAGTTCTCTTCACTCTTTCTTCACTCTCTATTTTTTTTCTCATTCTCACTTTTTTCTTTCTCATTTTCAACTAAAACACCTTCAACATTTTTTTCTACTTCAATCTCATCACTCTCTTTTTCTTTTTCATTTTCAACTACAACCTCCTCCTCCACTACTCTCTTACCTACACCCATGTCAATCTCTCTTCCACTTATTGTGAGAATTGCTTTGCAATCTTTAGGATTCGGAAGCGTATTTTCCGTAAAGTGCCCTTTTTATTGGTCGGCCAATTGTTTTGATAATTTCCCGACTTGTGTTTCAAGATTCCTTATGGCAGCATCGGTGTTCTTTTGGTTGGAAATTGTCATTTGCATAAATTGTGTGAGAGTGTCTTCCATCTTTGTATTTCCAACGGGAGCTTGCGGAGGTTGAGTGTAATTTTGATATTGTTGACGGTTTGATGGTCCGGCTTCTTGCGGTCTCCATTGTTATTGATAACCTTGGTTAGCCCTTTGTTGGTAACCTTGGTTGCCTTGTTGATACGGAGGTCGGGGTTGGTAACCTTGATTTCCCGCGTAGTTTGCTTCCTCCACAACGGGAGGACAATAACCGGTCGGATGGTCACCTCTACATAATTCACAAACTAACACTTGCACATTTTTACTTGAAGACTCATGCATCTCTTTGAATTGTTGCGGCAGCTTAGACATTTGCTTAGTCAACAACTCAACCTGTTGTGATAATAATTTGTTCTGCGCAAGGATAACATCGCTTGTTCCCAATTCCAACACTCCCGGAGTTCGTTGAGAAGGACCACGGTTGTGACTACCTTGATGATTGTTCAAGGCCATCTTATCAATGATAGTTGTGGCTTCCGCTGCGGTTTTACTTAACAAGGATCCACCCGCGGTGGCATCCAACAAGGTTTTGTGTACAAGTTGCAGCCCATTTCTAAATATATGAATTTGTGACAATTCATCAAAACCATGGCCTTTGCACTTACGTAACATTGATTTGAACCTCTCCCAAGCTTCGTTGAGAGATTCATTTGCTCCTTGTGTGAATACCGCGATGACGGTCTTTGCTTCCATAAACCGAGTGTGAGGGAAAAATCTCTCCAAAAATTTCTCTTCCAATGCGTTCCAATCCGTCATTATGGCCGTTGACTGATCAAGATACCATTCCTTTGCCTTCCCAATGAGGGAATGCGGGAATAGTCTCTTAAACAGAGATTCCTCTTCTGCTTCCGGTGCACCAGTCGCTCCCGCTATTTCATAGAATTTTGTAAGATGGGTAAAAGGATCTTCATGATCCATACCCGTAAATGGACTTTGATATAACAGTTGGATAATACCGGTCTTCATTTCAGCATGACGACCGTTTTGTGCATGGCGAGCGAACTGAGCAGTGTGTCTCGGACTATTTGTACATGGCCTAGAAGCAGGTGGTGGTGGTGGTGGATCTGCCTCCATAACTGGAAGTATCTGTGGAACAGGTGGTAGTGTAGAAGTACTTTTCTCTTGTTCTCGCTTCTGTCTCGCTAGCTGCCTCCTTCGTCTAGTTCTGCTGTTGATTCTACGAGCGGTTCTCTCAATCTCAGGATCGAAAAGAAGTTGGTCCGCCGGTAGTTTCCCTCGCATAAACTAAGTCTGCACACTAAACAAAACAGATTAACAAGTTCAAGATAAATGGTAACAAGCTTAAAATAGCTCAACTATCGCAGTGCTTGCAATATCACTAAACAATCCCCGACAACGGCACCATTTTGTTAGTAGAGTAATAGTGGGGGATTGTTTTTAATCGTATCCACAGGGATTGTTCGATATTTGATGCATGCCTTTCAATAGTTGTGATATTCTAAGTTCAATGGTTTCAAAAGTTTCTCAATTGTTGTTAACATTCACTTGTAGCAAAGATTAATTGGTGACAAAGATTTTGTAAAAGTTTTGATAAAAGCATGTTAAGGTTAGGTTTCGCCAATCCTTTTCACGTATAAACGATTAATCAAGCATATGAACTCGGTTTCCGACCAATATAACCGCGTATCCTCCCGACTAAGTTTATGTCTAAAGCAAAGTCGTGAGTTTCGTTGTTTAGACCGTTAGATAATGTCTCACGCTAACAATCTAAACAAGGATCATTAAGATCAACACGATGTGAATAGCAAATCCCAAATCTATGTCTAGAGTTTGGTTTTTAAGAGATAAAATTATTAGGTCATGATTTGTAGAATCTATGTCTAGAGCAAAACAAATCACACATGGATCATTAAGAGAAAACAACATCATCTATATTGATCAAAGACTTTGTTCATATACAATAGATCAACAGTAATACATAAAACTAGGATCAACTACCTCTAACCTCAACATTGAGTGTTTAGCTACCACTTCTCATGGTAGATTGGATAACAAGTAACGAGAGGAGATGAATGAGCATCCACGACGAATAATCGAGAATGGATGCGACTTCAGCTTCTCCAAGTGAAAATACACTCTTTGATGATCAAAATACTGTAAACTATGTTTTCTACTGAAAATGAACAAGATCCCCCAAACAAATAAAGTGAAAATCTATTTATACACTTCTGAATTCTGCATGATTCGCACTGCGAATGAGAGAAAATGGCACCTCAAGTGCCTCTGAGACTTAAACCGCCCCAAGAAGAAATCACGCGTTCGCAGTGCGAACCATTCCTTCGCACAGCGAATGATTCGCTAGCTCATTCGCACTGCGAATAAACTAGCGAGCCAGGCCAATCAAAATCCCAAACTTACTGCCTCTCTTCGCCAGCATCTTCACACTACGAAACAACCAGCGAGCCTTCGCTGGACCCTCGCCAGGAGTTCGCAGTGCGAACCTTTTATCATTTCAAAACTGGAACTTTCTGCCACCATTCGCTGGCGCCTTCGCTGACGTTCGCAGTGCGAACCTTCACTGGGCCTTCGCCAGATTCTTCGCACTGCGAATGCTCTGTTGCAGCAATAATTTTAGTGGATCTTGCATCCACTCCATGTGTCTCACACTTTTGCTCCTTTTATGCCTAAACCTGCACATTAACACACAAATTACAAGCTCCACACATGTATTCCAATGTACGCACTACAACACAATTAACCCCTTAAATCACCCGATTCCGCATGGAAAGTTAATGAAAAATGCCAATTATTGTATACTAATATAAAGCATATTTGACATCTAACACAGAGCTAGAAAAACTTCGATCAGGATTTCATCCTCGTTTTCGAGGATGATGCCTGCTCTGCTTCCCATCGAGCTGGAGGCCCCGTCTATGAAGACGGTCCATTTGTGTTCCCCCTTTTTTGGGGTGGCAGACGCCACCATCTTTCGGATATTACTTGTGCTTTGAGTGCTTTCCTATTTTCGTATCAGATTTTGAACTCAGAAAGCTCCTCTGACCATTTGAGCATCCTGCTCGCCATGTCGGAACGGCCTAGCAGCTGCTTCATGGGCTGGTAAGTTCGTACCACGATTGTGTGAGCCAAGAAGTAATGTCTCAATCTTCTCGCCGCATTGATGAGGACCAAAGCGACCTTCTCGATTTGCTGGTACCTGAGCTCGGAGCCTTGGATGACCTTGTTAGTGAAGTAAATAGGTTTTTGCCCATCAGGGGTTTCGCGAATGAGGGTCGCGCTGACGGCCTCGGTTGCGACATCGAGGCAGAGGTAGAGTGTCACTCGGTTTCTTGTCGCGAGAGGACCGGTGGTCGCGAAAGAACTTGTTTGAGATGGAGGAGTGCTTACTCACACTCCTCGGTCCATTCGAACATCGCTTCCTTGCGCAGAAGTTTGAAAAATGGAAGTGTGTGCTGAGCAGATTTAGCTATGAATCATGATAGCAAGGTGAGAATCTTGTTTAGGGATTGGATCGATTTCTTCGAGTTTGGCCTTGAAAATTCAGAGAAGGCCCTGCATTTGTCGGGGTTCGTTTCGATTCCTCATTCTGTTAGATTGAAGCCGAGGAACTTGCCTGCTCGGACGCCGAAGATAAACTTCTTAGAGTTGAACCTCATCCTGCATCTCCTCGTCGGTCGAAGACCCTTTTGAGGTGGAGGGTATGGTCGGTTTCTTCTTGGCATTTGATGATCATGTCATCTATGTAGACTTCTAGCATGTCACCAATCTCCCTTCGGAAGACCTTGTTCATCGTTTGCTGGTAGGTAGTGCCGGCGTTTTTCAGGCCGAAGGGCATTACGTTGTAGTAATAGTTGCCCGACTCGGTCATAAAACTCATGTAGCTTCTATCCCCCTTCACCATGGGGATTTGTTTGTATCCCGAATATGCATTCATGAACGACAATAGCTTGAAACCTACAGAGTTTTTGACAAGAATATCTATGTTAGGCAGATGATAAGCATCTTTAGGGAAAATCCTGTTAAGATCAGTATAGTCAACACACATGTGCCATTTTCCATTAGATTTTTTAACGAGTACAACATTAGAAAGCCAGGTTGTGTACTGGGATTCCGAAATAAAATTTGCCTCTAGGAGGTCTTTTAAAGCTTTTTCAGCAGCCTCTGCTTTTTCAGGAGACTCCCTACGCCTACGTTGTACTACGGCCCTAGCGGTAGGATTTATGGTAAGCTGGTGGCAGGCGACGTCGGGGTCCAGTCTGGGCATCTCCACAGCGGTCCAAGCGAACATATCATCATTTTTCCTCAAGCAAGCCTTCAATTTTTTCCTCACGAGATCAGGTAGATCCGTGCCAATTTTCACGCCTTTGTTAGGGTCGTTGCCGAGGGGGATGACTTCAAAGTTGACGACGGGAATAAGGCGCATGGGATGAGTATGTTCCTCGTTGACCTCTGGTGTTGGGGAGGCTTCAACCACTGGTCGGGCTTCTCTCTCTTTCTTCTTCTATTTTTTCAGGTCCTCCTTATGAGGCGACTGTCCAGGTCGACTGAGTCGACGTGCTACAACGGCTTCAGTTCCTCCAAGGAGCTAGGGCGGGCAGACTTGCTGGCAGCTTTGGATGACGCGTTGATGGTGCTCAGTCCCTTCGAGGCTGCTTCAAAGCATTTCCTCACCGTGTAGTATTTCATCTTCAGATGAACTGTGGAAGGCATGAGGATCAGTTTGACTAGAGTTGGTCTTTCCAAGATGCATTGGTACAGAGAATGGCAATCTATGACTAAGAACTAGACCTTGGTCGACTTGGCGGTCTCTTTGTTCCCGACAGTAACAATCAGGTCAACGTAGCCCCACGGCCTTGTACAGCGCCTTTGAAACCCTGCAGATCGGAGCCCACATATGGCGTCAAGTGAGTCTCGTTGAGCTGCAACGTAGAGAAAAGCTACGAGTACATAATGTCGACCGAGCTTCCATGGTTGACCAATATGCGGCGAACGTCAAAGTTCGCCATTCTTGCCCTTACTAGTAAAGGGATGTTAAAGTTTGGGGCTCCTCCAGGGAGCTCTTCATAGTAAAACGTGATAGGGTTTGAGCCTCCCCGACTTTTGTCGAGGGTTGAGTTTGTGCTCGAACTGGCGTCGATCAGTTGTTCGAACTTCCTTTTCACCGATCCCACAGTCAACTTGTTGAACCCTCCGCCATATATTACCATGGAGACAGGGAAAATTTTCGATGTGCTATGTACTGCGAAGAACAGGGGGTTTTCGGCATCGTCGGGGACGTAGAAGTCCTCTGGCCGAGAGATGGACATGGCGACGGGCAAGTCGGCGGCGGCGACGGAGGATGGCTTTTCTTCTTCGATCTTCTGCGCTTCCCTGACGTCCTGCCGATGAGCCTCTCTCCTCTTGGTGTATTGTTACAAGTGTCTATCTCTGATGAGGATTTCAATGGCTTCCTGTAGGTGGATGCACTCTTCGGTCATGTGCCTGTGGCTCTTGTGGAACCGGCAGTATTTGGTCTTGTCCACGTTGGAATTGTCAAGTGTCTGTCTGGGAAAATGGACTCTGGCCCGGCGGAACTATGCCTTGGCGCACTCGGACAGGATGCAGTCACGGGAGGCGGCTAAAGGTGTGTAATCGGAAAAGCGACCAGCAGGTCCCTTAGACTCCCTCAGGTCGCGGGGCTTATCTTCCCTCCTTTTTTCTCTTCTGCAACGGGCAACTGTGTCATCATGCCTTGAAACCCTAGCATTTTCTTGGTGCCTTGAGTCCCGAGCGTTGTTAGCAGCCTCCTTCTCCTCGTACTGGATGTAAGCCTGGGCCTTAAGGAGGAGGGCTTCCAGTGACGAGGGTGTTTCGATGCCCACCGCTTTGACAAATTCACTACGGGGGCGCAACCCTCGCTCAAGCAGATATTTCTTCATGTCGTCGGTCGTGATGACCTTGACGGCTTCGTGGTTGAATCTCTCGATGTTGGCTCGGAGATATTTGTCATTCCCTTGTATGACCACCTCAAGTGTTACCTCCGACTTTGGATGCGATGGGAGACAGTGAAGTGCCTTGAGAACTGCTTTCCTAGGTCTTTCCAAGAAATGATGGACTCTTCAGCTAGGCTTTTGTACCAGGTCATGGCACCTTTCCTCAAGGTCGTGGGAAATAGTTTGAACTTGATAGCACCTCTTATGCCACGGTAGTCGAGCAAGGCATTGATATTTTCGAGATGCTTGTCGGGATCTGTCGTCCCATCGTATGTCCCCAGGTTCGAGGGTTTTTCCATCCCCTTGGGAAGGGGAGCGTCCATGATCGCCCGAGACAGCGGATCGTGGGGGTCATCCTCGTCACTCCTGAGTGGTGAGCATGGCGGGGAGTAGTCGTACCTTTCTTGCCGGGGGCTGTCCTCGCGGCGCAGTGGCGAATTCTTTAGTCGACTTTTCAGTTTTTGTGGGGGCGACCGATGGGTGTCGGGTCGTTCTTCGACCTTATTCTTCTTGGAAACCGTGGAGGCTTCAAGGGCTGTGGCTTTTTCAGCTGTGGTCGGCGTCCGGGTCATTGTGGCGACGGGCTTTGAGACTCGTATCATTGGTGTCTCCGCGGGGGGAGAGCGTTTACAGCGGTCTCTTTCCAAAGCTCCATTCCTCTTGTTCTGCAAATGGATCAAGGCATTAGTTTGGTTCAAGGCCGCGACTAGGGCTGCCATGGTCGTATCGGCGTTGGCCGACACCGGGATTGGGTGGAACTTCTCTGGCACCTTCTCCGGAGTATTTTGGACTTTCCGGGGGAGGCGGTGCATCCGTCTCTCTTCGAAGGCGTGATGTCTTCCAGAATTCGCATGTCGTTATCGGCGTCATGGAGGGGAGTGAAGGCGGATTTGTGACCAGTGTTGTCGTGTTAGTCGGCCATGATTGGTAGTTTTTAGAATTTTGCTTTAGTCTTTAGGTTTTAGAGAAAGAAAAGACGGGGGAGCAAAGGGTTCCCACAAACGACACCACTGATCTTACCGGGATCAGAAGAATCTTCAGTGGCCAACAACACGTCTTGGAGTAGCTACGGACAACAAAAGTAGATGGAGAAGGGGGTACCTGCAGACACTCCGACGCCCAAGAAAGTTCAGGCAAAGAGTGAGCAAGTAAGTAAATGGTGAAGATTGAATAGAATATCTGACCCTCTATCAAAAGAGGGTATTTATAGAGCCCCCAGCGCGGGCCCATTGGTCTCTGTTGTGGGCTGGATGTTCATTGCCACAACGGATGAGTGCCAGGAATTCCACGTGTGTGGGGATGAGCAGCACGTGCCCACCATCATGGGTCAACTGCTCTGCGTTCTCTGAGAGGTGCAAATCTTGCCCGTTACGAAGGGCACAACGTTTCCACGAGAACTGCAAGATCAGTTGGCCACATGTCCTCAGGTGAGGAGCGTGTAACACCCTAAATATCCCCCCGCGTAATTTAAATAAAAATAAAATTATTTTTCGCACAAACCTATTTAGGATGCCACAATTCAACATAAACACGCTCATGCTATCAGATATGCAACACATGTCCTTTTAAAAATTATTATTAACAATCAAAATTATAAAACTTCCATCAAGTCTAAACATCAACTTTATTTCTAGCAGCGGAGCATTAACAATTAATTAAATAATCAAAGTATAATCATGCTATAAAGTAATCATAACCAACATCAACTAAAGAGATATCCAAACAATCTTCGACCTAAAATAAAGGACATAAAAGTGTTCCAAAACCCCAGTGTTACATATCAGAGCAGACACCGACACTAAAAGCGTAAACGAAAGACTTTATCTTCCACTCACATCTGATCTTCTACAGCAGATTATCCGCACGTTACTCACATGGAAGCAACATTCTAACAGAATGGGTGAGATATCATAACTAGATAAAGGAAAGCATGATAAATGGCAACATAGTTCATCTCATGCATAAGTCACCCATTCAACAACATACATCCACACAGTCAATACCACCATCACAAAACGCAACAACAATCACAACTACGATGCAATGTAATGAGACTTATAACTTTGACTCAATGCATGTGGTACCATTGGATCCCTTTTTCATGATCATAATTCCCGTCGGAATTTTCATATGAGTGGCTCACACCCCACATGGGCACACGACATCCGTGATCGCTCACACCCCACATGCGTACATGAACACCTCAACAACAACAATAACACGATTCCATTTCAAGGAATCCAGATAAGGTGCTCACACCCCACATGGGCATACGACTTATCATACAACTTATGCAACAATATATGCATTAACGACAACATACAACGACAACAAAATGCATATGACAATCACATAGCTAATACATCATGCCACAACTATCCAACACACAACATATACCTGACAAAACATGCAACCTTCGTAATCCACAGCTACAACATGCATTCGCACAGCCGAACTCAATATTTCACCGTTCAACACATCGCAACATACACGAAAACACATATGGTGCATCGAATAGTTGGAATTATGTCATTGAAAATAATTTTAACACAAATTACATGAAATCATATTTACAATGATTCGAACGGCACGCGAATCGGACACCCGAAACTGAAGTTATGAATTTTTGAAGTTTTTCAACAAACACCGACACTGACATCATACACAGACACCACAAAACCCCCTTACACACTAGTTAATTTTAATTCCATAACTTGAAACTATTTTTACAAGAAGGTACACTGTATTAGCTTTCCACAGGTTCGAACGGCGCGTTAAACGGACACCCGAAGCTCAAGATATGAATTTTCGAAGTTTCTAGACAAATCAGTCCAGGGTTAATCGAATAACGATATATGGTTAACCGATTAACCACGCTAAAAATCAGATTTTTCATGTTTTAAACTATTCCAGTGTTAACCAATTAACCCATTTTTGTTAACCGATTAACCATGCTGCAGAAGCACTTTTCAGCTATATTTTTACACAAAAATCATTTTTCTTATCACCCAAAACCCCATTTTTCTCACAATTCATTTGGAACTCATTTTAACACGAAAAAACACTTTTCTAAAGTCTCAAATCCCAATCCTTTCAACCTCAACAATGGTTCTTCTCTTCCCCTTTGCCTTAACTCTCCTCTTTCTCTTTTCCTCTAAAACACGTATTGACAAAACACACATCTCAAATTCCCCTTATTATTATTATTATTATTATTATTATTATTATTATTATTATTATTATTATTATAATTATTATTCTCTTCCAAATAAATAATAACAAATAATAATAATAATAGTAGTTATTTAATCTAAATAATATCCACCCACTACTATTCAAATAAATAATTACTAACTAATATTACTAATTAGTTACTAACCACATCACCCACCCCTAAGCACTTGGTCACACACCCTCAACTATTCCCTCAAGGTCTAGTCTTAAGGTCATTACCCCATACTAAGGGTATCCCCAATCATAACAATTTACACGCAATCACATACATACACACCATATCACCTAATTCTAATTACAAAAAAAATAATTAAAATAAAATGGGGCATTACAACTTTCCCCCACTTAGAATATTTCCGTCCTCGAAAATTTACCTGATACGAACAACTCAGGATACGCCTCACGCATCCTGCTCTCCCACTCCCAAGTCATGAAAGGCAACACCATGAATAACACAAAACAACAAACCACCTCATCAATAACAACAACAAGATGCAATGCTCACACAATACACTCGACGACCAACTCAAGACGCAAAGAATAACCGAGTTACACACACATATGTTCACTCTTGAACCAGAATACAACACGATCGTTAGCTACCCGCACTCGAACCATCACCATAGGAAACGAGACAACAACAAAGATAAGAACATAAAATTCCACGACACAACATCGTCTTAACGACATCAACATAACCAGAATACCAACCTCGTTGTCACACAACATCAAGACAACAATTCTACGATTCACCAATCGAACATGTAACTAGTAGTACATGATTAATATTTAAACCTTTCACCATATCACTTCCATTCTGGAACGTCCAATGGTCGCATCATTCTTGCAGGTTCTAACATTCAACCTTTGAACTCTTACAAGTCACGCACGCATGTACGACCTGCGCTACATCACGCTTCTGCTGCGCACTCTAATTACTCGCAACTATCAAATCTACCAATTTCACATCCAACTTCTGACTCTCTCTAATATTCACCAGAAAATCATTGTTCACTTTTAATATACCCAACCTCCCACTCTACTGTGTTAGCTCACACACCAGACACAAGCCTCTGAACTGCTAACTCAATTCTAATTCTCTGACCATCAAAGCAAACATATGAAAAGACTTTTGACTTAACTCATCAGGCTCGACATTAACTTTACCAATAGGATAATTCGAGCCAAGGTCATAACTCATCAGGAATTCCAACCATCCTCGTTGTCTCATACTCTATTCCTTTCGACCAAACAGGTATTCTACACTCTTGTGATTACTAAACACTTCGAACCTAGATTCATAAAAATAATACCTCCAAATTTTTAACACAAATACAACCGCAGCTAATTCCAAATTTGAACAGGATAGATCCTTTCATGAATCCTAAATTGTCGTAAAGCATAAGCTACAGCTTTACCATCTTACATTAACACATTGTTTAAAATCATCATAAACACATCCCAATACCCCACAAACGGTTTATTAGGATCAGGCAGAATCAAAACTGGAGACGTAGTCAACTTTTACTTCAGCTATCTAAAACTTTCCTCATAACGAACATCCCCAAACAAACGACTTACCCTTCGCAAGTTAACTGAGATAATGGAAGTGCTAACTTGGAAAAGCCTTCCATAACCTGCGGTAATAACCAATTGAGTCCAAAAATCCTCTAATCTCCTTAACCAACTTCAGAGCTTTCTCATTGTAGAATTGCATCTACTTTGGATGGATCCACAACAATACCCTCATCTGAAATAACATAACCAAGAAAACTCACCTTTACCAACCAAAAATCACATTTCTATAACTTAGTATAAAACTTCATCTCTTTCAGTACTTGTAACTCAATTCTCAAATACTCTACACGCTCTTCTTCTGATTTTATAATAGATCAGAATATCCCCAACGAACACCACTTCGAACTTATCCAATTAAGTATGGAAGATACGATTCATATTCCCCCCACACACCCCAGGCACATTACAAACACCGAATAACATCATCATATATTGTAATACCCAAACCGAGTTCTAAAGATATGGATTTCTAAAACACTGAATAACACCCGAAACTGAAGTTATGAATTTTTAAAGTTTTTCAACAAACACCGACACTGACATCATACACTGACACCATAAAACCTCCTTACACACTAGTTAATTTTAATTCCAGAACTTTCAACTATTTTTAAAAGAAGGTACACTGTATTAGCTTTCCACAGGTTCGAACAGCGCGTCAAACGGACACCCGAAGCTCAAGATATGAATTTTCGAAGTTTAAAGACAAATCAGTCCAGGGTTAATCGATTAACGCTATATGGTTAACCGATTAACCACGCTAAAAATCAGATTTTTCACGTTTTAAACTATTCCAGTGTTAACCGATTACCCATTTTGGTTAACCGATTAACCATGCTGCAGAAGCACTTTTCTGCTATATTTTTACACAAAATTCATTTTTCTCATCACCCAAAACCCCATTTTTCTCACAATTCATTTGGAACTCATTTTAACACGAAAAAAGCACTTTTCTGCTATATTTTTACACAAAAAATCATTTTTCTCATCACCCAAAACCCCATTTTTCTCACAATTCATTTGGAACTCATTTTAACACGAAAAAGCACTTTTCTAAAGTATCAAATCCCAATCCTTTCTATCAAAATGACTCATAACCTTGTTCCGACTCTGACTCGCGAATCACAAACAACCAACAACACCAATAACATACAACAATCACATATATGATTCCAACAACGGAATTTACCACAATACATCATTCCATCATCAATCAAAACATCAACAACATATACAATTCATAAAGAATTCAATCCAACACACAACATCAATTTATCAAAATCATTAATAATGAATTGAGAAGAAACCAAAAATCATACATGTTAGAACCTACCCACCAATCATCATGGCAACCCTTAGATAGTTAGAACCCTACCCTTACCTTAGAGTTCTTGAAAAAAAAAGCTTCAACCTCAACAATGGTTCTTCTCTTCCCCTTTGCCTTAACTCTCCTCTTTCTCTTTTTCTCTAAAACAGGTATTGACAAAACACCCATCTCAAATTCCCCTTATTATATTATTATTATTATTATTATTATTATTATTATTATTATTATTATTCTCTTCCAAATCAATAATAACAAATAATAGTAATAATACTAGTTATTTAATCTAAATAATATCCACCCACTATTATTCAAATAAATAATTACTAACTAATATTACTAATTAGTTACTAACCACATCACCCACCCCTAAGCAATTGGTCACACACCCTCAATTATTCCCTCAAGGTCTAGTCTTAAGGTCACTACCCCATATTAAGGGTAACCCCAACCACAACAATTTACACGCAATCATATACATACACACCATATCACCTAATTCTAATTACAAAAAATATAATTAAAATAAAACGGGGCGTTACAGAGCGCGTGGGGAACATGTCTTCTCGTGGTTATAATGGATTTGACCTTTGTGTTGGACCATCTTCAACCTGAATTGGACTTGCCTGTGCCCGACAGTGAGCTATATAATACTTGAAAATTATCGAATTTTAAAAAAATTAATATTTATTTTAATATATTTTTTAAAAATTAGATCAAAAGGCATAGAAGATTTTTTAAAAATTTCGGTATTATGTATTTTTTAATATTTTAAAATTGTCTAGTTATTTACTTGCGAAATTTGTTACGGGTTGTAGAAAAAATCTGGATTTTTGTGCATTTCAAAATATACTCAACTTATCGGATGTTTAAACAATCGATACCTATTTTTATGTTTTTTTACGAAATATCTATTATCATTATCAGATTTTTTCGTTTGAGAGTGAAACTTTTAAAAAAATTTAAAAAAGATAAAAAATAAGAAGAATATTTTTGACATTATTTGAATATGTAAAAGTGCCCTATATAACTTCAATTATCTATCCATTAAAAGAACTGTTCTGGACTGGACCAATGGCTGGGCATGGCCCAATCCGCTTCTGCTCCGGAGCGGCCCAAATTACCTAAGTCCAATCCACAGAGGGGCAAAAGTTACCTTTCTGCCCCTCCAACCGGGCAAGGAATGCATCGTTCCTCCCCGGAATCATTGCCCGTCACGCACGGCTTCCTAGCTCCCCGGACAGCTATGGGCATGTGCCCGAAACTACGCTTATACCCGACATAATGGCTAGTTTCGGGCACCCTGTCCGACATAACGGCTAGTTTGGGTAGTTACCTATTCTTTGGGAAAACAGTTATTTTGCCCCGAAAATAGGACTGTTGGCCACGCGCTGAGGGCTCTATATAAACTCTCTCGCTTGAGAGAGTCAGGTATCCAATATTCACCCTACGAACTAATACTTTGTACTTGCCCCTTTTCTCTGACCCTTTCTTACTTGAGCGTCAGAGTGCCTTGCAGGTACATCCCCCTCCTCTCCATACGACCAGCATCCCAGACGCACTTGGTACAGGATCTGATCCAGCCTTCACGATCAGTGGCGCCGTCTGTGGGAAACATTGTTCTCCCTATATTTCTTTCCTCGGAAACCGAAGATCAAAACAATTTTCAAAGATCATCGTCATGGCCTCTCAAGATCGCGCCAAGGATGCTCTCCAAACCACCATCTTCCCCGTCAACAAATTCGACGTTGACGACCATTCATCTCTCCTCCGAGATGCCCGTATTCTAAGGGATGGAGCCACTGCTTCTCCTTCCTCTACCCCTGCTGATCGCAACAACGATCAGCCTTTACTTGACGTCCAGCTCGTTCCTGTTCCGTCCAACGCCGACCCGGTCGTGGCAGCTCTCCTGGAGGCGAACAACAAAACCAACACCCTGATTCTGCAGCAGAACGAAACAATCGGGGCGCTAGAAGAGTCAAACCATCCAAGATCCCCTCCCCCGGGGAGGAACCAAAGACGATCAAGGAGCCCGCAGCCCCGGAGAGATATCGACCGAAGGCTGCGCCAAGAACCTGATCCTCGCGCCGCCAGAAAGCGCGACCAGATCTCCCCGCGTGACCAGCGCTCCCCGGTCTACAAGAGGACTCGAAGGCACGAGCAATCTGCCCAGATCAGGTCCAAAGGCTGGGCCCGCTCACCTTCTCCTCGAAGGAACCACTCTCCTTCTCCCCGGAGGAACAACCGCCGCGAGCGTCACCTTCGGTCCCCGTCGTTCACCAGTTCTAACAGCGACGATGAGCATCACGGCCCATTGTCCCAGGAAATTTTGGCTACCCGTCTCCCTAAAGGCCTTGATAAGCCCCCGTCACTAGGCACATACAACGGGACCACCGACCCCGATGAGCACATCGAGAACATCAATGTGCTACTGGACTACCGCGGCATACGGGGCACTATCAAATGCCGACTATTTCCGACTATTTCTGACCACGCTCCGAAAGGGAGCGATGACATGGTACAAGCAGCTGCCCGAGGAATCCATCACTTCATGGAGACAACTGGGCAGGATGTTCTCGCGGCATTTCACAGCATCTCACCGTCACCCCAAGACTGAGGCTTCCCTCGGAGCCATAATCCAGGGAAAGGACGAACCTCTCCGCGCATATATCGAGAGGTTCAACAAAGAAGCAGTGCAGGTCCCTACAACGGACGAAATGAAGAAGTTTCTGCTCGAGCAAGGACTCCGCCCAGGTTCTGAGTTCTCTAAAGTCGTTGGCCTCGCACCTCCGAGGAACCTAGACGTCCTCCTCCTCAAAGCCCAGTCGCATATACAATACGAGGAGAAGGTTGTGGCCAGCGACGTCCGAGCATCACGCCATCAGAAGAACGATCGGGCCTCCAGAGGAGAGGAAGCCTCAACATCTCATCGGGGTGAACGGAGGCGCGAGGACCGCCCCCGTGACTCCCGCGACAACAAGGGACCCTCCGGGTGGTTCCACGACTACACCACCTGACCGTCTCCAGGGAGAAGATATTGTTCGAATGTGCCAATACGGAGTTCAAGCAGGCAGGGGTCCGCTTCCCCAAACAACTACCGGCCAGACCAAACGTGGACAAATCAAAATACTGCCGTTTCCACAAGAGTCACGACCACACTACCGAAGACTACATTCATCTGAAGAATGCTATTGAAATACTGATCAGAGATGGCCACCTGAAGCAGTTCGCGAAGAAGAAAGACGGAAACAAGTCTGTCATACAAGAGGTACTTCCTCGACCCAGCATCGAGAAGACCTCCCCGACCCTTGACATACAAGTGATCGGAGACAGCAATTGTTGGATGACCCCTGTCTACAACTGTCTCGCTAAAGAAGAACTTCCGTCTGACCCAAAAGAGGCCAGCGTAGTTAGGCGAAGAGCTTGCTCATACGTCTTGGTCGAAGATAAACTCTACAGGCGAGGAATCTCCATTCCGCTACTCAAGTGTGTCGAGGAAGAAATGGTCACACACATCCTGTGCGAAATCCATGAAGGAATCAACGCCCAACACCTCGGCGGAAGGTCCCTTGCCCGAAAGGCCCTTCGAACAGGATACTACTGGCTGACCATGCAGCACAACGCGAAAGAACACGTGAAGAAGTGCGATAAATGCCAATGGCACGGGGATATGCACCTGGCTCCACCTAACGAGCTCAAGGCTATGTCCTCCCCGTGGCCATTTGCCTGGTGGGTGCTGGACTTCCTAGGACCCTTCGTGGTAGGATCAAATCAGAACAAATACCTAATAGTGGACGTAGACTACTTCACAAAATGGATAGAAGCGGAGGCTCTAGCCAAGATAACTGCCCTCAACATCCTGCGTTTCTACAAACGAAACATTCTTGCACGCTTTGGCATCCCCCAAGCGATAGTGACGGATAATGGGACCCAATTCACGGACAGGAAGTTTCAAGACTTCATCGCCCAGCTAGGCACGAAGCAGCACTTTGCATCCGACGGGCAAGCTGAGGCAGCTAACCGAGTCATTCTTCGAGGCCTCAAACGAAGGCTGGACGAAACAAAGAAGGCATGGGTCGAGGAACTGCACAGCGTACTATGGGCTTATCGCACAACTCCACACTCTACAACCGGGGAAACACCCTTCCGTCTAGCGTACGGAACCGAGACCGTAATTCCCGTCGAAGTTCACATACCCTCCAGGCGGACAGATTCCCCCCTAGAAGAGGAGATGAACGACGAATCATTAAGAGAAGAACTCGACCTCGTCGAGGAAATCCGAACCGGGGCAGCCCTCTGCGAAGCCTCACTAAAACAAAAAATTACCATCAGGCACAATGCCACGGTGATACGAAGAGAGTTCGACGTGGGAAGCCTTGTCCTAAGAAGAAACCACAAAGACTCTCGCGAGGGCAAACTAGCCGCCAACTGGGAAGGACCCTATCGTGTCCGAGCAAAAACGGAAAATGGGGCCTATTACCTAGAACATCTCACAGGGGAAGAACTTGCTCGACCATGGAACGTCGAAAAGCTAAAACAATACTACAGCTAATTTCCGGTTCGACCCATCACAAAGACGGACGTCAGCTACCGACAACTATGCACGCCTAGGTACAAACGTCGCATAAAATAAAGCAGAACCCCGCTCAGTAGCGGGCAGGGTAACTCCTCGACGGAGGTCCTCGATTGAGCATCGTCGTCGTCAAAGTACCATGACTGGAAGAACCCCAGCTTGCGATGGGACGTTCACGCCGCGAACTCAGGCCTCAAATACGACCTGAGCTCTGCACCCCGCCGGGATATTCCCCGGCCGTTCGACCAGTTCCCCTCACTGCCGAACACATCTACTACGAGCAATCCCCCTAAGAATTCGCATAAGTCAAATACCCCCAATCACGGGCAGACATACGAGCATGAGTACAACACTTAGCAAAAAAATAAAAACAAGTAAATTCATGCAGATAACAGAATCAAACATATGATAATTTAACATAATAAGTAGCCACAAGGGCCACAATTGTAGTGAGTTACACCAAACGGGGGCCACACCCCCCAAAAATAAATTACAAGCAATTACTCGGCACGCAGGCCGGACAGATTACAACAACATCAAGGAAACTCCTCACTTGTCCATGTGCTCAACAGGCTCGGGCTGAGGCCCCTGGTCCTCCGCAGGCTGGTCCTCGACGTTCTCTTCCAGAAGAGCGTCGGGCATAACGATTTGGCCATCCTCGACATGCGCTAGATAGTGGGTACCCTCATCAGAAAGGTCAAGCCCGGGGTTCACCACCCGCAATTGAGCCACGACATTTCGGAAGGACTCGTTCGCAACGGCGATACCATCATCCTCGGCCATCAGCATACGGGTAACCAACTGGGATCTCGTCTTCAATTCCTTCACGTCTTCCGGATCATCTTCGCCTGGGGCATTGGCCGCCCTCAGCTCCTTGACCAGCTCCTCGGCAGCTTTCTTCTCTGCCGCCAGCGTGGAGTTGTCCTTCTTCAACCTGACCACCTCCTCCTCAGCCTTCTACCGAGCTTCGCCGGCACTCTAGGCTTCTTCCTTAAGGGACGCAATAGAAGCCCGGGCAGCATTGAGTTCGGACTCAGTCGCACAGTCCCCTTCAGCGTAAACAGCTGCCATCTCCAACATCTTGACCAAGGCAGAAGCGTCTTGGGCCACCAATGCCCTATTGCTCGGGCGATCCATACTTTCCAAGCGAAGAGACTCTGCCCGAGGCACGATCAGAGAGTTTCCTTCAAAAAACCTCATGTCATGGATGCAAGGAGGAAGCTCGAATTTCCCTTTCTCCGCTACCCGAGTGAGGTCCACGGCGTCAGTAATCCTTGGCCGCTTGGGTCGTCCGGTCAAAGACAGGGGAGATCCCCAGGGGGTAGGAGTGGGAGAAGAAGAGGTCCCCGTAGCGGACTGAACCGGAGGAGGAGCACGAGCACCAGCAAGCCGAGACTTCGGAGGAACTGCTCCAGCCTTGTTCCTCGCAAGAGCGTTCTTCACAACCCTGTCATGGGCCTGAGGCATCTCACCTGCACAAACAAAATACGAGTACGTTAGATACGAGGAAAATAAATAGCGCAAACAAATCTAAATAACTAAGACTACCAAGCAGCTTCTCGGCATCCTCTGGAGTATTGCACTCCAGCAGTGCCTTAATGTTGATGAATCGACGCTCAACCCTCTGACTCCCGACCTCCTCGAAGATCGGATCACCCTTGCTCGTCCAGCACGCAGCAAGCTGGAAAGAGTTGACCCACTTCACCAACTCCTCGTATGCCACAACGTCCTGCCCGCGTAGTTCGTTCGGTTGGAAAACATAGTTACTGGGCCTCTTGGCGAAGTGGTCGGGTGCCCAATGAATGGGGAACTTGTAGATTCTCTGCCCAATAACCTCTTCATCTCGTCGCGCAGGTCATTCCCATCCTCGTCAACCTCGATCTCCCAGACGTATGTACTGTCCTGGGCAGCTTCGGACACGGGCTCAATGACGTAATACCGCTCTTTAAACGTCTGTATCGACTCCGAGAATGGTTTAAACAACTTGCGGGGTTGCTTCAAAGAGACCCAACCGTACTTCCTCCCCGATAGCTACCTTTGAAGATGGAAGACAGTGAAGAACAAAGGGAGAGTAGCCCCTATGGAGAGATGCTCGCATACCAGCTCGAACGCCCGGATGAAGGCCAACGAGTTAGGATGCAGTTGCGTGGGGGCCAACTTCAAATGCACTAACACTAACTGCTGAAAATCAGTGAACGACAACCTCAGACCCAACTCCTTAAACGCATATTCATACATCGTGAAACGGTCCTCGAAGTTCATACAGACTCGTTCATCCGCAGAAGGGAAGTGCACCTTCCACTCTCCCTCTGATCCAACATCCGTGAAAACATCCCCTAAGGACTTTGCAAAGATGGACACATGCTCAGCGGGTTCGGCCACCTCCCACTCCTCCGCGGAGTCCCCGGCGACGTCCTCGTCCATGTGGTCCAACTCCTCATTGTAGCACCCCAAAATTTGCCCTACCTTTTTTTCTGGCTTATGTTTCTTTCTCATTTTTTGCATCTTTAGGTCATACTCATAATCATCTGCATTGGTCTTCTAAGACATGGGATTACAACATTTCTTTAAGTAAGGGTTTTCTATTTGCAAGAGGTTGAATTCTGCTCGTTGTAAGTTTTCTATTCAGGGGATCCATCAAAGGCTGTGGGCCATGGGTTCATTGGTGTGAATCAGGGTTTAACTCCTTCTCAGATCAAGACATTTCATTATTATTGCAAGTGAGAGTATTACTGGACATGGGTTGTGGGGTCTCAATATCCAAGTCCTTCTTTCATCAGGGTGCATTCAAGGAAGATCACGGTTTCTCATTCAAGGTTGAGTTGTGGGTTTCTTCAGTTTATTAAGCATTGGTTCATGTGGGGTTGATTTAAAAGTCAGGATCTGTGGATTTATTTTCCCAGATATTTATTCAGACAGATTCATGTGAGGATTCACTTGATCAAAGATTCAGAGGATGTGTGATTTAGGCGTTTTGTTTCAGTGGTAGTTGTGTGCCTTTAATCGGGTGTTGTGGAAAGTCGAGAGTTGGTATAATGTGGTTATCCTTTTTTTTAGAACCATTTCTCTTTGTCCATGTACAAATCCATAACCCATTTCCTATATCCATTTTCAAAAACTTTTTTAATCCATTTCCACCAAAAACCATATTATTCATTTAATCTTTTTTATCCATATTTTTCTATCCTTTACTAACCTTTTTTCCAAATATCCATTTGTCCACATAAGAATCCATATCCATTTTTCAACCCACATTTCATAAATATCCATTTCCATTTTAACCAATTAACCATTATCCATATCACTTTCTTTTAATCCATTTTTACCAATTTCCTAAGCTAATTGTCCATTAATATTCTTAAATCCATTTTCCCAATTTTCAATGTCCATATGATTTTCCATTATCCATTTTTTCTAACCAATTTTCTTTCCACATTCAAATCCATTTGTCAATACCCATATTCATTTTTATCCTTTTTTTTTTATCCATTTTTACCTTTTCTAATCCATTTTAATTTTTAGTAATCCATTTTAATTTTTTTTTAGTAATCCACAAAAATCCAAATCTATTTTTATAATCCACACCAAGTTGCACATCCTTCATGATTCTCCTACAGCTTCTACACAGTACACCTCTTGAACCAAAGCCATGATGATTCACAATTGCCAAACCTGCAAGAATATAATACATAGCAGCAAAATAAAGGTTTATGGCAGAGGAAAAAGAAATGCACCAGAGAAATACACAACAAATTGCATGTGCAAGTGAGACCCCGCATCCAACGTGCAAAACCAAAATGTGTACAAATCGTGACACACAAGGATCACGTAACAATTTCACAGCTCACTCTAACCGAATTTCAAGCTGAATACCTATCATACCCTCCCAATTTCTGGTATAAAGTTGTATCAGATCTGCATTTTTGATACCTCCACTCACCATAATTCATCCATCTTCACTCATCATCACGTCATCACCACCTTGCAGCTTCAAATGAATCGCAAACATCATAAACCTCCATGAAAAAATCTTCGCAAATCTGCAAAAATTGTACCAACAACTTAATTCAGAATCAAAATCGTCAACGTACAGCAGAAGCAGTTCGTGGAGAAAAGTAGAAGAAGAGAGTTCAATTCAAAACCATTTGAACCATCAACAACAACTCAGAACCGGTAGAAAACTCAACATCAATTCCAAGACTGCAACATCGCATCTTCACCAACAAATTCCATGCTCTGCAACTTAAGAATTTAACAGCAACAGATTCAACGGAATTGAAGCGAGTAGGAAGCATGAGAGATTTAACAATCACGGATGTAAGGAGAAGATTGAGAAATCAAAGAAGAAGATCGAGGACAACAAGCTTACCTTGTGGAGTTTTCGTCGCTCGCGGTCGAAGGAGCACCGGACTCTCTCCGGTAGGTACGTCGGCTTTGCTTTGAATTTTGTTGTCGCGATGTGATTGTTGTAGTTTTCATTGTTGGTGTTTGTTATTTGATTTGTGGTTGCTTTTTGCTTGTAACCTGAGATCCTTGGATTGATTGATTTCCATGGCGAGTTGTGCCGAGAGAGTTGAAGCGGAGGTCGCCCTGTCAGTTTGTCGCGGTAAGGTGAGTGTGTTGCGTGGGGATGCGGTGGCGTGAGGTGTGTTTTGTGACAGCACGATTTGAGGAGGACCGGTGGCGAAATTCACGGCGTAGATTGCAGATGATGGTGACGGTTTGTTGAAGAACAAGGAGGAGTGAGCGGTGAAACGATTTTGTTGTCGCCGGCGAAGTGAAAAAGATGAGTTGAGGCCGAACGGAGGGATGAGAAGGTTTCCGGCGGTGACGGCATGATGAAGTAAGAGGAGAGGGATGAAGTCTGAGCATAGTGGTTGGTTTTTTAGGTTAGGGTATTGTATCACCCATCGGACCGGGCCTAAGCACAATTTCCTTTCATTTTCGCACATCTCACAATTCGCTAATGCACCCCCTTTGGATTCAAAATAAGTCAATGGGCCTTTGACCGTAGGTCCATGCGCCTGCTCATTTTCCACACCCTCAGAATTCTGCTGCACCCCTTGTATTTGTTTATTGATTAGTTAGTTTTTATATTTTGTTTTAATTGTGTCATTTAATTGGTGATTAGGATTTTAATTTTAGAATTAACTTTTAATTTGGTTTTGGTTATTTCTTTTTAATTGGTTTTTTTATATTTTATTAGAAGATTTTTAATTAGAAGTTAACTTGAAATAATGTTAGAATTAGATTTTTCTAGAAATTAACTTGATTTAATCTTATATTTAAATACTAATTTTTATTAACTCTTAGGCTAATTTGTGACTAACTTTTAATCTTGATTTTTTAATTGTAGATTAATTTGCACTTTTACTTAAAATTTAATCTTCTTTTTAATTAGCACTTTAATTTCTAACTTGGTTATTATTTTGATTAATTGTTTTGACCATGATTTTTGATGCTTAATTTCTGATTAAATACTTGAATGCCTCTTGTTTGATTTTCTCTTCGTGATTGAGCTGTCTAATGTTTACTTGTTGATTTACTCTGTATTCACATGCTCCCTTAAGGCTCCTAGTCCGACTTAATTTCTGATTAAGCTCGGAGTAGGATAGACATTAGGCTCTCAATCCAAGCATGATAACATTAGGTAGAATTCCCTCCTAATCCTGACCTTAGGGCCATTTTGCATGATAACTTGTAGGATTCAGTTTCCCCTTAGACTTTCCGTGAGTCCCGACTCTTTTCTCTCGCACCCGTGCGATCGAGACTGATCCCGTTTTCCCATTCGTGGTCGTTACCACGAACTACGACTACCCTGATTCTTTATTCTCGTCTGAGTAAAGATACGTAAGCACAAGATTGCGTAGATCTTGGCGGGCTACCTTCTCCATTTTTCACTAATTTCCTCCCCTTGTTTCGTGGTCGTTCCCACGAACTACGTGAGCTCTGATTTCCTCTTTCTCGTCCGAGTGAGGATACGTAGGCACGAGGATCCCCATCCTTGGCGAGCACTCTTCTCTCGCACCCTTGCGATTGAGACCCTTCTCTCGTACCCTTGCGATTGAGACCCTTCTCTCGTACCCTTGCGATTGAGACCCTTCCACTTTTCTTTCACAACCTTTCTTTTTCACCTCTTTGTCTCTTTTCGACCCGTAGGTCGAACTACGACTGCTCTGATTTCCTCTTTCTCGTCCGATTGAGGATACGTAGGCACAAGACGGCGATGTCTTGGCGAGCAACCTTCCCCCCTAGTTCGTGTCCGAACTACGTTGACTCTGACTTTCCCATTGCACGAGGGAATACGTAGGCATAGGACGAGCGATGTCCTATCGAGTCACTTCTTTTCTTCTTTTTCTTTTCTTCTTCGTTTCTCCGTTCTTTCCGTTCTCGTTCTTTTCGCCAGTCCAGTAGCAGTGGAGTTCCAGATGACGACACCCTTTGATGCAGACAACAAGCGTGGATCTCATCGAGTACGATGGACGTGTTGGGTGCTAACACCTTCCCTTCGCGTAACCGACTCCCGTACCCGTTCTCTTAGTCGCGAGACCATGCTCTTTCCCTTCTTTCAGGTTTACGCAGTGTTTCCTTTCCCTCTCCTGGGATAAATACACTTTGCTGGCGACTCTGTGTTCTTTTGCGCCACTCTCGCGTTTGTACCGTTGGATGCGAATCTTTTCGGGAGAGACAGCTGGCGACTCTGCTGGGGACGACAGTTGACCTACGCTGGTCCTTCCCCTTTAGCGAGTCGATCCTAGCGCTTGTCTGTTTATCGTCTTTGGGTGTTTTTGTGGTGCTTTGCCTTATTGTATATTATTGTATTTGTTGTTTTATTGCTTTACTGTATTTACAGCTTTTACTGCATTGCATTGCATTTTATTATTGTCATACTGGATATTACTGTGCTGTACTGGCTGGTTTTCTGTTTGGCGGGTTGGGATGTTCTGAGAGATGAGCTCACTACCCAGGCTCGAGCATACACATAGGTTTTAGAGTGGATAGTCGTGACGCTTGCATGGGGGTGGCCATGTATTGTTGTTCATGAGACCCACAACCAGACGAGGTTCTATCAGGAGCTACCTGCTACTGTGCGTTGGTACAGGCCAGTAGGTATTCTCTTGAGGGATTGTCGACTCTGGAGACCATTCCCAAGGACTCAGTTGCGGCACTCCTCCCGGGATGTGACAGTGGCAGCCCACTTTCTGTGGCAAACCCATTGCACATTCTCGATCCGAGGACCCAATGCTGGGAACTCGCCATAGGATCCTTCTTTTTGAAAGTGAATCAGCAGATGACCTCTTTGATTGGCGGTAGCATTGTATCCTTCGGGCTGAATGTGCTATTGCTTCTCAAACCTCTGAAGCTGAGGATCTTTCGTTTTTGGAGAATCAGTTGAGGCCTCCTCGATTGATGATGATGCCAAACCAGAAATGGTGAACGTATCATCATTTCTCGACCTGAGAGCCCAGGATACTGAGGATCTTAGCACCCACATGTGAGAGGGGCGGGTTGTTTATAGGTTTGCAGGTAACCTTAACTTTCATCCTACCTGGTATTCTGGTTCTCTTATCAGTGTGGACTTATCAGCTGGGTATTTTGGTATTCTGATCATCCAGTATTCTGGTATTCTGGTATTCTCTTCAGAGCAGACCTTTGAACTTATTCAGTCAACAGCACAATAGTTATTCAAAATTTGTGGAAGCTTTGATCCTATGTCTGCTGCATTCATATTGCATTGCATTTGCATCTTGCATCATTTTTGCATATCTGTCTCCGGCCTGATCAGAGAACTCATCCATCCTTTGTCTGAACCGCAGTTGATTTCTAGACTTTCTCATCGGACTTGAATCAGCTTTTGGGGAGATCATCATGAATTCAGGGGAACAGAATCAGATTGTAACTAGGGCCGATGTTGAATTGATGAAGAGTCAGTTGGATCAACTTGTGGAAGCTATGGCAGCCATGAATAGGGGGAAAGCCGATGTTCAGAGGACTTCTGTGACTGGGAATGTCATTCCACCTCCAGCGAACAATGTTGCTCAAGCACAGCATGTGCAAATCCCTGCTGAGAATCAAGCTATACACGAGCGTACCATCGTTCGAGATGGGCATTCTTCTTCTCTTAATGCCACAGACTATCAAAGCTTTGCCTTCTCTGTGCCAGATTTCCAAGGGGTAGTTCCAAAGATTAAGCCTAAGGACCCACGGGTTGTTCAGTTTGATGAAAGATGTCGTGTGTTGGAAGAGAAGCTTGTTGCCTTAATGAAGTGTGATACTCTTGATCTGAATGCTGCAAGCATGTGTTTGGTGCCCGACCTTGTGTTACCTCCAAAATTCGAGATGCCGAATTTTGAGAAATACAAAGGGGATAGCTGTCCGAAGCTACATTTGGTGATGTTTAGCCGAAGAATGACCTCTCATGTCTATAATGATAAGCTCATGATTCACTGTTTCCAGGACAGTCTGAGTGGGGCATCATTGAGTTGGTATATGCAGTTGGGAAGTGGTAGCATCCGATCATGGTCAGATCTAGCCAACACCTTTGTGAAGCAATACAGTTATAATCTTGACATGGCTCCTAGCCGCCTGCAGTTGCAAGGTTTATCTAAAGCGGATAATGAATCATTCAGAGAGTATGCTCAGAGATGGAGAGAGTTAGCTGCTCGCGTTCAACCACCACTTTTGGAAAGAGAATTGGTTGATATGTTCAAGGATACTTTGCAAGGACCATACTTTGAAAAGTTGATTACTGTATCAAAATTCTCTGACCTGGTAATACTTGGAGAACGCGTAGAGTTCGGTATCAAGTGTGGAAAAATCCAAGGCGCCTCGAACTTCCCGGCTAGTGAAAGTGAATCAGTTGTCAGTTCTCAAGAGGAATGGGAGGAAGAAAGTAATTCCATCTGGGAACATCCACCATCTCATCCTCAATATTCAGATGCATCAACTGTTCAGAGTCAGCAATCTTCTGGATCTCAGAACCAATGGTCATATCGCCGTCAACCGCGTCAGCACGCCCGCCAAAGACCCAGGAAGCCAGAGAGGCACTTCACTCAATTGCCAATGTCATATCGTCAGATGTTGCCAGATTTGATAAGAGGTGGATTGATAGTGCCGAAGGAATTGAAGCCAGTGCCTTTTCCGTATCCACCAGGTTTTGATGCCAACGCCCGTTGTGATTATCATGCTGGGGCACAGGGGCATTCAACTGAAGACTGTAAGGTGCTTAGAAGTAAGGTCCAGACACTTCTTGACTCCAATATGTTCTCATTCATGCCTCAGGGTATTCATATCCACGACTCTCCTTCATCTAGTCATGTGGGTTCATCAGTTTAGGTTATGGAAGAAGACACCGAGAGCAGTGGTGCAAGTTTTTATCAGACTGACTTCGATGAGCAATTCTGAAGATGGCTAGTTCAGTAGCAAGTCAAGATTGGAAAGCCCAGTTCCCCGAAGCTGGCAATCTTTTAGATCATGTCATTTCTTTGCATTTGTAGTTTCTTTTCTGTTAAAGTGCAAACTCATTTGTAAAACTCGTCTGTTTTCAGTTGATAATGATAATGAAATGAATATGCATGTTTTGATTAAATCCATCTGTGTTCACTCATATTTTCTTTATTGATATCTAACCCTTGTTTAAGCAGGATCTGGGGGAGGATGATGAAATTCAATGACGCAGAACTTCTGATGGTATGCTTTTGGGACAAAACCTTGCTGATGATGTGCAGGCATTGTTTCAACTTCCCAAACACCGGAGATATAAGGAAGATAATCCCTTGTCAACCCCTTTGAGCCTAGAAGTAAGAGATTCTTTTTGAAAACGAAAAAACCCTCTATCTTAACCTGGGGCAGGGTAGGTGTCAGTTAATTTGATCGAGCGTTCAAGTTTCATAAGGAGTGTCCTATTCGAGGATCAAATCACAATGGTTATCCCTCACCAACCGAAGAGTGAGGCAGTCACAGCCCTTGCAAACAAGTCAGACAAGCCAGTGTCACACGATTTGTTCAAAAAAAAAAAGAGAAAAAGAATCAAAAGAAAGAAAGCCCGCTAAGTCGAAACTTGAAGACAAATGGCTTAGGCAAAAGTTAGGGCATCCCGCTGGACTTCGAAATCGAAAAATTCAAAAGAGTTAGTCCAGGAAAAATCAGGGAAAAACAAAAGAATGAAAAGCGAAAATAAGAGGAACAAAAGGAAAAATCCTCAAATAAAGAACAAGTCGTGTGTTTACAGACACCAAAGGCAAAAGGGGTGGCTGTCACTCCGAAAACCGTGTGGGTTCTTTCTATCCTCATACTATTCATTAACCTTTTTGATAGGTGAGCGCTTGTGTCGAGTTAGCTGAACGTAGGACTGGAGAACATCAAGGAGAATGGGTGGGGTTAAAACAAAACTTTGAGCCTTATATCCTTTCTTTCTCAAACCGTGAACCAGGCCACGTTACAACCTTCAAAAGACCTAATTGAAGCAAGGTTGTTTCGAAAGCATACTTCGGTAAAGATCGCGTCGAACCTGACTCCTAAAAGGATCTTCTTACCATTCATGTTGGTATCAGTGACACTTTAATTAGTGATTCATTCACTATATGTCACAAATTTTTTCCAGTGAACAGACTTGGATTTCAAAGCTGTCATATGCATTGCATTAAAATTGTCATTTTCAAAACGAAGTGTTTTACTTGCGAGTAAGTATTTGACTCAGGAAAGTTTCTGCAATGGAAGGATTGATCAATATAAGTGCAGAGTGCCTAAGTACTCCGTTTAGCAGGGGCAAGTCATTTCACAGGGGCAATTCATTCCAAGATTCAGCCAATCTGGGGCAATCAGGTCGAGATTCGACAAATCTCTCGAAGGTCAGTCAGTCAGAGGTACTCCTTCATAGATCAGCCAGTCAAGGGCAAAATCACTTCAAGGCTGGGGCAGGTCACCCCAAAAGCAAAAGGATATTTCTCAGGAGAACGGTTAATCAAGATCATGGGGCAAGATATATAAGATCTTCATGAGATCTCTCGAAGACAGGTTCCTTTATGGGCTATGCTGTATCAGGGCATCTTTTGGTCATGTCACATCTGCAGGGTTCATGCTGATGGTCGACGCGTGACGTCCCCGGTAGAGTTTCTCTCCCCAACAGAGTAAGGGTAAGAAGTAAGTCTCCAACAGAGGAGTAAGCTCGATGTTATCCCCTAGCAGAGTTGATGTCGTCAAACATTGTTCCCCAAGCAGATTACTTGGTGGTGGCTGGTACTCCCCAGCAGGTTAAGGGTGTTTCCCCGACCACAGGCTAAGTTCAATGATTTTCTCTAGCAGGTTTGCTGTTATTGACTCCATTCCCCGAGCAGGGGATAGTCATCTCAATGGCTTAATCAACAGTGGTTGACGTCCCCACCAGATTCAAAGTCCAATGGTTATTGGCACCTCTTCCGTAATAGATCTTTGGGGTCCATCTTCAAGGTTTATTCGTAATCCCCAACGGAGTGGGAGTTCTCTTCGGGTTTCATCTTCAGCAGTGGTTATATCAGGAAGGCCGGTCAGTGTGACTTCCTCGGCAGGGTTCGTAACCTCGGAGACAGTTCAGTTCGCCATCCCCAGCGGAGTTGGCCTCTTCTCTTCAACATTTATTTTGCTGGAGGGATCCTTTTGCATATAGTAAGCATTTTTGCATGGCATCCTCCCAAATGCGTAGCATTTCCACTTCGTGTGGAGCATTACGGCAAAATTCAAACATATGCATGCGAAGCATAAGCCAGATTTGGTACCTTGTACAGAAACCTGAATCAATTTTCAGTCAGACAGTGACATATCCCAAAAGAGAATGCCAAGCCATTCCCCAGCAGGCAATTTCTTCCCGTCAACCCTTTGACGATGTGTTCCGAGCTCAGGTTTCGTACCTTCGGATGTTTTCAGTTTCTTCCCGTCAACCTTTTGACGAGGTGTTTCTTGGGTTTCATCCTCTTTCCGTCATCCCCATGACGATGTATCCCTACAGTGGAATTTTCATTTTCTTTCTATCATCCCTATGATAATGTGTTTCTTGGGTTTCATCCTATTTCCGTCAAACCCCTTTGACGATGTGTTCCTACGGTGGAATTTTCTTTCTGTCATCCCTATGACAAGGTGATTCTTGGGGTTCATCTTCTTTCTGTCATCCCTATGACAATGTGTCTCTTCGGTCGGGTTTTCGTCCTCTTTCTGTCATCTCTATGACAATGTGGTTCTTTGGATAAATAATCGGTGCGGTTCTGGGGTTCACTTTTCTTTCTATGGGTTTCATCTTTTTCCTGTCATCCCTATGACAATGTGTTTTTTGGGTTTCATCTTCTGTCTGTTATCTCCATGGCAATGTGTTCCTACGGTGGAATTTTCTTTCTGTCATCCCTATGACAAGGTGTTTCTTCAGATATGGGTTTCACTTTCTTTCTGTCATCCCTATGACAATGTGTTTCTTGGGTTTCATCCTCTTTCTGTCATCCCTATGACAGGGTGTTTCTTTGGATAAATAATCGGTGCAGTTCTGGGGTTCACTTTTCTTTCTTGGGTTTCATCCTTTTTTCTGTCATCTCCATGGCAATGTGTTCCTACGGTGGAATTTTCATTTTCTTTCTGTCATCCCTATGGCAATGTGTTTTTTGGGTTTCATCCTCTTTCTGTCATCTCCATGGCAATGTATTCCTACGGTGGAATTTTTCTTGCTGCCATCCCTATGACAATGTGTTATCTTCATGACAATGTGTTATCTCCATGACAATGTATCCCTTCGGTCGGGTTTTCGTTCTCTTTCTGTCATCTCTATGACAATGTGGTTCTTCGGATAAATAATCGGTGCGGTTCTGGGGTTCACTTTTCTTTCTATGGGTTTCATCTTTTTCCTGTCATCCCTATGACAATGCGTTTTCTTCGGTTAGGTTTTCTTTCTGTCATCCCTATGACAATGTGTTATCTTCGTCAATTCCTTGACGATGTTGAGCTGTCTTCCCCGCAGAGTTGTTTGCTTAGATTTCTCTTTTCCCCAGCGGAATCATCTTTGTAGATCTGTCGATTCTACTTATTGTTGTTTGAAAGTCCACCTTCGGCTTGGTCTTTCTTTTTGAGCCCACCTTCGGCATGGTCTCATATCCTTTGTTTGAAAGTCTACCTTCGGCTTAGTCTTTCTTCTTCGAGCCCACCTTCGGTGGCCTCGTATTACCTTTACATCCCCCAGCGTAGTCCGCCTTCGGTTGGTCTACCCTTTTCGAGTTCGTCTGCAGCCGTCCTCGTAAACAACTTTTTTCATCATCCCCACAGGTCACAAATTTCCGGGTTCTTTTTGTATTCAATCACCTTCTACCTTGAATGTCTGAAAGCCGTTGCTATCATCCTTTCAGGTCCAAGTAGATTGAATAGGGGCAGCTGTAGCACCCCAAAATTTGCCCTACCTTTTTTTCTGGCTTATGTTTCTTTCTCATTTTTTGCATCTTTAGGTCATACTCATAATCATCTGCATTGGTCTTCTAAGACATGGGATTACAACATTTCTTTAAGTAAGGGTTTTCTATTTGCAAGAGGTTGAATTATGCTCGTTGTAAGTTTTCTATTCAGGGGATCCATCAAAGGCTGTGGGCCATGGGTTCATTGGTGTGAATCAGGGTTTAACTCCTTCTCAGATCAAGACATTTCATTGTTATTGCAAGTGAGAGTATTACTGGACATGGGTTGTGGGGTCTCAGTATCCAAGTCCTTCTTTCATCAGGGTGCATTCAAGGAAGATCACGGTTTCTCATTCAAGGTTGAGTTGTGGGTTTCTTCAGTTTATTAAGCATTGGTTCATGCGGGGTTGATTTAAAAGTCAGGATCTGTGGATTTATTTTCCCAGATATTTATTCAGATAGATTCATGTGAGGATTCACTTGATCAAAGATTCAGAGGATGTGTGATTTAGGCGTTTTGTTTCAGTGGTAGTTGTGTGCCTTTAATCGGGTGTTGTGGAAAGTCGAGAGTTGGTATAATGTGGTTATCCTTTTTTTTAGAACCATTTCTCTTTGTCCATGTACAAATCCATAACCCATTTCCTATATCCATTTTCAAAAACTTTTTTAATCCATTTCCACCAAAAACCATATTATTCATTTAATCTTTTTTATCCATATTTTTCTATCCTTTACTAACCTTTTTCCAAATATCCATTTGTCCACATAAGAATCCATATCCATTTTTCAACCCACATTTCATAAATATCCATTTCCATTTTAACCAATTAACCATTATCCATATCACTTTCTTTTAATCCATTTTTACCAATTTCCTAAGCTAATTGTCCATTAATATTCTTAAATCCATTTTCCCAATTTTCAATGTCCATATGATTTTCCATTATCCATTTTTTCTAACCAATTTTCTTTCCACATTCAAATCCATTTGTCAATACCCATATTCATTTTTATCCTTTTTTTTTATCCATTTTTACCTTTTCTAATCCATTTTAATTTTTAGTAATCCATTTTAATTTTTTTTTAGTAATCCACAAAAATCCAAATCTATTTTTATAATCCACACCAAGTTGCACATCCTTCATGATTCTCCTACAGCTTCTACACAGTATACCTCTTGAACCAAAGCCATGATGATTCACAATTGCCAAACCTGCAAGAATATAATACATAGCAGCAAAATAAAGGTTTATGGCAGAGGAAAAAGAAATGCACCAGAGAAATACACAACAAATTGCATGTGCAAGTGAGACCCCACATCCAACGTGTAAAACCAAAATGTGTACAAATCGTGACACACAAGGATCACGTAACAATTTCACAGCTCACTCTAACCGAATTTCAAGCTGAATACCTATCATACCCTCCCAATTTCTGGTATAAAGTTGTATCAGATCTGCATTTTTGATACCTCCACTCACCATAATCCATCCATCTTCACTCATCATCACGTCATCACCACCTTGCAGCTTCAAATGAATCGCAAACATCATAAACCTCCATGAAAAAATCTTCGCAAATCTGCAGAAATTGTACCAACAACTTAATTCAGAATCAAAATCGTCAACGTACAGCAGAAGCAGTTTGTGGAGAAAAGTAGAAGAAGAAAGTTCAATTCAAAACCATTTGAACTATCAACAACAACTCAGAACCGGTAGAAAACTCAACATCAATTCCAAGACTGCAACATCGCATCTTCACCAACAAATTCCATGCTCTGCAACTTAAGAATTTAACAGCAACAGATTCAACGGAATTGAAGCGAGTAGGAAGCAGGAGAGATTTAACAATCACGGATGTAAGGAGAAGATTGAGAAATCAAAGAAGAAGATCGAGGACAACAAGCTTACCTTGTGGAGTTTTCGTCGCTCCCGGTCGAAGGAGCACCGGACTCTCTCTGGTAGGTACGTCGGCTTTGCTTTGAATTTTGTTGTCGCGATGTGATTGTTGTAGTTTTCATTGTTGGTGTTTGTTATTTGATTTGTGGTTGCTTTTTGCTTGTAACCTGAGATCCTTGGATTGATTGATTTCCATGGCGAGTTGTGCCGAGAGAGTTGAAGCGGAGGTCGCCCTGTCAGTTTGTCGCGGTAAGGTGAGTGTGTTACGTGGGGATGCGGTGGCGTGAGGTGTGTTTTGTGACAGCACGATTTGAGGAGGACCGGCGGCGAAATTCACGGCGTAGATTGCAGATGATGGTGACGGTTTGTTGAAGAACAAGGAGGAGTGAGCGGTGAAACGATTTTGTTGTCGCCGGCGAAGTGAAAAAGATGAGTTGAGGCCGAACGGAGGGATGAGAAGGTTTCCGGAGGTGACGGCATGATGAAGTAAGAGGAGAGGGATGAAGTCTGAGCATAGTGGTTGGTTTTTTAGGTTAGGGTATTGTATCACCCATCGGACCGGGCCTAAGCCCAATTTCCTTTCATTTTCGCACATCTCACAATTCGCTAATGCACCCCCTTTGGATTCAAAATAAGTCAATGGGCCTTTGATCGTAGGTCCATGCGCCTGCTCATTTTCCACACCCTCAGAATTCAGCTGCACCCCTTGTATTTGTTTATTGATTAGTTAGTTTTTATATTTTGTTTTAATTGTGTCATTTAATTGGTGATTAGGATTTTAATTTTAGAATTAACTTTTAATTTGGTTTTGGTTATTTCTTTTTAATTGGTTTTTTTATATTTTATTAGAAGATTTTTAATTAGAAGTTAACTTGAAATAATGTTAGAATTAGATTTTTCTAGAAATTAACTTGATTTAATCTTAGATTTAAATACTAATTTTTATTAACTCTTAGGCTAATTTGTGACTAACTTTTAATCTTGATTTTTTAATTGTAGATTAATTTGCACTTTTACTTAAAATTTAATCTTCTTTTTAATTAGCACTTTAATTTCTAACTTGGTTATTATTTTGATTAATTGTTTTGACCATGATTTTTGATGCTTAATTTCTGATTAAATAATTGAATGCCTCTTGTTTGATTTTCTCTTCGTGATTGAGCTGTCTAATGTTTACTTGTTGATTTACTCTGTATTCACATGCTCCCTTAAGGCTCCTAGTCCGACTTAATTTCTGATTAAGCTCGGAGTAGGATAGACATTAGGCTTTCAATCCAAGCATGATAACATTAGGTAGAATTCCCTCCTAATCCTGACCTTAGGGCCATTTTGCATGATAACTTGTAGGATTCAGTTTCCCCTTAGACTTTCCGTGAGTCCCGACTCTTTTCTCTCGCACCCGTGCGATCGAGACTGATCCCGTTTTCCCATTCGTGGTCGTTACCACGAACTACGACTGCCCTGATTCTTTATTCTCGTCCGAGTAAAGATACGTAGGCACAAGATTGCGTAGATCTTGGCGGGCTACCTTCTCCATTTTTCACCAATTTCCTCCCCTTGTTTCGTGGTCGTTCCCACGAACTACGTGAGCTCTGATTTCCTCTTTCTCGTCCGAGTGAGGATACGTAGGCACGAGGATCCCCATCCTTGGCGAGCACTCTTCTCTCGCACCCTTGCGATTGAGACCCTTCTCTCGTACCCTTGCGATTGAGACCCTTCTCTCGTACCCTTGCGATTGAGACCCTTCCACTTTTCTTTCACAACCTTTCTTTTTCACCTCTTTGTCTCTTTTCGACCCGTAGGTCGAACTACGACTGCTCTGATTTCCTCTTTCTCGTCCGATTGAGGATACGTAGGCATAAGATGGCGATGTCTTGGCGAGCAACCTTCCCCCCTAGTTCGTGTCCGAACTACGTTGACTCTGACTTTCCCATTGCACGAGGGAATACGTAGGCATAGGACGAGCGATGTCCTATCGAGTCACTTCTTTTCTTCTTTTTCTTTTCTTCTTTGTTTCTCCGTTCTTTCCGTTCTCGTTCTTTTCGCCGGTCCAGTAGCAGTGGAGTTCCAGATGACGACACCCTTTGATGCAGACAACAAGCGTGGATCCCATCGAGTATGATGGACGTGTTGGGTGCTAACACCTTCCCTTCGCGTAACCGACTCCCGTACCCGTTCTCTTGGTCGCGAGACCATGCTCTTTCCCTTCTTTCAGGTTTACGCAGTGTTTCCTTTCCCTCTCCTGGGATAAATACACTTTGCTGGCGACTCTGTGTTCTTTTGCGCCACTCTCGCGTTTGTACCGTTGGAGGCGAATCTTTTCGGGAGCGACACTCATCCTCCCCGACATCACTGGAGGAACTCGAATCCGTCGAACTCGAAGCCATCGAGCTGCTATCATCCTCCGAGCCTGTTTCTTCCTCGGACGTATCTATGACAATCTCTCTTTCCGGCCCCGTCGCCATAACGATCACCTGAAAAGCAGAGAAGAAAGTGAATTCGACAGCAAATCAAATCCACCCTTCCACCGCTAAGTCAAGTGAAAGGGCGCGCGAAGGGCTAGGGACGACGTCCCCGGCCTAAGCCCTAACGTCCAAAAGAAAAACTGAAACCTCCCCGCGAGGAGATGCTCGAAACAAGAACATACCTGCAAACTATCAATAATACCATTCACTTTAAATTTTATAACACTTGCAAAAGGTAAAAATAGTAAAAACATAATCTCTCAATTAACTCACCTTACTTCAACAAAATACTACCAAATGTCAAATTCTTATTTGATACTTTTCAACTTTCACTTTTTTCTACACTTCTCTTTCTTTCACTCACCATTTCTCTTTACTACATTTTTTCACTTTCATTTTAAATTTTTTCTCTCTCTATTTTTTCTTTCCCTTTTTATTTTTCTAAGTATAAATGAATAAATAAATTTAATCTTTTTAATTAAATGAAGAGGAACACACAAAAATTGACTCAACCGAAAACATAATTATTTTAAGATTATTAAAAAATCATTCATAATTATTAAAAAAATTATTTTCAAATGTCAAATTTTTTATTTTTCTCATGGGTCACTATCAGAAAAATGCTTATTTTATTTTAATTAATAATTGTCTTTATTTGAGACACATAATTCTTATTTTAAAATGTCAAAATTTCTATTTTTCTCATGGGTCACTCACTTGGCAGTTGGTCGCGTGAACTGCCAAGCGACTGAGGGGGACACGCCCAACGGCTAGTTTCTGACTACTGGTCCTGGCCAAGAGCTGGACTGGATTGGGCCTTGCCCTGCTGGGAGCCAAGCGCCTGCCCAGTCCAGAACAGGAGCCTCCCAAGTCTTTGCTCTGAGGAAGAGTGATAACTTAAGATAGTTTCGGGGACAGTTGCCATTGACTGACGATGTTCGGGCATATGCTCCTCGCCTTGAAAATTCAGAGAAGGCCCTGCATTTGTCGGGGTTCATTTCGATTCCTCGTTCTGTTAGATTGAAGTCGAGGAACTTGCCTGCTCGGACGCCGAAGATAAACTTCTTAGAGTTGAACCTCATTCTGCACCTCCTCGCCGGTCGAAGACCCTTTTGAGGTGGAGGGTATGGTCGGTTTCTTCTTGGCATTTGATGATCATGTCATCTATGTAGACTTCTAGCATGTCACCAATCTCCCTTCGGAAGACCTTGTTCATCGTTTGCTGGTAGGTAGTGCCGGCGTTTTTCAGGCCGAAGGGCATTACGTTGTAGTAATAGTTGCCCGACTCGGTCATAAAACTCATGTAGCTTATGTCCCCCTTCACCATGGGGATTTGTTTGTATCCCGAATATGCATTCATGAACGACAATAGCTTGAAACCTATAGAGTTTTTGACAAGAATATCTATGTTAGGCAGATGATAAGCATCTTTAGGGAAAATCCTGTTAAGATCAGTATAGTCAACACACATGTGCCATTTTCCATTAGATTTTTTAACGAGTACAACATTAGAAAGCCAGGTTGTGTACTGGGATTCCGAAATAAAATTTGCCTCTAGGAGGTCTTTTAAAGCTTTTTCAGCATCCTCCGCTTTTTCAGGAGACTCCCTACGCCTACGTTGTACTACGGCCCTAGCGGTAGGATTTATGGTAAGCTGGTGGCAGGCGACGTCGGGGTCCAGTCTGGGCATCTCCACAGCGGTCCAAGCGAACATATCATCATTTTTCCTCAAGCAAGCCTTCAATTATTTCCTCACGAGATCAGGTAGATCCGTGCCAATTTTCACGCCTTTGTTAGGGTCGTTGCCGAGGGGGATGACTTCAAAGTTGACGACGGGAATAAGGCGCATGGGATGAGTATGTTCCTCGTTGACCTCTGGTGTTGGGGAGGATTCAACCGCTGGTCGGGCTTCTCTCTCTTTCTTCTTCTATTTTTTCAGGTTGTCCTTGTGAGGCGACTGTCCAGGTCGACTGAGTCGACGTGCTACAACGGCTTCGGTTCCTCCAAGGAGCTAGGGCGGGCAGACTTGCTGGCAGCTTTGGATGACGCGTTGATGGTGCTCAGTCCCTTCGAGGCTGCTTCAAAGCATTTCCTCGCCGTGTAGTATTTCATCTTCAGATGAACTGTGGAAGGCATGAGGATCAGTTCGACTAGAGTTGGTCTTCCCAAGATGCATTGGTACAGAGAATGGCAATCTATGACTAAGAACTAGACCTTGGTCGACTTGGCGGTCTCTTTGTTCCCGACAGTAACAATCAGGTCGACGTAGCCCCACGGCCTTGTACAGCGCCGTTGAAACCCTGCAGATCGGAGCCCACATATGGCGTCAAGTGAGTCTCGTTGAGCTGCAACGTAGAGAAAAGCTACGAGTACATAATGTCGACCGAGCTTCCATGGTTGACCAATATGCGGCGAACGTCAAAGTTCGCCATTCTTGCCCTTACTAGTAAAGGGATGTTAAAGTTTGGGGCTCCTCCAGGGAGCTCTTCATAGTAAAACGTGATAGGGTTTGAGCCTCCCCGACTTTTGTCGAGGGTTGAGTTTGTGCTCGAACTGGCGTCGATCAGTTGTTCGAACTTCCTTTTCACCGATCCCACAGTCAACTTATTGAACCCTCCGCCATATATTACCATGGAGACAGGGAAAATTTTCGATGCGCTATGTACTGCGAAGAACAGGGGGTTTTCAGCATCGTCGGGGACGTAGAAGTCCTCTGGCCGAGAGATGGACATGGCGACGGGCAAGTCGGCGGCGGCGACGGAGGATGGCTTTTCTTCTTCGATCTTCTGCGCTTCCCTGACGTCCTGCCGATGAGCCTCTCTCCTCTTGGTGTATTGTTACAAGTGTCTATCTCTGATGAGGATTTCAATGGCTTCCTGTAGGTGGATGCACTCTTCGGTCATGTGCCTGTGGCTCTTGTGGAACCGGCAGTATTTGGTCTTGTCCACGTTGGAATTATCAAGTGTCTGTCTGGGAAAATGGACTCTGGCCCGGCGGAACTATGCCTTGGCGCACTCGGACAGGATGCAGTCACGGGAGGCGGCTAAAGGTGTGTAATCGGAAAAGCGACCAGCAGGTCCCTTAGACTCCCTCAGGTCGCGGGGCTTATCTTCCCTCCTTTTTTCTCTTCTGCAATGGGCAACTGTGTCATCATGCCTTGAAACCCTAGCATTTTCTTGGTGCCTTGAGTCCCGAGCATTGTTAGCAGCCTCCTTCTCCTCGTACTAGATGTAAGCCTGGGCCTTAAGGAGGATGGCTTCCAGTGACGAGGGTGTTTCGATGCCCACCGCTTTGACAAATTCACTACGGGGGCGCAACCCTCGCTCAAGCAGATATTTCTTCATGTCGTCGGTCGTGATGACCTTGACGGCTTCGTGGTTGAATCTCTCGATGTTGGCTCGGAGATATTTGTCATTCCCTTGTATGATCACCTCAAGTGTTACCTCCTACTTTGGATGCGATGGGAGACAGTGAAGTGCCTTGAGAACTGCTTTCCTAGGTCCTTCCAAGAAATGATGGACTCTTCAGCTAGGCTTTTGTACCAGGTCATGGCACCTTTCCTCAAGGTCGTGGGAAATAGTTTGAACTTGATAGCACCTCTTAATGCCACGGTAGTCGAGCAGGGCATTGATATTTTTGAGATGCTTGTCGGGATCTGTCGTCCCATCGTATGTCCCCAGGTTCGAGGGTTTTTCCATCCCCTTGGGAAGGGGAGCGTCCATGATCGCCCGAGACAGCGGATCGTGGGGGTCATCCTCGTCACTCCTGAGTGGTGAGCATGGCGGGGAGTAGTCGTACCTTTCTTGCCGGGGGCTGTCCTCGCGGCGCAGTGGCAAATTCTTCAGTCGACTTTTCAGTTTTTGTGGGGGGCGACCGATGGGTGTCGGGTCGTTCTTCGACCTTATTCTTCTTGGAAACCGTGGAGCCTTCAAGGGCTGTGGCTTTTTCAGCTGTGGTCGGCGTCCGGGTCATTGTGGCGACGGGCTTTGAGACTCGTATCGTTGGTGTCTCCGCGGGGGGAGAGCGTTTACAGCGGTCTCTTTCCAAAGCTCCATTCCTCTTGTTCTGCAAATGGATCAAGGCATTGGTCTGGTTCAAGGCCGCGACTAGGGCTGCCATGGTCGGATCGGCGTTGGCCGACACCGGGATTGGGTGGAACTTCTCTGGCACCTTCTCCGGAGTATTTTGGACTTTCCGGGGGAGGCGGTGCATCCGTCTCTCTTCTAAGGCGTGATGTCTTCCAGAATTCGCATGCCGTTGTCGGCGTCATGGAGGGGAGTGAAGGCGGATTTGTGACCAGTGTTGTCGTGTTAGTCGGCCATGATTGGTAGTTTTTAGAATTTTGCTTTAGTCTTTAGGTTTTAGAGAAAGAAAAGACGGGGGAGCAAAGGGTTCCCACAAACGACACCACTGATCTTACCGGGATCAGAAGAATCTTCAGTGGCCAACAACACGTCTTGGAGTAGCTACGGACAACAAAAGTAGATGGAGAAGGGGGGTACCTGCAGACACTCCGACGCCCAAGAAAGTTCAGGCAAAGAGTGAGCAAGTAAGTAAATGGTGAAGATTGAATAGAATATCTGACCCTCTATCAAAGAGGGTATTTATAGAGCCCCCAACGCGGGCCCATTGGTCTCTGTTGTGGGCTGGATGTTCATGGCCACAACGGATGAGTGCCAGGAATTCCACGTGTGTGGGGATGAGCAGCACGTGCCCACCATCATGGGTCAACTGCTCTGCGTTCTCCGAGAGGTGCAAATCTTGCCCGTTACGAAGGGCAGAACGTTTCCACGAGAACTGCAAGATCAGTTGGCCACATGTCCTCAGGTGAGGAGCGTGTAACACCCTAAATATCCCCCCGCGTAATTTAAATAGAAATAAAATTATTTTCCGCACAAACCTATTTAGGATGCCACAATTCAACATAAACACGCTCATGCTATCAGATATGCAACACATGTCCTTTTAAAAATTATTATTAACAATCAAAATTATAAAACTTCCATCAAGTCTAAACATCAACTTTATTTCTAGCAGCGGAGCATTAACAATTAATTAAATAATCAAAGTATAATCATGCTATAAAGTAATCATAACCAACATCAACTAAAGAGATATCCAAACAATCTTCGACCTAAAATAAAGGACATAAAAGTGTTCCAAAACCCCAGTGTTACATATCAGAGCAGACACCGACACTAAAAGCGTAAACGAAAGACTTTATCTTCCACTCACATCTGATCTTCTACAGCAGATTATCCGCACGTTACTCACATGGAAGCAACATTCTAACAGAATGGGTGAGATATCATAACTAGATAAAGGAAAGCATGATAAATGGCAACATAGTTCATCTCATGCATAAGTCACCCATTCAACAACATACATCCACACAGTCAATACCACCATCACAAAACGCAACAACAATCACAACTACGATGCAATGTAATGAGACTCATAACTTTGACTCAATGCATGTGGTACCATTGGATCCCTTTTTCATGATCATAATTCCCGTCGGAATTTCCATATGAGTGGCTCACACCCCACATGGGCACACGACATCCGTGATCGCTCACACCCCACATGGGCACACGAACACCTCAACAACAACAATAACACGATTCCATTTTAAGGAATCCAGATAAGGTGCTCACACCCCACATGGGCATACGACTTATCATACAACTTATGCAACAATATATGCATTAACGACAACATACAACGACAACAAAATGCATATGACAATCACATAGCTAATACATCATGCCACAACTATCCAACACACAGCATATACCTGACAAAACATGCAACCTTCGTAATCCACAGCTACAACATGCATTCGCACAGCCGAACTCAACATTTCACCGTTCAACACATCGCAACATACACGAAAACACATATGGTGCATCGAATAGTTGGAATTATGTCATTGAAAATAATTTTAACACAAAGTACATGAAATCATATTTACAACGATTCGAACGGCACGCGAATCGGACACCCGAAACTGAAGTTATGAATTTTTGAAGTTTTTCAACAAACACCGACACTGACATCATACACAGACACCACAAAACCCCCTTACACACTAGTTAATTTTAATTCCATAACTTGAAACTATTTTTACAAGAAGGTACACTGTATTAGCTTTCCACAGGTTCGAACGGCGCGTTAAACGGACACCCGAAGCTCAAGATATGAATTTTCGAAGTTTCTAGACAAATCAGTCCAGGGTTAATCGAATAACGATATATGGTTAACCGATTAACCACGCTAAAAATCAGATTTTTCATGTTTTAAACTATTCCAGTGTTAACCAATTAACCCATTTTTGTTAACCGATTAACCATGCTGCAGAAGCACTTTTCAGCTATATTTTTACACAAAAATCATTTTTCTTATCACCCAAAACCCCATTTTTCTCACAATTCATTTGGAACTCATTTTAACACGAAAAAACACTTTTCTAAAGTCTCAAATCCCAATCCTTTCAACCTCAACAATGGTTCTTCTCTTCCCCTTTGCCTTAACTCTCCTCTTTCTCTTTTCCTCTAAAACACGTATTGACAAAACACACATCTCAAATTCCCCTTATTATTATTATTATTATTATTATTATTATTATTATTATTATTATTATTATTATTATTATTATTATTATTATTATTATTATTATTCTCTTCCAAATAAATAATAACAAATAATAATAATAATAGTAGTTATTTAATCTAAATAATATCCACCCACTACTATTCAAATAAATAATTACTAACTAATATTACTAATTAGTTACTAACCACATCACCCACCCCTAAGCACTTGGTCACACACCCTCAACTATTCCCTCAAGGTCTAGTCTTAAGGTCACTACCCCATACTAAGGGTATCCCCAATCATAACAATTTACACGCAATCACATACATACACACCATATCACCTAATTCTAATTACAAAAAAAATAATTAAAATAAAATGGGGCAGTACAACTTTCCCCCACTTAGAATATTTCCGTCCTCGAAAATTTACCTGATACGAACAACTCAGGATACGCCTCACGCATCCTGCTCTCCCACTCCCAAGTCATGAAAGGCAACACCATGAATAACACAAAACAACAAACCACCTCATCAATAACAACAACAAGATGCAATGCTCACACAATACACTCGACGACCAACTCAAGACGCAAAGAATAACCGAGTTACACACACATATGTTCACTCTTGAACCAGAATACAACACGATCGTTAGCTACCCGCACTCGAACCATCACCATAGGAAACGAGACAACAACAAAGATAAGAACATAAAATTCCACGACACAACATCGTCTTAACAACATCAACATAACCAGAATACCAACCTCGTTGTCACACAACATCAAGACAACAATTCTACGATTCACCAATCGAACATGTAACTAGTAGTACATGATTAATATTTAAACCTTTCACCATATCACTTCCATTCTGGAACGTCCAATGGCCGCATCATTCTTGCAGGTTCTAACATTCAACCTTTGAACTCTTACAAGTCACGCACGCATGTACGAACTGAGCTACATCACGCTTCAGCTGCGCACTCTAATTACTCGCAACTATCAAATCTACCAATTTCACATCCAACTTCTAACTCTCTCTAATATTCACCAGAAAATCATTGTTCACTTTTAATATACCCAACCTCCCACTCTACTGTGTTAGCTCACACACCAGACACAAGCCTCTGAACTGCTAACTCAATTCTAATTCTCTGACCATCAAAGCAAACATATGAAAAGACTTTTGACTTAACTCATCAGGCTCGACATTAACTTTACCAATAGGATAATTCGAGCCAAGGTCATAACTCATCAGGAATTCCAACCATCCTCGTTGTCTCATACTCTATTCCTTTTGACCAAACAGGTATTCTACACTCTTGTGATTACTAAACACTTCGAACCTAGATCCATAAAAATAATACCTCCAGATTTTTAACACAAATACAACCGCAGCTAATTCCAAATTTGAACAGGATAGATCCTTTCATGAATCCTAAATTGTCGTAAAGCATAAGCTACAGCTTTACCATCTTACATTAACACATTGTTTAAAATCATCATAAACACATCCCAATACCCCACAAACGGTTTATTAGGATCAGGCAGAATCAAAACTGGAGACGTAGTCAACTTCTACTTCAGCTATCTAAAACTTTCCTCACAACGAACATCCCCAAACAAACGACTTACCCTTCGCAAGTTAACTGAGATAATGGAAGTGCTAACTTGGAAAAGCCTTCCATAACCTGCGGTAATAACCAATTGAGTCCAAAAATCCTCTAATCTCCTTAGCCAACTTCAGAGCTTTCTCATTGTAGAATTGCATCTACTTTGGATGGATCCACAACAATACCCTCATCTGAAATAACATAACCAAGAAAACTCACCTTTACCAACCAAAAATCACATTTCTATAACTTAGTATAAAACTTCATCTCTTTCAGTACTTGTAACTCAATTCTCAAATACTCTACACGCTCTTCTTCTAATTTTATAATCGATCAGAATATCCCCAACGAACACCACTTCGAACTTATCCAATTAAGTATGGAAGATACGATTCATATTCCCCCCACACACCCCAGGCGCATTACAAACACCGAATAACATCATCATATATTGTAATACCCAAACCGAGTTCCAAAGATATGGATTTCTAAAACACTGAATAACACCCGAAACTGAAGTTATGAATTTTTAAAGTTTTTCAACAAACACCGACACAGACATCATACACTGACACCATAAAACCTCCTTACACACTAGTTAATTTTAATTCCAGAACTTGCAACTATTTTTAAAAGAAGGTACACTGTATTAGCTTTCCACAGGTTCGAACAGCGCGTCAAACGGACACCCGAAGCTCAAGATATGAATTTTCGAAGTTTAAAGACAAATCAGTCCAGGGTTAATCGATTAACGCTATATGGTTAACCGATTAACCACGCTAAAAATCAGATTTTTCACATTTTAAACTATTCCAGTGTTAACCGATTACCCATTTTGGTTAACCGATTAACCATGCTGCAGAAGCACTTTTCTGCTATATTATACACAAAAATCATTTTTCTCATCACCCAAAACCCCATTTTTCTCACAATTCATTTGGAACTCATTTTAACACGAAAAAGCAATTTTCTGCTATATTTTTACACAAAAATCATTTTTCTCATCACCCAAAACCCCATTTTTCTCACAATTCATTTGGAACTCATTTTAACACGAAAAAGCACTTTTCTAAAGTATCAAATCCCAATCCTTTCTATCAAAATGACTCATAACCTTGTTCCTACTCTGACTCGCGATTCACAAATAACCAACAACACCAATAACATACAACAATCACATATATGATTCCAACAACGGAATTTACCACAATACATCATTCCATCATCAATCAAAACATCAACAACATATACAATTCATAAAGAATTCAATCCAACACACAACATCAATTTATCAAAATCATTAATAATGAATTGAGAAGAAACCAAAAATCCTACATGTTAGAACCTACCCACCAATCATCATGGCAACCCTTAGATAGTTAGAACCCCACCCTTACCTTAGAGTTCTTGAAAAAAAAGCTTCAACCTCAACAATGGTTCTTCTCTTCCCCTTTGCCTTAACTCTCCTCTTTCTCTTTTTCTCTAAAACAGGTATTGACAAAACACCCATCTCAAATTCCCCTTATTATATTATTATTATTATTATTATTATTATTATTATTATTATTATTATTATTATTATTATTCTCTTCCAAATCAATAATAACAAATAATAGTAATAATACTAGTTATTTAATCTAAATAATATCCACCCACTATTATTCAAATAAATAATTACTAACTAATATTACTAATTAGTTACTAACCACATCACCCACCCCTAAGCAATTGGTCACACACCCTCAACTATTCCCTCAAGGTCTAGTCTTAAGGTCACTACCCCATATTAAGGGTAACCCCAACCACAACAATTTACACGCAATCACATACATACACACCATATCACCTAATTCTAATTACAAAAAATATAATTAAAATAAAACGGGGCGTTACAGAGCGCGTGGGGAACATGTCTTCTCGTGGTTATAATGGATTTGACCTTTGTGTTGGACCATCTTCAACCTGAATTGGACTTGCCTGTGCCCGACAGTGAGCTATATAATACTTGAAAATTATCGAATTTTAAAAAAATTAATATTTATTTTAATATATTTTTTAAATATTAGATCAAAAGGCATAGAAGATTTTTTAAAAAATTCGGTATTATGTATTTTTTAATATTTTAAAATTGTCTAGTTATTTACTTGCGAAATTTGTTACGGGTTGTAGAAAAAATCTGGATTTTTGTGCATTTCAAAATATACTCAACTTATCGGATGTTTAAACAATCGATACCTATTTTTATGTTTTTTTACGAAATATCTATTATCATTATCAGATTTTTTCGTTTGAGAGTGAAACTTTTAAAAAAATTTAAAAAAGATAAAAAATAAGAAGAATATTTTTGACATTATTAGAATATGTAAAAGTGCCCTATATAACTTCAATTATCTATCCATTAAAAGAACTGTTCTGGACTGGACCAATGGCTGGGCATGGCCCAATCCGCTTCTGCTCCGGAGCGGCCCAAATCACCTAAGTCCAATCCACAGAGGGGCAAAAGTTACCTTTCTGCCCCTCCAACCGGGCAAGGAATGCATCGTTCCTCCCCGGAATCATTGCCCGTCACGCACGGCTTCCTAGCTCCCCGGACAGCTATGGGCATGTGCCCGAAACTACGCTTATGCCCGACATAACGGCTAGTTTTGGGCACCCTGTCCGACATAACGGCTAGTTTGGGTAGTTACCTATTCTTTGGGAAAACAGTTATTTCGCCCCGAAAATAGGACCGTTGGCCACGCGCTGGGGGTTCTATATAAACTCTCTCGCTTGAGAGGGTCAGGTATCCAATATTCACCCTACGAACTAAAACTTTGTACTTGCCCCTTTTCTCTGACCCTTTCTTACTTGAGCGTCAGAGTGCCTTGCAGGTACATCCCCTTCCTCTCCATACGACCAGCATCCCATACGCACTTGGTACAGGATCTGATCCAGCCTTCACGATCAGTGGCGCCGTCTGTGGGAAACATTGTTCTCCCCATATTTCTTTCCTCGGAAACCGAAGATCAAAACAATTTTCAAAGATCATCGTCATGGCCTCTCAAGATCGCGCCAAGGATGCTCTCCAAACCACCATCTTCCCCGTCAACAAATTCGACGTTGACGACCATTCATCTCTCCTCCGAGATGCCCGTATTCTAAGGGACGGAGCCACTGCTTCTCCTTCCTCTACCCCTGCTGATCGCAACAACGATCAGCCTTTACTTGACGTCCAACTCGTTCCTGTTCCGCCCAACGCCGACCCGGTCGTGGTAGCTCTCCTGGAGGCGATCAACAAAACCAACACCCTGATTCTGCAGCAGAACGAAACAATCGGGGCGCTAGAAGAGTCAAACCATCCAAGATCCCCTCCCCCGGGGAGGAACCAAAGACGATCAAGGAGCCCGCAGCCCCGGAGAGATATCGACCGAAGGCTGCGCCAAGAACCTAATCCTCGCGCCGCCAGAAAGCGCGACCAGATCTCCCCGCGTGACCAGCGCTCCCCGGTCCACAAGAGGACTCGAAGGCACGAGCAATCTCCCCCGATCAGGTCCAAAGGTCGGGCCCGCTCACCTTCTCCTCGAAGGAACCCCTCTCCTTCTCCCCGGAGGAACAGCCGCCACGAGCGTCACCTTCGGTGCCCGTCGTTCACCAGTTCTAGCAGCGACGATGAGCATCACGGCCCATTGTCCCAGGAAATTTTGGCTACCTGTCTCCCTAAAGGCCTTGAGAAGCCCCCGTCACTAGGCACATACAACGGGACCACCGACCCCGACGAGCACATCGAGAACATCGATGTGCTACTGGACTACCGCGGCATACAGGGCGCTATCAAATGCCGACTATTTCCGACCACACTCCAAAAGGGAGCGATGACATGGTACAAGCAGCTGCCCGAGGAATCCATCACTTCATGGAGACAACTGGGCAGGATGTTCTCGCGGCATTTCACAACATCTCACCGTCACCCCAAGACTGAGGCTTCCCTCGGAGCCATAATCCAGGGAAAGGACGAACCTCTCCGCGCATATATCGAGAGGTTCAACAAAGAAGCAGTGCAGGTCCCTACAACGGACGAAATGAAGAAGTTTCTGCTCGAGCAAGGACTCCGCCCAGGTTCTGAGTTCTCTAAAGTCGTTGGCCTCGCACCTCCGAGGAACCTAGACGTCCTCCTCCTCAAAGCCCAGTCGCATATACAATACGAGGAGAAGGTTGTGGCCAGCGACGTCCGAGCATCACGCCATCAGAAGAACGATCGGGCCTCCAGAGGAGAGGAAGCCTCAACATCTCATCGGGGTGAACGGAGGCGCGAGGACCGCCCCCGTGACTCCCGCGACAACAAGGGACCCTCCGGGTGGTTCCACGACTACACCCCCTGACCGTCTCCAGGGAGAAGATATTGTTCGAATGTGCCAATACGGAGTTCAAGCAGGCAGGGGTCCGCTTCCCCAAACAACTACCGGCCAGACCAAACGTGGACAAATCAAAATACTGCCGTTTCCACAAGAGTCACGACCACACTACCGAAGACTACATTCATCTGAAGAATGCTATTGAAATACTGATCAGAGATGGCCACCTGAAGCAGTTCGCGAAGAAGAAAGACGGAAACAAGTCTGTCATACAAGAGGTACTTCCTCGACCCAGCATCGAGAAGACCTCCCCGACCCTTGACATACAAGTGATCGGAGACAGCAATTGTTGGATGACCCCTGTCTACAACTATCTCGCTAAAGACGAACTTCCGTCTGACCCAAAAGAGGCCAGCGTAGTTAGGCGAAGAGCTTGCTCCTACGTCTTGGTCGAAGATAAACTCTACAGGCGAGGAATCTCCATTCCGCTACTCAAGTGTGTCGAGGAAGAAATGGTCACACACATCCTGTGCGAAATCCATGAAGGAATCAACGCCCAACACCTCGGCGGAAGGTCCCTTGCCCGAAAGGCCCTTCGAACAGGATACTACTGGCTGACCATGCAGCACGACGCGAAAGAACACGTGAAGAAGTGCGATAAATGCCAATGGCACGGGGATATGCACCTGGCTCCACCTAACGAGCTCAAGGCTATGTCCTCCCCGTGGCCATTTGCCTGGTGGGGGCTGGACTTCCTAGGACCCTTCGTGGTAGGATCAAATCAGAACAAATACCTAATAGTGGGCGTAGACTACTTCACAAAATGGATAGAAGCGGAGGCTCTAGCCAAGATAACTGCCCTCAACATCCTGCGTTTCTACAAACGAAACATTCTTGCACGCTTTGGCATCCCCCAAGCGATAGTGACGGACAATGGGACCCAATTCACGGACAGGAAGTTTCAAGACTTCATCGCCCAGCTAGGCACGAAGCAGCACTTTGCATCCGACGGGCAAGCTAAGGCAGCTAACCGAGTCATCCTTCGACGCCTCAAACGAAGGCTGGACGAAACAAAGAAGGCATGGGTCGAGAAACTACACAGCGTACTATGGGCTTATCGCACAACTCCACACTCTACAACCGGGGAAACACCCTTCCGTCTAGCGTACGGAACCGAGGCTGTAATTCCCGTCGAAGTTCACATACCCTCCAGGCGGACAGAGTCCCCCCTAGACGAGGAGATGAACGACGAATCATTAAGAGAAGAACTCGACCTCGTCGAGGAAATCCGAACTGGGGCAGCCCTCTGCGAAGCCTCACTAAAACAAAAAATTACCATCAGGCACAATGCCACGGTGATACGAAGAGAGTTCGACGTGGGAAGCCTTGTCCTAAGAAGAAACCACAAAGACTCTCGCGAGGGCAAACTAGCCGCCAACTGGGAGGACCCTATCGTGTCCGAGCAAAAATGGAAAATGGGGCCTATTACCTAGAACATCTCACAGGGGAAGAACTTGCTCGACCATGGAACGCCGAAAAGCTAAAACAATACTACAGCTAATTTCCGGTTCGACCCATCACAAAGACGGACGTCAGCTACCGATAACTATGCACGCCTAGGTACAAACGTCGCATAAAATAAAGCAGAACCCCGCTCAGTAGCGGGCAGGGTAACTCCTCGACGGAGGTCCTCAATCGAGCATCGTCGTCGTCAAAGTACCATGACTGGCAGAACCCCAGCTCGCGATGGGACGTTCACGCCGCGAAATCAGGCCTCAAATGCGACCTGAGCTCTGCACCCCGCCAGGATATTCCCTGGCCGTTCAACCAGTTCCCCTCACTGCCGAACACATCTACTACGAGCAATCCCCCTAAGAATTCGCATAAGTCAAATACCCTCAATCACGGGCAGACATACGAGCATGAGTACAACACTTAGCAAAAAAATAAAAACAAGTAAATTCATGCAGATAACAGAATCAAACATATGATAATTTAACATAATAAGTAGCCACAAGGGCCACAATTGTAGTGAGTTACACCAAACGGGGGCCACACCCCCCAAAAATAAATTACAAGAAATTACTCAGCACGCAGGCCGGACAGATTACAACAACATCAAGGAAACTCCTCACTTGTCCATGTGCTCAACAGGCTCGGGCTGAGGCCCCTGGTCCTCCGCAGGCTGGTCCTCGACGTTCTCTTCCAGAAGAGCGTCGGGCATAACGATTCGGCCATCCTCGACATGCGCTAGATAGTGGGTACCCTCATCAGAAAGGTCAAGCCCGGGGTTCACCACCCGCAATTGAGCCACGACATTTCGGAAGGACTCGTTCGCAACGGCGATACCATCATCCTCGGCCATCAGCATACGGGTAACCAACTGGGATCTCGTCTTCAATTCCTTCACGTCTTCCGGCTCATCTTCGCCCGGGGCATTGGCCGCCCTCAGCTCCTTGACCAGCTCCTCGGCAGCTTTCTTCTTCGCCGCCAGCGTGGGGTTGTCCTTCTTCAACCTGACCACCTCCTCCTTAGCCTTCTTCCGAGCTTCGCCGGCACTCTTGGCTTCTTCCTTAAGGGACGCAATAGAAGCCCGGGCAGCATTGAGTTTGGACTCAGTCGTACAGTCCCCTTCAGCGTAAACAGCTGCCATCTCCAACATCTTGACCAAGGCAGAAGCGTCTTGGGCCACCAATGCCCTCTTGCTCGGGCGATCCATACTTTCCAAGCGAAGAGACTCTGCCCGAGGCACGATCAGAGAGTTTCCTTCAAAAAACCTCCTGTCATGGATGCAAGGAGGAAGCTCGAATTTCCCTTTCTCCGCTACCCGAGTGAGGTCCACGGCGTCAGTAATCCTTGGCCGCTTGGGTCGTCCGGTCAAAGACAGTGGAGATCCCCAGGGGGTAGGAGTGGGAGAAGAAGAGGTCCCCGTAGCGGACTGAACCGGAGGAGGAGCACGAGCACCAGCAAGCCGAGACTTCGGAGGAACTGCTCCAGCCTTGTTCCTCGCAAGAGCGTTCTTCACAACCCTGTCATGGGCCTGAGGCATCTCACCTGCACAAACAAAATACCAGTACGTTAGATACGAGGAAAAGAAATGGCGCAAACAAATCTAAATAACTAAGACTACCAAGCAGCTTCTCGGCATCCTCTGGAGTCTTGCACTCCAGCAGTGCCTTAATGTTGATGAATCGACGCTCAACCCTCTGAGTCCCGTCCTCCTCGAAGACCGGATCACCCTTGCTCGTCCAGCACGCAGCAAGCTGGAAAGAGTTAACCCACTTCACCAACTCCTCGTATGCCACAACGTCCTGCCCGCGTAGTTCGTTCGGTTGGAAAACATAGTCACTGGGCCTCTTGGCGAAGTGGTCGGGTGCCCAATGAATGGGGAACTTGTAGATTCTCTGCCCAATAAACCTCCTCATCTCGTCGCGCAGGTCATTCCCATCCTCGTCAACCTCGATCTCTCAGACGTATGTACTGTCCTGGGCAGCTTCGGACACGGGCTCAATGACGTAATACCGCTCTTTAAACGTCTGTATCGACTCCGAGAATGGTTTAAACAACTTGCGGGGCTGCTTCAAAGAGACTCAACCGTACTTCCTCCCCGATAGCTACCTTTGAAGATGGAAGACAGTGAAGAACAAAGGGAGAGTAGCCCCTATGGAGAGATGCTAGCATACCAGCTCGAACGCCCGGATGAAGGCCAACGAGTTAGGATGCAGTTGCGTGGGGGCCAACTTCAAATGCACGAACACTAACTGCTGAAAATCAGTGAACGGCAACCTCAGACCCAACTCCTTAAACACATATTCATACATCGTGAAACGGTCCTCGAAGTTCATACAGACCCGTTCATCCGCAGAATGGAAGTGCACCTTCCACTCTCCCTTTGATCCAACATTCGTGAAAACATCCCCTAAGGATTTTGCAAAGCTGGACACATGCTCAGCGGGTTCGACCACCTCCCACTCCTCCGCGGAGTCCCCGGCGACGTCCTCGTCCATGTGGTCCAACTCCTCATCCTCCCCGACATCACTGGAGGAACTCGAAGCCGTCGAACTCGAAGCCATCGAGCTGCTATCATCCTCCGAGCCTGTTTCTTCCTCGGACGTATCTATGACAATCTCTCTTTCCGACCCCGTCGCCATAACGATCACCTGAAAAGCAGAGAAGAAAGTGAATTCGACAGCAAATCAAATCCACCCTTCCACCGCTAAGTCAAGTGAAAGGGCGTGCGAAGGGCTTGGGACGACGTCCCCGACCTAAGCCCTAACGTCCAAAAGAAAAACTGAAACCTCCCCGCGAGGAGATGCTCGAAACAAGAACATACCTGCAAACTATCAATAATACCATTCACTTTAAATTTTTTAACACTTGCAAAAGGTAAAAATAGTAAAAACATAATCTCTCAATTAATTCACCTTACTTCAACAAAATACTACCAAATGTCAAATTCTTATTTGATACTTTTCAACTTTCACTTTTTTCTACACTTCTCTTTCTTTCACTCACATTTCTCTTTACTACATTTTTTCACTTTCATTTTAAATTTTTTCTCTCTCTATTTTTTCTTTCCCTTTTTATTTTTCTAAGTATAAATGAATAAATAAATTTAATCTTTTTAATTAAATGAAGAGGAACACACAAAAATTGACTCAACCGAAAACATAATTATTTTAAGATTATTAAAAAATCATTCATAATTATTAAAAAAATTATTTTCAAATGTCAAAATTTTTATTTTTCTCATGGGTCACTATCAGAAAAATGCTTATTTTATTTTAATTAATAATTGTCTTTATTTGAGACACATAATTCTTATTTTAAAATGTCAAAATTTCTATTTTTCTCATGGGTCACTCACTTGGCAGTTGGTCGCGTGAACTGCCAAGCGACTGAGGGGGACACGCTCAACGACTAGTTTCTGACTACTGGTCCTGGCCAAGAGCTGGACTGGATTGGGCCTTGCCTTGCTGGGAGCCAAGCGCCTGCCCAGTCCAGAACAGGAGCCTCCCAAGTCTTTGCTCTGAGTAAGAGTGATAACTTAAGATAGTTTCGGGGACAGTTTCCCTTGACTGACGATGTTCGGGCATATGCTCCTCGCCTGTTCCAATATTGAGGTGGCCGACATTGGTCATTTATTAGCCCGACCAGCCATTCATGTGCAAGGACATGCTCGCGAAAATGGCGTTTTTATGTCGACCAGGTTGATGAAATGTGCCCGCTGAAGTGTCGTTTTGTGTCGACGAGCCTTGATGAGAGCATAAGTTGCGCTCATGGTCGAGGAAGATGTGCTCGCGGGGTAGCAGGACTTGGTGGATGCAACACCTAGCCTGGGGAATGCCAAACAAAGATTCCCTTTTCTGACACGTGGTGGAGCACGCAAGTTTTGTCAGGCCTAGAGACGCCTAGGCTATGATGGCCTTTGAGCTTCCGGGGCGAGGAAGTGCTTATAAAATGGGGGAGAGAGGATTCATTTGACACTTTCTTCAAACTTTTATCCCCAAATCTCTACGCTCTGCAACTCGCGGTCTCGTCGGAGTTTTTCGCCGCCGTTGACCTTCAATGCTCAGTTCGTGATCTTCATCTTCTACCTTCGATTTAGCAAGTAAGTTCTTCATCCCTTTCTGCAAATTCCCAAGTGTTCTTCTTTTCTGGAAAATCGCATGAAATTTTCGGCGACACATGAGTTTTCCGGTTGAATGTTTATGTATTCTTTGATGAACTTATGAATTTCTGGAAAATTCATGAAGAACGTGAAGAACAGGAAGAACATGGGATGAATGTTCATGATTATTACGTAGGCTTATGTAGATCCTCCTAGATTCTGGTTAGGATTAGTTTTAAGTTTGTAGTCAGGCATTAGGCCTGTTCAACATGAAACTAACTTTGGCTTTCGCGCGACGAGCTTATTTTGTCGAGTAAGCTCCAGAGAGTCTTCGTAAAGTTGCAGAGACTCGTCCCCGTCGTAGGGGAAAGTGAAGTCACCGTACTCTGTTGTTGTGGACTTGGGCTCGAGGTTATACTCGACTTTTTCCTCGCCCTTTCACTTGACTAGTGGTGGAAGGGTGGATTTGATCTTAGTCGTCGAATTCACTTTTTCTTCCTCTGTTTTTCAAGTGAAATGGATGACCAACGCGAAGGAATCGTGCCCGGCGTTGGGGCTACGCATGAGGAGGCGGAGCAGCCTGTGGATTATGCCAATGCCCACATAGCTGAGGGGGATCTTAAATGGATCGCCCAGGAACCCCGGTCGACGAGGTCGATGTTTACCGAAGAGGAAGCTTGGAAGTTTCCTTATCTAGAAGACCCGGCTAAGGGTGCACCGGTGCATTGGAGGGTTATCTTTTCGACAGAGAACGACCGAATCTGCCCTTCACCGACTTCCATGAGGCCATCTTTCGCCACTTGGAACTGTGCTCCGCCCAGCTCCACCCAAACGCACTGACTTTTATTCACGCTTTTGAGATGTTATGCCGTTACTTGAATGTCAGGGCGACCGTGGACCTCTTCTTCTGCATTTTCCAACTCAAACGGAGCACAGCGGGCCTGAAGCAAAGCTGGGTGTCATTTAAGCAGCAGAGCAGGCTCTTCTGGCCGTACTCAGAATCTATCCAGCATTTCAAGGATAAGTTCTTGGTCGTGAAGCCTGTTTCTGAAGCGGCTAAGAGGTCCATCTCTACACTTGAGACCGTGGATGTTGATGGCCAGCAAGTTGAGAAGGTTGTGTCCAAATTCCCTTTGGAGTGGGTGTACGCCCATTTCAGATATAGGACCAATCAGTTCCTCGTCAAGCACGAGCAGCTCTATGAGGTGGACAAGGAGTCCTATCGGGTTCTGCATGCCTACGTGGAGACTTTCAGTCCAGCCTTTATGGTGGACAGGGAAGGCAGGGAGTTGCTCGAGGAGGACGGATGTTGCATTCCAGCTCCTTGGTATAACTTGTTCTTGTGCCCGTGTTTGTTAGTTCTTATCTAATTATGCTGACCTCTTTTTCTTTATGTTCGCAGGGAAAATGGCAGATATAAGGGAGCGCCTGTTGAGGTCCCAGGTAGCCAAAAACCAGAAGAAGGTGCCTCTAATGCAAAAAGCTGGTGCGGCCAAGCAGCAAGTGACGTTAGAAACGTTCGTGGCCGGCGTTGGTGCCACTCCGGGGACGACCTCTACGTCCCCTACTCCGGACACATCCCATAAGAGGAAGCGGGATGAAGTTGGTTCTTCGCCGGTGGGCTGCTCGGGTGGTTTTGTTGGGGGGAAGTTTGTGCTGCCCCCGTGTTATCTTCAGGGGAAAATGTTTGATGGGGAAAGTTCTGTGGTCATCCCAGAGCTCGATGCATCAGTTATATTGTCAGCCGATCCTCAAGTGCAGAGGAAGCTTCTCTGCCAGAATGCGGCCGCTATGATCAGGGTATTGGAGGCGGGGCTGGCCCTTGGGGATGCAGATATGGTTCCGCTTTCCGACCTCAAGAAGGCAAAAATCAAGATCAACGACTTGGAGTTAGAGAACACAGAAATATACAACGACCTGAAGAAGCCGCAAGGCAATTTGGAGGCCAAGATAGAGCTTCAGAAGGAGGTTACCAAGATGCAGGGGGAGGTGACCAAGGTCAACGAGGAGAACACCCATCTGAAGGTGAGGACAGTCGAGCTGGAGGGATCGTCGACAGTAGGTGTGGATGAGACTGACGACTAGAAGGCCCTGAAGATGCAGAGGGACCTGATCGAGAGGACCCGCCTTCTTGGGGAGGATAATCTGGGGGCAGCTGAATTTGGTTTCAACGCTGCTTTAGAGCAGTTGAAGGCCCTAAATTCTGACCTCCAGCTGCTAACCGAGGGAATGGGCATTCTCAACGTGGTCTTCAATGGCGAGGTGGTTCCCCCGGAGGTTCCCGATGAGGCAGTTTAGTTTATTTCTGAAGTTTGTACTTGTATTTTGTGGGCCTGTGTGCCTTTTGATATGTAATATTTTGTTGGGCACAACCTTCTTCATGTACTGCTGACTTATTCCGGCCTTGTGGCCAAAGTTATATAAATATTTTTCATTTGGCATTGTCTTGTCACATTTATTTGTGTATGCCTTTATTGTTTGAATGTTAAGTGTGGATGTTTGCTCGACTTGTTCTCGTTATGCTCGATAATTTGGGAGACTTGTCGAGGAGGCGAAGCAGTTTCTCCCGTGATGAGATTAGGATCTCGGTTGTGGTACTAATCCCATAGTCTTAGACTGTTCCCATCGCGAGCTGGGTATCCTGCCTTGTTGGTGCGGCAACGACGGAGCTCGATTGGGGTATCCCCGTTATGCGCAGAGTCTGCTCGCCCCATAAGCAGAAACTAGCCGGCATTGTAAAATGATGGATCGCGCTTGCACCGGGGCACGGTCCTGTGGTCGAGCCGTATCCCCGTTAGGGGCGATCTCGTCGACTGTTAGTCTGACCTTATGGTTGGTCCTAACTATAATATTGTTTGAGCTTTTCAGCGTTCCATGGTCGAGCAAATGGTTCTCCGTCCAGAGTTTCAAGGTAGTGGGCTCCTGTGTCTGTTTTCGACTTGACCCTGTAGGGTCCTTCCCAGTTCACGGCCTTCTTGCCCTCGCGCGAATCCTTCTGGTTTCTGCGTAGGACCAAGCTGCCAATGGGGAACTCGCGCTTTATGACCTTAGCATCATGACGCAAGGTTATTTTTTGTTTAAGCGAAGCCTCGCGGAGAGTTGCTCCTGACCGTATCTCTTCGACTAGGTCTAGCTCCTCCCTTAAAGCTTCGTCATTCATCACCTCGTCGAGAGGAGCTTCCGTTCGTTTGGAAGGTTCTCTGATCTCCACCGGTATCACCGCTTCGATTCCGTAAGCTAGTCGGAAAGGGGTTTCCCCGGTGGTAGAGTGCGGGGTTATTCGATAGGCCCAGAGCACATTGTGTAACTCCTCGACCCACCTCTTTTTGGCTTCGCCTAGCCTTCGTTTTAGTCCTCGAAGGATTACCCTATTCGCGACCTCTACTTTTCCATTAGTCTGGGGGTGCTTGACGAAGATGAAGTGTTGCTTCGTGCCTAGTTTGGCGACGAAGTCTTGGAACTTCCTGTTCGTGAACTGGGTTCCGTTGTCGGTCACGAGGGCCTGGGGTACTCCGAAATACGCAAGGACGCTCCTCTTGTAGAAGTGAAGTATGTTATAGGCTGTGATCTTGGTGAGAGCTTCGACTTCGATCTATTTTGTAAAGTAATCGACGGCCACAATTAGAAATTTGTTTTGGTAAGACCCCATTGTGAAGGGGCCAAGTATATCAATCCCCCACTAGGCGAAAGGCCAGGGCGAGGATAGAGTCTTCAACTCGTTAGGAGGCGCCAAGTGCATGTCCCCGTGGCGCTGGCACCGATCACATTTTTGGACATACTCCTTAGCATCATGCTGCATGGTCGGCCAATAGTATCCTGCTCGTAAGGCCTTTCGTGCCAATGATCTCCCTCCCAAGTGTTGCGCGTTGATGCCCTCATGAATTTTTGGGGGGATTTCGGGGACACTGTCCTCCTCGACGCATTTCAGGAGGGGGGTGGAGAATCCTCGTCGATAGAGTTTGTCATCAATCAGCACATACGAGCAGGCTCTTCGTTTAGTCACGCTGGCCTCCTTGCTGTCCTCGGGCAGTTCCCCCGTGGTGAGGTACTTGTATACTGGGGTCATCCAGCAGTGACTGTCTCCAATGGCGTGAACGTCGAGCAGCTCTGGTGGCTTCTCAATACTTGGTCGAGCGAGTATCTCTTGTACGACGGATTTGTTACCGCCTTTCTTTCTGGTACTAGCTAATTTTGACAAGACGTCTGCCCGCGTGTTTCTTTCGCGAGGAATGTGCTGGACTTCCGACACGTCGAACCTGGTAATTCTTTCCATCACCAGTGTCAGATATTCAACCAGCTGATCATTTTTTTCCTGATACTCTCCTCGTACTTGAGATGCTTCGAGCTGGGAGTCGGTGAAAATCTTTACCTCCTTGGCGCCCAAGTCTTCGGCCAACCGTAACCCTGCAAGAAAGGCTTCGTACTCGGCTTGGTTGTTAGACGTAGGGAATGATAAGACTAAAGACACTTCGATTAGTATTCCCTCCTCGTTCTCGAGGATGATGTCTGTGCCACTACCCGTGGAACTGGATGCCCCGTCCACGTAGATGGTCCACCTATGCGTTCCTCTTGGTGGGGACGATGACGGCGTCATCTCCGCCACGAAGTCGGTCAGAACTTGTGCCTTGAGGGCCTTCCTTCCCTCATAGTGTATGTCAAATTCTGATAGCTCCAGGGACCATTTGAGCATTCTTCCAGCCATGTCTGGTCGACAAAGCAACTGTCTTATGAGCTGGTCCGTGCGCACTACTACGATATGGGCCAGGAAGTAATGTCTGAGCCTTCTCGCGGTGTTGACGAGGGTGAGAGCGACTTTCTCTATTTACGCGTATCTGATTTCTAGCCCTTATAGGGCCTTGCTCGTGAAATAGATGGGCTTTTGCCCATCCGTTGTCTCGCGAATGAGTGCAGCGCTAATGGCTTCGCCGGTGACGGAGAGATACAGGTACAAGGTCTCCCTGCACTCTGGTCATGAAAGCACGGGGGGTTCGGATAGGGCTCGTTTAAGATGGGTCAGAGCCTGCTCACATTCCTCTATCCATTCAAATGTGGCCTCTTTTCTGAGGAGTTTAAAGAAGGGCAGGGTGTGCTGGGAGGACTTGGCCACGAAGCGAGAGAGTGAAGCGAGCATCCCGTTGAGGGACTGTATGGATTTCTTCGACCTGGGTGTGGGAAGTTCCGCGAACGCCCGACACTTGTCAGGGTTCGCCTCTATCCCCCTCTCGGTGAGGTAGAACCCGAGGAACTTCCCTGCCCGCACGCCAAAGGTGCATTTTTCTGGGTTAAAACACATTTTGCACTTTCTCGCCTGGTCGAAAACCTTTTGCAAATAGGTCGTGTGATCGGATTCCTCTTGGGATTTCACGATCATATCGTCCATGTAAACTTCGAGCATGTCTCTGATTTCTGATCGAAAGACTTTGTTCATCATGCGCTGGTATGTGCCCCCAGCGTTTTTCAGACCAAAGGGCATTACATTGTAGTAATAATTCCCCGACGAGGTCATGAATGCGGTGTACTTCTTGTCCTTTTCGGCCATAGGGATTTGACTGTATCCTGAATAGGCGTCCATGAAGGACAAGAGCTTGAAACCTGCAGAATTATCTACGAGCTTATATATGCTAGGCAGAGGATAAGCATTCTTCAGGCAAGCCCGATTGAGATCAGTATAATCAATGCACATGCATCATTTTCCACTATGTTTCTTGACAAGTACAATATTGGACAGCCAGGTTGTATACCTGGCCTCCGAGATAAATTTTGCCTCTAAGAGGTCTTGTACAAGTTTTTTGGCAGCCTGTGCCTTCTCATCGGATTACTTGCGCCTGCATTGTGCGACGGCTCGAGCAGCTGGGTCAATGGTCAGTTGATGGCATGCGGTCTCAGGGTCCAGGTCGGGCATGTCCGTGGCACTCCACGTAAACAAATCGGCGTTGTTGTAACGCCCTGTATAATATTTACCTAGAATAATACCATACAAATGTTTTTATTTGGTACTAACACATCAAAAGTGCCTAATGGCATAATTCACATACTTGTCCATTACTAAAACATAAATACAACATATGGCACAAGTCATGGAAATTAGCCACAAAAATAAAAATCTAAGAATAATATACAATATCCTCAATTGTATACAACAAATACACAGCGGAAAAATAAGCTCAACTAAGCTTCTCTTGAAACATCCAAGCATAGCTCTCTTGTAAATCAAACCTGCAAACCATACCTGAAATATAGCAACTATAGTAGGGTGAGATACATCAAATCTCAGTGAGTTCCCTAACTTATGGATTCTCTCGTCTTTACAGGGTTCTAGCCAAATCCTAACTCAAGTCGGGGGAAAAGGAACTAGACCTTGAGTTCAAACATTTCTGACTAGAGAAACAATCGTACAATTTACAAAACGATATACTAGTTAAGAATCTTCTCCCCGGCCAGCCATACAAGGCAAATACAACATGAGTCACGGATCCTTAACGTAGATAACTTTTCCCCGGCCAGCCATACAAGGCAAATACAACACGGGTCACGGTTATCTACAAAACAAAACTAGTTAAGGAAACTTCTCCCCGGCCAGCCATACAAGGCAATTACAACACGGGTCACGGAATCCTTAACGTACAATTCGTAGAACAAAACGTGCTTAAGGCATCTTTCCCTGGCCATCCCACACCAGGAGATATCGACACGGGTCACTCGATCCTTAACTATAGATAATGTTCCCCGGCCATCCCACACCAGGAGATATCGACACGGGTCATTTGTTAGCTACCAAGAGTACTTTCCTCGGCCATTCCACACCAGAGGATCTCAACACGGGTCACTTGTAAGAAACCCCAAAGTAACTTTCCCCGGCCATCCCACACACGGAGATCTCGACACGGGTCACTCGTTACTTATCTTAATGAATACTTTCCCCGGCCATCCCACCCCAGGAGATATCGACACGGGTCACTCGTCATTCATTAAGGGACCGAACCTTCTCAAATAATATACTTTCCCCGACCATCCCACACCAGAGGATCTCGACACGGGTCACTCATAATTATCAAGGTTAAACGCATCGGAGGTACACAACCATCCGCTTAACAACTAATTAACAAAGATACTCTTCGAGTATCGATGTCTAAGCATTGTTCTCAACACAACTCAATAACACCTAGTTACATATCTGGGTTATTCCATTGATCTAAGGTTTCCTCACTCTTCCTAATTCATTTTAACATGCATATTCTCTCATTCACACTTAACAACAATATTAGACAAGCATATTACAATATCAATCATAAAACACACATGATAGCATAATATGTCAAACATAACCACATAGTAGTTCACACACATTTTTAAGGCATACTAGCCACTACTATCCTCTACCAAGCATCCTTGGTTAAATCATGGTCTCACACACCATTTAATAGCACATTGGATTCTCTTTCCAAGGCTTCAAGTCCCATATCAATCGGCTTCCCGATTCATGAATTTCCGATGGAAACATAAACCACACTTTCACACATACATTACTTTTCCATATTTTTCTTATCAAACCATGGCATAAACATATGTTCCTACTTCACTATCATAAATAGCATTGAAATATATTTCCAACGCATCCGACCGTGCCTCAATCAGATTTACGGATCAAAAGTTATGAAGGAAACAAAATGGAAAATCTGTCACGTTCGCTTTCCTGTTCGCAATGCGAACCCCCATCGAACCGTGGCAGTAGAAAAAGGGTATAAAGTTCGCAATGCGAACTTCTAGGCGAACATTCGCCTTGCCCTTCGCTGTGGTTCGCAATGCGAACCTGCGAACCCAGAAATTAGCAGCAGCGTTGTTATGGGTCATTTTGGGCCAAAATCCATCATTTCTTCCACCTAAACCCTTCCAATTCATACCAAAACACCCAAAACATGTTCCAAACATAACAACAAGTATTCTACGCAGTTTATATCGAATTTCATCTGTTAGATTTCATTTTTTCTCAATCTAACCTAAGTTCTAAACTTATATTTCTAGAACTTAGAGTGTCTAACTAAAACCCACTTGATAATCGAAGAGGAGGTTGAAAAAGATGATGAATATTGAAGATGATCCATGAATGTTCTCTCTTCTTCCTCTTTCTCCACTTCCCTTCTCTTCTTTCTCTTTTTTTTTTTCTGTTTTTCTTCTTTTCTTCTTCTTACTACTTTTTTTCTTTCTTTTCTCTTATATATATATAATCATTATTATATAATATAAATCCAACAGGATAAAATATCTCCAATTGATATTTTTTCATCTCAACCCAATTGATCAATTATTAAAGTTACCTTAAAAAATCTTTTCTTGAATAAAAATAATTGATCTCTTCAGAGTTCTCCAGTTGCTCTATTGATCCCAACTAACAATACTTAAAGTATTTAGAGAATTCCATTAATCCAATTAATCAAAGATAGAGCACATAGATATCCATCTGATCTCATCTGATATCCAATTGAGCATTTAGATAATACGGAGTATTACAGTTGTCCTCGAGACATGTCTTCAGCTGCTGCTTTACCCCGTCGGGCAGCCCCGCGCCTATCTTCACTCCTATGCTCGGGTTGGCTCCGAAGGTGATGGCCTCAAACTCCCCATCTGGGACAGGACGCATGAGGGTGGTTGCAGAGGAAATGCCTGTCTCCGCCGACGTGCCTTCACCACAGTCCTCGCCCTCTTTAGAAATCCGGCTGTCGAGGTCGATGATGTGTACGGGGAGAGTCGGCTTCTTGTCAGGCTGGCTTTCTTCGTTGGGCTGGTCGTCCTCCCTTACCCGCTTGGCGGCCTTGGGTGCTGCACCGATCGAGCTTTGGCCTCGAGTAGCTGCTTCAAAGCACTTTCTTGCAGCTTCTATATCCCCGTGTAATGTTGCGACGTGACCCTTCTCCGTATAGTATTTCATATTAAGATGAACGGTCGAAGGCACAGCGATCAGCTCCGCCAAGGTTGGTCTGCCAAGGATGCATTGGTACAGTGAAGGGCAATCGATTACCAGAAACTGAGTCTTGATCGACTTTGACGCCTCCTCTTCCCCGAAGGTGACCGGGAGCTCCACGTACCCCCAGAGTCTGGCTATCGCCGCGTTGAACCCTTGCAGGTCGGACCCTATGTACGGTGACAAGTTCTTCTGATCCAGCTTCAAGGCTCTGAATATACCAGTGTACATGATGTCCACGGAGCTGCCCTGGTTGACTAGGACCCGTCGGACATCGGAGTTGGCAAGTCTCGCTCTGATGAGCAAAGGAATGTGCGAGTTCGGGGAACCCCCAGGCAGCTCCTCCCGGTAGAAAGTGATTGGCTGGGACCGCCCCCGAACCTTCTCGAGCGTGGACAGCTGGTCAGGACTGTAGTCGATGAGCTAGTCAAACTTTCTCTTGACCGACCCCACTGTGAGTTTGCTGTATCCCCCACACGAGATAACCATGGCTGTTGGGAAGGTCTCCCAAGTGGTGTGAGCGGATATCTGAGAGGGATCCTCAATATGGTCGGGGATGATGAAGTCCTCCGGCCGTGTGATGGACATAGCGACCTGGGGAGAAGGACTGGGCGGCGAAGACTCTGCTTCCTTTTTGGTCTCCGAAGTCTCTCGTCGAGAGGATTCACCCTTCTTCGTATATTGTTTTAGGTGACCCTCCTTGATGAGGATTTCAATGGCGTCCTTCAGGTGCACGCAGTCTTCAGTCACGTGGCCATGGCTGCAGTGGAAACGATGGTATTTACTCTTGTCCGTGTTGCCCTTAGACGACGTGGGTTTGGGGAACCGGACGCCTCCCTGCTTAAACTCCGTGTTGATGCATTCAGAGAGAATGCGCTCGCGGGGAGCCGTCAGCAGGGTATACTCTGTAAAACGACCAGCAGGTCCCTTGCCTTCATGATAAGTGCAGATTGTACCTATTTTTGTATATAAGTTTTGTTGCACTTATCATTACTTTTTGTCTATATCGGTTCAAATAAACCCCGCTTTGTTCGTAATTATGTTTACTTTACGTTTTCGGTGTATAGTGTGGTACCGTGTAAATATCATTGAGTTTAATTGATTTTCATTTATTTTTACAGGAGTTCCAGCAATGGGATTTTTCCATATTTATAAAGAGCATTGAATAAGCTTTCCAACGCTTCTGACCGTGCGTCAATCGGAGTTACGGTTCAAGAGTTATGATCAAAACAAGTTCTGCCATACTGTCATGTTCGCACTGCGAACCCCCGTGGCGAGCACTCGCTGGCGCACTCGCATTGCGAACCCGGGGGCGAATGAATAGTGTCCAGAAGTGTGAAAAACACTGTTTTTGACGTTGCAAAGGCGGTTTATGTTCGCAGTGCGAACCTGGGCAGTAACTTTTGCCTATTTTAGTCATTTTTCATCATTTTTTAGGGGATGGTTTTGGGGATTCTTGCTCCAACTCCATCAAACTTCATTTTTTCAGTAGATTAGCTTAGAAAACAACACGGAAGCTTGCATGTGGATGATCTGATGTGGATTTTTCATCGATCGGCTCCGACAATCCGTGAAGTGTTTGGTTCATTTCTTTTCTTCTTTGTGTTTTTCTTCTATGTTGGGTTTTGTATATGTATTGACTATGATCTCATGTATATTTGTCGCCCATGGCGTTGTATAAAACTTGCTTTACAAATCTTTATTGGTGATTGTCTCTAATTTTTGCTTTATGCGCGGGGTTTGGGTTGCGTTAGAGATAACCGTCGCAAACTTCGATTAGGGATGATTGTCTGTTAGTTTCTGGATTCTAGAGATAGATTTAGGGCTAGCAATCTTCAATAGGCGTTAAAACTTAATGCCTCCGTGCCTTGAGCTAGCGTACGAAAGTATCGGCAATGGTAACACGGTTGTTCTCTCAACTTTGCGTTAGACATAACCTGTGTTGTGAGCGATGCTGGGTGATATTGAGGAGTATTGTAGGTTGAGTATAACTGGTCGGTAAGTTTAAGTTTGTGAGGAGTGATTTATATGCATTGCCGGACGAGTTTTTCTCTCTGAAGAATGATTTCTTTTTGTTTTAATGTTTACTTTTCTATTTTCTTGTTTGAAACTATTTTAATCCAAACTCATTAACGCGAGAGACTGTCGAACGACATTCTTTCCCTCGAACCGATCTCTGTGGACACGACATAAATCCCGGAGGGAATTCTTCCGAAAATAAATATTTTTGCTGCTTGCCCTATTCTGCATCCAACAAAATGGTGCCGTTGCCGGGGATTGGTTTTGATATTGAATCGCATTGCGATAGTTTCTTTGTTTTTTAGTTTTGTAAATATCGTATATATTGTATATTTTCACTTGTTATACTGATACTTGTAGATTAACGTTTGTTTAAGTGTTTGGTTAGGGCGCTTGCTTTTGGGTTGCGCGGTGAGACATCACCATGGCATGAATGGAGGAAGTTTCTAATTAAGCACCGTAAAGGCGTCGAGCTTACGACGTAAAACAAGCATGTTTTATAGTTTTTCTTTTCGAATGTTTTTGGTTGTTGTTTGCTCACAAATTTTGATTGACTTATTTGAGGATGCTTTTGTGATTTTCCAAGTTGGTTCATTTCAACTTGCGGATGTATGGTAATGATTTTGTTAAGTTTTGTACACGTCTGAGGTATGTATTTATCGCTTTCTATACTTTAGCATATTCATGATACTTAGGCATTTTACAAACTTCCATGTCATCTATTCTTTTGTATACTTGTTCTATTGTGAATCACTTTAGTTCCCAACCTTTTTGTGAGGTGGCTTTCCATTGTTCATATATGCGCGGAGAACCAACATTCTTGTTCTAACTAGATTTTATTATGTTGAATCTTTTGTTTGTGTTGATTATATAAATGCATGAAAAGGATCAAGGCAATTGTTTCATTTTGAGCACAACCACCTTAGCCAAATAGTCAATTCACCTTGTGAGTGTGTGAGAATTCGTAACCCCTTTGAGCTTTTTGATCCATGTTTTTATTTGAACTTAATGCTTGTCTATGAGTATTTAGTTCACTTATTTTTGAATGGATTTTGTTTTTTCTTGGACCTCAACTATGTGTTGTTGTATGGATTTTTTTTCCTTGCCTTAGAAAGTAGGGAGTATTCACATGATGATGTGGTTGAATTCAAGTTGGGGAGAGAATGGTTGTTTACTCATTGGTTGGATTCTATGAGGATTGAAAAAGAAAAGAAAAAAGAGAAAAAATATGACAAAGAAAAGAAAAGAAAAAAGTGAAAAAGAAAGAAAAAAGAAAAATCCTTGAAAAAGGAAACAAAAAGAGTTTCAATAATTGTGCTAAATAAGTATTGTGTGTTGCGTAACACTTGGGATTGTGGAAGAAGTTAATTGGAATTTGGTGTGTGAATCTTTGTGAGTTTTCACTCCCTTAGGTTTAGGCAAGTTTTTGTTTCAATTACCTTTAGAAATTGCCCCTTGTTTGTTTACCCGGCCACGCTACAACCTTGAAAAGCCCTTGTGATTCTTGCCTTTATATTTTCAATGTGAATTTGTGGATGTATGCATAGTTTAGTCTTTTGTTTGCATGAGTGTTGTGTGAGTGTAAAGTACCTTATTGTGTGTTTTTCATCTACCGATGATTGTTTTTGCTAGGTGTGATTCACTTTGGAACTAGTGTTGTTTTAGGATGTTTGGCATGATTTTTGTATTTTGCGTTTGTTTCGTGATTATGTTGTCGTCGTAGTTTAGTGGTAAGTATTTAATTTTTGTGTGTACCGTTTTCATTTGAACCATTCATTCGTTTCCGTTTTTCAAAACCTGTTGACTCGTCATTCTTTGGTTATTTCTTGCGCATTTTCAAGTTTGTTTGATTCTTGTTTGTGGACAAACAATTAGGTAAGTTGGGGAGAGTTTGATAAGTGCAGATTGTACCTATTTTTGTATATAAGTTTTGTTGCACTTATCATTACTTTTTGTCTATATCGGTTCAAATAAACCCCGCTTTGTTCGTAATTACGTTTACTTTACGTTTTCGGTGTATAGTGCGGTACCGTGTAAATATCATTGAGTTTAATTGATTTTCATTTATTTTTACAGGTGTTACAGCAATGGGATTTTTCTATATTCATAAATAGCATTGAATAAGCTTTCCAACGCTTCTGACCGTGCGTCAATCGGAGTTACGGTTCAAGAGTTATGATCAAAACAAGTTCTGCCATACTGTCATGTTCGCACTGCGAACCCCCGTGGCGAGCACTCGCTGGCGCACTCGCACTGCGAACCCGGGGGCGAATGAATAATGCCCAGAAGTGTGAAAAACACTATTTTTGACGTTGCAAAGGCGGTTTATGTTCGCAGTGCGAACGGGGACTCGCAGTGCGAACCTGGGCAGTAACTTTTGCCTATTTTAGTCATTTTTCATCATTTTTTAGGGGATGGTTTTGGGGATTCTTGCTCCAACTCCATCAAACTTCATTTTTTCAGTAGATTAGCTTAGAAAACAACATGGAAGCTTGCATGTGGATGATCTGAGGTGGATTTCTCATCGATCAGCTCCGACAATTCGTGAAGTGTTTGGTTCATTTCTTTTCTTCTTTGTGTTTTTCTTCTATGTTGGGTTTTGTATATGTATTGACTATGATCTCATGTATATTTATCGCCAATGGCGTTGTATAAAACTTGCTTTACAAATCTTTATTGGTGATTGTCTCTGATTTTTGCTTTATGCGCGGGGTTTGGGTTGCGTTAGAGATAACCGTCGCAAACTTCGATTAGGGATGATTGTCTGTTAGTTTCTGGATTCTAGAGATAGATTTAGGGCTAGCAATCTTCAATAGGCGTTAAAACTTAATGCCTCCGTGCCTTGAGCTAGCGTACGAAAGTATCGGCAATGGTAACACGGTTGTTCTCTCAACTTTGCGTTAGACATAACCTGTGTTGTGAGCGATGCTGGGTGATATTGAGGAGTATTGTAGGTTGAGTATAACTGGTCGGTAAGTTTAAGTTTGTGAGGAGTGATTTATATGCATTGTCGGATGAGTTTTTCTCTCTGAAGAATGATTTCTTTTTGTTTTAATGTTTACTTTTCTATTTTCTTGTTTGAAACTATTTTAATCCAAACTCATTAACGCGAGAGACTGTCGAACGACATTCTTTCCCTCGAACCGATCTCTGTGGACACGACATAAATCCCGGAGGGAATTCTTCCGAAAATAAATATTTTTGCTGCTTGCCCTATTCTGCATCCAACACTTCACGAGGACGATTATCTCGTCGCCTCCCTCTATCGCGTCTGGGGGCCTCTGATTCGTCTTTTTTTGTCGCCCAGGAACTCTCTTGATCCCTAGAGTCCCGGGCTTTGTAGGCTGCCTCTTTCTCCTGGTGTTGTATATACGATTGAGCTTTACGGAGTAACTCGGCCAGGTTGCGAGGAGGTTTTATGCCCACCGCCTTGTGGAATTCGCTCTTTGGCCTCAACCCTTTTTTGAGGAGGTATTTCTTCATATAGTCCGTCGTGCGGACCTCAACGGCTTCCTTGTTGAACCGCTCGATATATGCACGCAGGGGCTCATCCCTACCCTGCATGATGGCTTCCAATGTGGCCTCCGACTTGGGGTGTCGCCGGGAGGCAGTAAAATGGCAGGCAAACTGGCTCTTTAAATCTTTTCAAGACGTGACCGAACCCCGGGGAAGCCGCTTGAACCAAGCCATGGCCCCCTTCCTGAGACTGATGGGGAACAGCCTGCATTTGATAGCCCCGCTTACGTTATGGTAGTGGAGCATGGCCTCGATGTTCTCTATATGCTCGCCTGGGTCGGTGGTCCCGCCGTAAGTGGCCAGGGGAGATGGCTTCTCCAATCCACGAGGAATGCGCATGTCCATGATCTCCTAAGATAAGGGTCCATGGACATTGTCGTCATCGCTTGTGCTAGACGACCACCAAGGGGAGTCGCTACGCCCACGGCTTCTGCTGCAACGGGGAGAATGTCTGCGTGACCTGCGATGCTCGCGATGGTTCCTCGAAAGTCTGTTCCTCTTCGGAGTGGGAGAGCGTATGGATTTCTGCAGGGGAGATCGGTGTCGTCGTCTGGCGAGTGCTGAGTCAGGTTCCTCCAATCTGGAACGTCTTCGTTCGGGAGAAAGACTTCTGGACCTGTCTCGTCTACGCTTCTAAGGAGGAGGAGACTGTGGTCGCGGAGAGGGACTGCTGGGCTTCAGCGAGGGACGCTGCTCCTGGAGGGCGTGTTCGAGCATGCCGGTCTTCTCGCCCTGCTGGAAGATCAGGAAGTTGGATCTGTTGAGGGAGGCAATTAGGGCGGGAGTGCTTGGGTCCGCGTTTTGAGGGACATGTATAGGCTCAAAACGGGACCAGTAGCTTGAGCGCGAGGCTTCACCTCATCGGGGGTAGGAGAGGCGGTATTCCCATCCCGATGGTCTGTCTCCGGGAAGGCAGCTCCGAAGACGAGGTGGTCGACGTTATCAGCGATAACGGCGAGGACGGGCTTTTGATGGGCATCATCGTTCCTGTTGGAGGCCATGATGATCGAATGGAGTTTGGAGAGAGAGCTTTGGTCTTTTAGGTGAAAAAGAGGGGATCTTGAATAAAAAAGACGGGGATGCTAGTTTCCCACAGACGACACCACTGATCGGAGGTGATCAGACTGGATCGTCGTGGCCTTCGTGTAAGGCAGATAAGGATGCTTGTAGGAAAAAAAAGGGGTTGTACCTGCAAGGTACTCTGATGCCAAAGTAAGTGATTGGACAAAGAGAGAAAGCAAGTACAAAGGTAAGATTTCAAGTATTGAATAGTGATCAAACCTGCCCATCTCACATTAGAGGGTATTTATATAAGCAACCCCCAGCGCGGGGCCAAGGTCTCCCATGTGGCCGAAATGTCTGGTTGACCAATGGGAGACTGCCAGGTAGAGGGTCAGGCGCGTGACCCTTTGACCTGGTCTTGCCCTGTTGGGGGCCAAGCGCCTGCCCAGTCCAAAACAACTTTCATTTTAATTTTTTTCTCTCTCTATTTTTTCTTTTCCTTTTTATTTTTCTAAGTATAAATAAATAAATAAATTTAATCCTTTTAATTAAATGAAGAGGAACACATAAAAATTTACTCAACCAAAAACATAATTATTTTATAATTATTAAAAATTATTCATAATTATTAAAAAAATTATTTTCAAATGTCAAAATTTTTATTTTTCTCATGGGTCACTATCAGAAAAATGCTTATTTTATTTTAATTAATAATTGTCTTTATTTGAGACACAATTCTTATTTTAAAATGTCAAAATTTCTATTTTTCTCATGGGTCACTATCAGCAAAATACCTATTTTATTTTAACTAACGATTGTTTTTATTTGAGATACAGAACTCTTAATTTTAATGTCAAAATTTTCTATTTTTCTCACGGGTCATTATCAGCAAAATACCTATTTCATTTTAATTAACAACTCTCTTTATTTGAGACATAAAATTATTATTTTCAAATGTCAAAATTTCTATTTTTCTCACGGGCCACTATCAACAAAATACATATTTTATTTTAATTAATAATTGTCTTTATTTGAGACACAAAATTCTTATTTTAAAATTTCAAAATTTCTATTTTTTTCACGAGCCATTATCTGCAAAATACCTATTTTTTTAATTAACAATTGTCTTCATTTGAGGCACAAAATTCTTATTTTCAAAAAATACTTAGCTAAAAGGTATGCTCTTAAGGATGAGTTTTGCTGAAAGGTGGATTCATTGGGTCATGATGTGTGTTACTTCGGTGTACTATATTGTTCTTGTCAATTCTGATAGAGTGAGACCAATTGAACCAGGAAGAGGTCTGAGTCAAGGGGACTCAATGTCTCTTTACCTCTTTATTTTTATTTCAGAAGGTCTTTCAGCTCTTACTAAGGGAGCAGTGGCGCGTGGTGATATTCATGGGATCTAAATCTGCAAAGGGGCACCTAGTGTGTCCTACCTTCGTTTTGCTGATCAATACTTATGTATAGGCTTCAGGGCAGGAGATTAATATGACCAAATCTGAAGTATTTTTCAGCCGTAGCATAAGTATACTGGCAAAAGAGGATCTTGCTAACATTACGGGAATTCGTCATGTCATGGGAACTGGAAAGTATTTATGTTTACCCTCAATGATTGGAAGGAGTAAGAAGGTTACTTTCGCATTTATTAAGGATTGTATCTGGAAGAAAATTAATTCATGGGGAGGTCGGTCTTTGTCTAAAGCAAGGAAAGAAGTCATGATAAAATCGGTCCTTCAACCAATTTCATCATATATTATGAGTATCTTTATCCTTCCAGATGCAGTGTGTAATGAAATTGAGAAGATGTTAAACTCTTTCTAGTTGGGAAGAGGTAGTAATAGCAATGGAATTCGTTGAATATCAAGGGAGAAGCTTGCTTATTCTAAGAAGGAAGTTCGGGTTGAGATTTAGATACTTTAAAGCCTTCAACATGTCTGTGGTAGCTAAACAAGGTTGGAACCTATTGACTAAACCCCACACTCTTGTTTCTAGAATCTTCAAAGTGTTAGAACAATATTTGTTCATGACACATATCCTTTGGGTTTTGATGATAACAAAGTATTGAAAGAACAATGGTGTGATTTAATGTGTGTTATAAGTGTGCAAGTTCTAAAGCTTAAAGAAGAATACAATTAGAATCTGATTTAAGGAAGCACTTGAGAGAAGCTAAGTTATTGGCTTCTAGTGGCTCAGAATCTGAAGAATATTCTTTAAGTAAAAACTAAAAATATAGGTTTGCGTAGACTCTGAAGTTGAAGGCCTCAACATCAGAAGAGCAATATATTGTCTCTAAGCTTATTGAATGTATCAGCTTCTGGTGATCATTCAGAACCAATGCTAAAGCTAAAGTTATCTGTACTGCAGAAAGCAAGCTACATTGTCAAATCTGCTGTTAGCTAGAGTATATATTCACATGGCTCAAGAAGAGTTAACATGCTTTAGGAATATCTACTATCAAAGGATCTATAATGCAAGATCACAATTAAGACGCAATGGTTAAACAAGTTACACAATGGATCAAGATCTTTTTGTGTATCTATCTTCAACGTCTCTTGTACTATGGAGTAACAAAGACACTTGTACAAGTTATCTCTTCCAACGGTTATTCCTCTAAAACTTCTATAAGTAGCTGAAGATTCAACATGGATTTTCAATAAGGAACAAGGAGAAAAAAGAAGAAGAGCCAAGAAGGATAGAAGTGTTCCTCGCTTCTACCAAGATAGAAGAATAACAAGATCAACAATAACAACACAATTGAGTATGTAGAATTTTTGTTATATCTTGTAAATTGTGCAAAGCCATAAGATTTCTTAAACAATGAATATCTTAGAAATCTTAAGTGATGTGATCTTTGTTATGCTTATTGCCATGTACCTCTGATTATGTATCAAGTACACCTTGTTCTCTATTCTGCTAAATAAGTTGTTTAGTAGTTTAGATAAAGTCTCTTGCTACGTGTTTGAGCATCCAAATCTTTTGCTTTGAAGCTTGAGCCATGTAAGTCTCCTGCTATGTGCTAGAGCATTAAAGTTTTAATCTATTGTTGATTGAGTAGAAGTCTTGGATTCGTGGAATCTAAGCAAGAAAGTCTTGTACCCAAAGGGTATGAGCAGAAGAAGTATTGAATCCGTGGGATTTGAGCAGAAGTCTTGTACCATGGGTTTAAGCAGAAGTCTTGAGCCTAAGGGGCTTTAGCAAGGAAGTCTTGAACCTGAGGGGTTTAAGTAGGAAGTCTTGGCCTGAGGTTCTAAGCAGGAAGTCTCGGGCTGATGGTATGAGTAGTAAAGTCTTGTGTTGAGGGCATAAGCAACTGTAATCATGATTTGATTATAGTGAAAAATCTCTTGGCTGCAAGGGGACTGAACTACTCTCAGTTTGGGAGGAACTAGTATAAATCTTTGTGTGTTCTGTTGTTATTTATTTATTTTTGTTATTATTCCGATGTAATTAATTATTAGAATCTAAATAGTGGTTTATAATCTAAACTTTGTTCAAAAGCAAACTAAAGAAAATGAATAACACAATTCAACCCCCTCTTCTTGTGTATTTTTCTCACCTTCACAAAGCTAGGCATTACCCTAGAACCTCGTTCTTTGATGCTAATCTTGTGTATAATCCAAGCTTTGGGTAGTGGAGTATTTGGAAGGCCAGAGAAGTTTTGTCTTTAGGTTGTAGGTGGAGTATTGGCGATGAGAGTCATATTATGGCAATGAACGAACCTTGGATTTGGGGGATTAGAGATGGTTGCCTAAGGGGTCCCCAAAATCAAGGTGCATATGGTATTACTGTTAAAAATCTTATGTTGCCAAATGTAAAAACAATGGGATATAAGGATTTTAAGAGAGTTATTTAACTATGCATATGTGGAAGACATATCACAGGTACCTTTGATGGAGGATGTTAAGGAAGATATAGTGGTTTGGAAAGAAGAACAAAATAGTATTTATAGTGTGAGGTCTGGGTACAGATTGTGGAGAAACTCGTGTAGGAGTCATGTTAATGGGGGAGGGGAGGAGGCTTGGTTTAGTCTCTGGAATATTAAAGCTCCTCCTAGAATCAAACATCTTCTGTGGAGAATTTGTAGAAGATGTTTACCGGCTCATGATAGACTCCGACAACATTATGTCTCTTGTCCACCAATTTGTCAGCTTTATGAGAATAGTCCTGAAGATGATTGGCATTTGTTATTTGGATGTAGTTAGACTTTCTAGTGTTGGAGGGCATCAGGTTTGTCCACTCTTTTATATCCCCGTTTACATTATTTTCATAATGCTAAGTCTATTATCTTTGATATATGTAGTATGGAGGATATGAAGGATGCCGATAGATTTGTAGTTATGATAGATGAGATATGGAAAAATAGGAAATATCTTATTTGGAATAATGAGGTAGAGGAAGCCCCTAGACTTGGCTGGTTAGCTTTTCATAAGTAGCAGGAATGGTTTATGGCTCAACATCTACACGATACCGAAAATGGCCAACAATATCCTGCGACTTGGACTCCGCCAACTGTAGGGTGGCTGAAATGCAACGTGGATGCGACTTTTAATAAATATCGGGGAACTACTAATAGAGGTTGGTGTGTGCGAGATAATCTCAGAAATTTAATTGTTGCGGGTAGGGCTTGGGATCCAAGTACTCCCTCTGTCATTGAGGCTGAAGCTTTGGCCCTTAAATAGGCAATTCATGCAGTTATTGACTTGCATCTAGAAAATGTCATCTTTGAAAGTGACTCCCAAAAACTAGTCCAAGCTATCCACTTCCATCACATTGGTGGATCCGAGTTCCATTACATTATTAGATTTATTAGAAGTTTGTTACATGTTAATCACAACTTTGAGGTGAAGTTTGTAAAGCTTCAAGCGAATTCGGTTGCCTACTCTCTTACTAGAGCGGCCAATTATTGGTCTAGGTGTAGAGTGTTTAATTCGATTTCTCCTTATATTAAACATGAATTGCACTGAGTTTGCTTTAGTAAAAAAAAAATACTTATTCTTTTTTGTATGTGAATAAAATCGTAATAACTATTAAAAATTCATACACATAACTATGAATATCAAGATTCGGATCTTAACAATAACATTCAATTTAATAATATTAATTTCGGTCGCAATTTGCAAATTAAATATTTTTTTATAAATAGTAATAAATATATTTAAAAAATTGTTGAAATTTTGAAAATTTTATATTTAGGTGTATACAAAGTTCATAATTAGAGACCGAGGGAGTGATTTGGTAACCTCATCCAACCACTACCAATAGCGTGATCTAGAATTTGTACCAAAGAGAAATTAAGTGATGATAATTGACATTTTTGTTCTATGTGACACATTCATACCATCTAGTTATGACCCCATCAATGCCAAATAACCTTTATTAATAGATATAATGTGGGCAAGATCTTGCTTCCATTTATGATAATATGGGTGAAATATTTATAAAGAAAGAAGAATGATATGGCTGGTTGAATTTGGTTCACAAGTGACATGTGACATGCATGCATGTGGCTCCACCATATTACTAGTCATGTGCCGTTGTACCTAAACGCAATTTGATTGATGAACTTAAATAAATAAAACAAGTCTAATTCTCCAACCTACAATGTAGGAGCAAAATAAGTAAATAATCATTTTGATGTTTGTGACTATAGCTTTTAAAATACAAATATATATTCAAGTTGATATTTTGTTAGAAATTTTGTTGATTAAATTGATTAACAAAAGACAACTAAAGTAGTTGATGAAATAGATATTCATTTAATTGGTTTTGTAATTAGAACACATTTCAATGCATTTATATATGTTTCTTAGATTCTGATCAGTTAACTGTTTTTGATTGCTTTTTTGATAGGATGACTTAGAGATTAGGTGACCGTTTTCAAACGTTTTTTGGGAGGACATGTGGATGAGAAAAGTGCCTCTCAAAATTATGTTTAAGAGATTGTTTCATGTTTTGAGATTCTTTGGTGGAAAATATGGATTTTTGATAGAAAAGGTGTTTGGGTTTAAATTTAGATGGAACGGTTTTTTTTTCTTTTTTGGGTTGGAGATACATTTCTACTGATGTACAAGAAATTCGAAGAAGATGAAGATGGAATAGAGAAAGTCAGAAAAAATAGAATTAAAACTAATTTTTACTCAATATGAAAACGGTTACAAAATGAAACTAAATTGCAACTTCAATTTATATATATAACTTCAAATGTAAATGCCAATGAAATGAAACTTAAATGGAATTTAAATTCAAACCAATTAGAACTTGAATTTGAATTACTATTCAACACCTGCCTTTAATTCATATTCAAGTTAAAGTCAACAATACCAATTTTATCCCTCAAATTGATGAAATGCCCAGTCTTGATTGCCTTAGTCATCACATTTGTAAGTTGTTTTTGAGTGCTGACATGAACAATCTCAAGTACTCCATTCCGAACCTAATTGCGCAGAAAATGGAACTTTGTCTCTATATGCTTGCTTCTCTCATGCAACACTGGATTCTTGGCAAGGCTTATGGCAAATTTGTTGTCTATCAGCATCTTGACTGATTTGCTCACATTGAACTTAAATTCCTATAGCAAGTTCATCAGCCAAACAGCTTGACAAGCTGACAAAGCACCCTATATGTATTCAACTTTACAGGTTGACAAAGTAACAACCGATTACTTCTTGGAACACCGGAAAATAGGGGCTCTTAGGTACTTAAACAAGTATCCTGTAGTGCTTCTTCTGTCAACTTTGTCTCCACACAAGTCAGAGTCTGAATAGCATATCAGCTCAACATCATCTGACCCTCCAAATGGAAACAAAATACCATACATTAGAGTTCTTTTCACATACTTAAGTATCCTGACTACATCTTGGTAATGTGACCACTTTGGTTTACTCATAAACCTACTCACCATTCCAAATGCATAACAGATGTCAGGCCTGGTATTGCACAGATATCTCAGACAGTCAACCAACTGTTTAAAAGTTGTAGCAACTCCATACTTAGAGTGCAAAGTCTCCATACTTAGAAAATATACCATATTTTCAAGGTCAGGCATCTCAAATTCATTCATTAGCACCTTCTTGAACTTGTTCGTTTCAAAAATACAACTCATTGTCAACATATATCATCAACATAAAGACACACCATAATCATATTGTCTTAAGAGGTATGCTGAACATGTACACCATACTCCATCTCACACTTTTTGAATCCTTGAAGCTTGAAAAATTAATCAATTTTTAAATTCCAAGCTCTTGGAGTCTGTTTCAGTCCATACAAAGCTTTATGCAACTTGTACACCATCCCTTCCTGATTTTTTTCACAAATTCAAGAGGTTGTGACACATAAACATTCTCTTATACTGGCCATTCAGAAAGGCTGACTTCACATCTAAATGCATCAGAGGTCAATTCCTATTTGTAGCTATAACAATCACCAATCTGATTGTTTAATGTCTAGCTACAAGAGCAAACATTTCAAAGTAGTCAAAACTAGATTTTTGCATAAATCCTCTAGCTACTAACCTTGTTTTGTACTTAGCAATTGACCTATCTGGTTTTAGCATTGTCTTGTATACCTATCTGACAATGATGGTTTTCTTGTCCTTGGACAACATAGTCAACTCCCATGTGTGGTTTCTTTCAATTGCCTCAAGTTCTTAATTCACAGCCTTCAGCCACACTTTCTTCTTTAGTGATTCATTAATACTACCAGATTCATGGTCCATCATCATGGAACACTGAATAACTTCCCCTTTAGAATCAATATCATTATCTAGCAGCAATTCAAAATCTGCAAGCCTTCTTGGAATCTGTGAAATTTTCTATGGCCTAGATTCAGATATGACCACCTTCAGAGGCTCCATCTTCAGACGCATGACCACAATCAGAGATTTGATTACTTCCAGAGTCTGGATCATCATTAGAATATGAATCATCAGCATATTCAACTTCAGAGTCATACTCGCCTTCAGACTCGAACTCACCTTCAGAGTCAGACTCGTCTTCAAATTCAACTTCAACTTCAGACTCACCTTCAGCTGACTCATCTTCAGAGGCAGAAATACCTTCAGAATGTAACTCAGGTGTTATTACTGCACCAGAGTTGGATTGAAACTTGCTCCAATCCCACGTTTCTGATTCTTTCACAACAACATCTCTGTTGAATTCAACTTTGTTGGTGACTAGACAATAGAGCCTATAATCACTTGTACTATGGTAACCTATAAGTGACATGACTCTGCTTCCGTCATTCGACTTTCTTCTCTTAGCATATGGAGCATGTTTATAACAAACAGAACCAAACACCTTCAGATGGTTGTTGGAACTGTAAAGCGGCAAGCAAAAGTAAGTTTGGAAGAATTCTTGGTTTTATCGTATCCACAGAGATCGGTGCAAGGGATCAAATGTCATTCAACAATCTCTACATTTCTAAGCTTGTGGTGATAATTATGGTTAAAAGATCGAAGGTACCATAAATAAAGGCAGAAAATATAAAGACTGAAAATATAAAATAAAGACTTTAAAATAAACAGATCCTTGTTGGGATTAAAATTTCATCAATCGATAACACATGCATTCTTCTGACCAGTTAAACACAAATCAATCATTCGTCTAATATCCTCACGTATCACCCACAATAAAAGTTATGCCTAACACAACGTCGAGAGAACAACCATATTATCTCATTGGTAATGTCTCACACAACTCGACAACACAGAGCATTAAGAACTTATACTCACAGAAATGCTTTGCCTAAATCTATGTCTAGAGTTTAGAACCTAACAGATATTCATCCTAGATCCAGATCTGAATAGTATATGTCTATAGCGGTTCAAATCAAAGATAAACAGGTAAACAAAGATGACACCTATATCAGATAAATGATTGCTTCATATTGAATGCCATGATCAGAATACGTACATACGCTTAACCCACTACTACGAAAAACCCAATTAACAACGGTTGGGAATGACATATAATAACACGGGCGAAGGCGTTGTTATGTAGATTGTCGTTGTAAGTTAGCTGTTTCTACAACGGGCTGGAAACCATTATTGAAAGGTAGAGCGCGAGCCATATATCACAACGGTTATGATAATAAACCGTTGTGATACATACACTTAGGTTCTGGGTTCGAAACCCATCAGCAGTGAAATTATATAAAACATAAATTACTTATGATATCGGTTACAATAGATAACTGTTGTTGTAAGTACCCTAAGTTTATTATATTAAATGTAGATTGCTTGTTTTCCAAACACCTCACTAAATAAATATACATGGATTCAATTTGATGAAGATGTCTATAATCTGCAAATTAAACTGTTCTTGAAAACCAACTTAAACAAACCAATGTTGTTTTCTGATTGCATTCATCTCATCGTGCATTTCACGCTCTTTTACATATATTGTGGTTTATTGATCTGACTCCTTCGATATATCGCTATCTTCGATTATAGTTAAATTTCCATAAGATCAACAAGACATTGGATAATCTGCCTCATCTTTGATTTAACTATAATGGAAGATGGCGATGCATCTAAGGAGCCAGATCATTATACCATAATCTATATATAAAAGAACATGAGATGAATGACGAGAGGCATGCAATCAGAAAACAACATTGGTTTGTTTAAGTTGGTTTTCAAATACAACTTAATTTGCATATTATAAGTATTTATATATAGATAGGTATTTATTTATTATAAATATATCACTATGGTTAACCAGAATAACCGCAGTGATAACCCTTTTATCTGTGAATTTTAAAATAAATAAAAACCGTTTAGATAGATATTTATTTATTATAAATATATCACTACGGTTAACCAGAAGAACCGCAGTGATAACCCTTTTATTTGTGAATTTTAAAATAAATAAAAAATAAAACGTGTGCCTAACTTCTCACTTAATGCATCTGCAGTTTAAACATCAACAATGTAATTCACAATGCATCTGTAGTTTAAACATCAACAATGTAATTCAAACCCTAATTCAACTATTACATTTCATAACAAAGTAAACATTAAACATAAAGGAGACAAGAAAACATAACATCTTGATATTTCCAGAAAATATCTCTGATTTCAGTTTGTTCTTTAAATTCTTGTTCTTTTCTTTAAATCCTCATACATAACCTTCAGATAGCCCACAACTTCCAACTTTGACTTCATAATGCTCTCATCGTCATTTCCATCTCTTTCTCCCACGTCTTCATCCCATATGAACAAATTACATGTTTCATCGCTCCTCCAAAATGGACATCTCCAAAAAAGCCTTCCTTTATTTTGTCCCTTCTTGCATTGATACGAAACCATATGACCATCAACCACAAAAATTTCCAGATCGAGATTTTACACTGGAAGAAGACGTAGAAACACCTTTGGATGATTTTGTCTTCAAATGTGACATTGCAACACCTTAAAGTAGAACACTTTCTTGTTGTTGTTGTCTTCTTCCCGACAATGGTGACGGCGTTAGTGTTAGGGTTGTTTCGTCTTGTTTCTTTTTTCAATGGATAAATTGATATATACTTGGTGTTTAAAATACATAAAAAGAAGCTTCAGTTTGTAACAACGATTTTAAGAAAAATCCGTCGTGATATCCTTATTATTTTTTAGTTAAATATTAATAAAACTTAAAAAGGAAGCATTTACGTCAAAGGGATAAACTATTTGAGGGCGGTGAGGTTCAAACCCATGATAGCTAGATTGTATCACCACAGTTTTCATAATAACCGTTATTATACCCTTGAGATTTCTAATTAAAATAATGCGCGCGCATCCAGTACGCACTATAAGAACGGTGTATAGGATGACGTTGTAAACCTGGCGTTGTTGTTTGGGCGTTTTGTAGTAGTGACCCTTTTTACATGTATTCAACTAATTTAAGTATGTGGACATAGTTCCTCGTCTCTATTATCACGCATCTTCACAATATCGTTTATGTATAAAGCGTTATCGTGGGCTTTACCGTATTAATCACTAGATGATGTCTCATACTAACAATCAACACAATAATATAAAAGCTTGATACTAGTGAATATCAAATCACAAATCTATGTTTAGAGTTTGCTCATTGATAGATGAATATCTTAGATCTAGGATTTGAAAGAGATTTCTCAATACCCACTCAAACCCACAAACATAAAATCAAAGACAACATCAATATTGAATTAAAACTAGTTCACAATACAAAGATTAGAAAAAATACATAAGGTACCAATAGATTACATCCAATCCCAACAAGAGATCGAAGCACTTACTCGAAGATCAAGCTCTGATTTGCTTGGATTTGGACTTCTCTCTCTTAGGGTTTGTGTTTCTCTCTCTAAAAATATATTATACAAATCTAAAAGTGAATAATATCTCAAAATATCTACAAAATTGTTATTTATACAAGTTCCAAAAAGTGCCTATAAGTGGGACCGCGCTAAGTCAGTACAGAGCACGCTTAGCGCGGAGCGTGCTCAGCACAAAGCGTGCTCAGCTCAGAGCATGCTTATCTCCGAGCGTGCTCAGCATAAAGCGTGCTTAGCACAAAGCGCGCTGAGCACGATCAGAATGCGCTAAGCACGGTCTGAACCCCAAAGCTACTGCCACTGCTCCAAAATGGCACTGAAAAGTGCGCTAAGCGCGAGTTGCCGTAAAAAAGTCGTGAAATTGATCTGCTAGGCCCTCTTTCATCCACCACATATTCCAAGCATTATATATCATCAAGAAAATCTGTAAAAAAAACATCAAAATGATCATAATTCACAATATTTACATACGGAAACGGAAACTTGCGTATTTACACTAAAACATATGTATTTACTACTAAAACAACAAAGAAACAATTGAAAAGGGCCACAAAATACTATCTAAAATATGCACAATTTGGCACTTAATAATAGCTCACACTTTGCTCGCTTCCAGTCCACTTCTCAATAGAAAAAACTCCATTTAACTCCGTAATTGGACATTTGTTGAGCACATATGCTGACGTGGTAATAACTTCAGCGCACAATGTTTGAGGCAAATTATTCTCTTTTAGTATGCTCCTTGTTATATCAATTACATTCTCCCCATGCTCAATTCCATTCTCCTCACAGTACTTCTTGAACTTTCTAGAGTTGAACTTACCTCCACCACCAGTTCTGAGGATCTTCAACCTTTGTCCACTTTGATTTTCAGCCTTCACTTTGAACTTCTGGAACTCAATAAACACCTCATGTTTGAACTTAATGAGTGTTACACATGACATTCTTGTGAATTCATCCACAAATGACACGAAGTACTTGTTTCATCCAAGTGAAGGTACTGGAAATGGCCCACATACATTAGAATGCACCACACTGAAAGCATGCTTTGCTCTTGGAGATAATTATGGCAAGAATGACAATTTTGGTTGTTTTCCTATCATGCATACACCACACGATTTATCTGGTGCAATAAATTTTAGAATTCCATGAACCAACTTATTTGAACTCAGATGCCCTAAGCTTCTGAAATTTAAATGCCACTATCTCTTGTGTCACAACTCACTTTCCTTTACAACACTTATTGCACTAAGGTATTGAGAGTCTGCAGTTTTCACATTCACCTTGAATGTCCTATTACTTCCTTATTCATACTTCATAATCAGTTTCTAATTACATTCATATAGCTTCAAGAGATTGTCTTTCATGGTTATTGAACAACCATTTTCAATCAGTTGACCTACACTCATCAGATTGCTCTTCATGCCAGGAACATACCACACATCATTAATCGGTGCAGTTTTACCATTATTTATATTACTCTTACATTTTCCATTCTTTTAGCATTTAGATACTTATCATCAACACATCTAATTTTGGTCATTTTACCAGAGTCAAAATAAACCAGTCATTTCTTATTTCTATTTAGGTGATTCGAGCAACCAGTGTCCATATACCACTAGTCTACCATCTCTTCACCTTCATTCTCAGATGTCATTAATAGTACAGGTTCAACATCAGAATCTCTTCTAGCTATATTGGCATTTTCACCCTTTCTTTCATTGTTTAGCCAACAATCAACAGCAAAATGGCCAAACTTGTTGCAACTGTAGGACTGAATCTTTTTCTTGTCAAACTTCTTTTTCCCCTTATGAACACTGTTCTGTTTCTTCTCATCTGGATTGAAGGATTTTAACTTTTGAACACCGCCAGACTTTTTTTTGTTGTTGCAGACCATGATTGCTTCTTATTCTTGATAAAAGAAGCTTTTAGAACCTTCTCATACTCCCCTTCAAAGTTTCTCTCAGTCATACGCGACTCTTGTGCCTTTAGACTGCTCTAAAGTTTTTTAATTCTCATAGTATTAGTGTCTTTAGAATGTTTAATAGCTACACCTATGAAATCAAATTAAAGAGTAAGTGGTCTCAATACCTTCTCAATAATAACTTGTTCAGAGAGCGTTTCTCCACAAGCCTTCATCTCATTTGTGACCACAATCATTTTGGAGATGTATTCAGGCACCTTCTCTTTGTCTTGCATGCTGAGATTCTCATACTGCTTACGCAAGGATTGCAACTTCACCTTCTTCATTGAGGCATTGCCACCATAACACCGCACTAGTGCATCCCACGTCGTCTTCGCTGTCGTCACGTCAATAATCTTCTCAAACACGGTTGTACCCTCACACCGATGGATATATAACAATGTATTTTGATCATTCTTCATCGTTTCACGTTGGGCATTTTTCTGCGCTTCTGTTGCATTTTCTGCAACAGGCGTGTAACTGTCATTGACAAGATCAAGAACACCTTAAGCTCCAAATAACACACGCATTTGAATCATCCACTGATTCCAATTATTTCCATCAAATACTGAAAGATTTGTGTTCAAGCTACTGTTTCCTCCGAACATCTTCATTCTTTTGCAAACCACTCAATTATCACCAACACTTGTGTTTTCCAAACCCTGGGAATCAAGGTTTGTGATTCTCTCCAATTTCGAACTTCAATTCAACGAGAATTTAAGAAACGACACCAATCACACACTTCACTACACTCGTGTTTCCCTGTGAATCGAACCGGAGTTTTGGATACCAATTGTTGAAGTTACACCTCCATTGATGCACAAGAAACTTGAAGAAGATCAAATGGAAGAGAGGGAAAGAGAGAAAAGATAGAATTGTAACTAATTTTTAGTTAATATGAAAATGATTACAAAATGAAAGTGAATTGCAACTTCAGTTTATATACACAACCTCAAATGCAAATGTCAATGAAATGAAACTTAAATACTATCTAAATTCAAATCAATTACAACTTTAATTTGAATTACTATTCTAACATTTTTAACATGATATAATAGGTAGTTTAATGTATGTGATATAGGTGGAGTTTATGTTTTAGAGAGCGTGAATTCTTGTTAGTGATGTCTTGATGTAGAGGGTTTGTACACTATTAGATCGATTTATTTAACTATATAGTTGATCAAACTCTAGAGGAGAATGTTACTACATGTGTTGTCCTAACAAGTCTTCCTCTAGTTTGACAAATTTAGGCACCTTCTAGAACAATGGTTATTGGTAATTAATTTGAGGTATAATATTAAATAGAGGGAACTTTTTAGGTGAGACGTTATTCTGGATTCAAGTTGTGTCATTTGTATCCTCAATTTGAATAGTGAGGAGTTCTTAGTCATTTGTTTGTCACTTGTAAGATTACAGTAATTGTTTAGTTTAGTGTTTTTAGATGGTTTAGGTGGTGTTTTGCACTATCTAAGGACGAGTTCCTTGTTTAACGATTTCAAGTCTTTAAAGGCTGATTAAAAGTGGTATATAGTAATAACATTTTGCTATTCCTATACTTTTTCAAATGGCTAACTCCTCATTTATTCTCCTTGAGCCATTATAATATTGTAGACTTGGATTATTAGACTTTTTTTTTTTGACAGGATTGGTTTATTAGACTTTGAAACCGGTTAAACGGTGCATTTGATTTTTTAGGTTTATATGTTTGTGTCAAAGACTTTCTTATTTCGCTAGTGTATATTCAACCGTCTCATATACCTTGAGTCATATGTTAAAAAATCCAAAAATAAAAAATTCGTATTAAATAAAACAATAAAATTATTAATTATAAAATTGTATTAAATTCAATACATAATTTTATATATATATATATATATATAAAAGTCAAAGCAAAATAGTTTAAGTTTAAGATCTATCCGGTAAGCAAATTCTACGTGCTTCTCTTATTATGATTGTGACGTTTTGCTCTCACTGAGGTGTTAATGCTACCAAAAAGGAATCCAATGGAAAAGTGAATTACATCTACATTCTACACTAATTAAGTCACTGAATTTCACAAGACTTTTTATAACTTTGTCTCCACTTAGATTTGAACACACGTTTTTCTCTTTAAATAATTGAAATACTTATCACTTAGTATTCATTTATACTTTTTAATATGGTTAGTTGCACTATCCTTAGTTTAAAAGCATTTACACATGTCAATATATTTCTTTAAGAGTATGTTTAGATTAAAAAAGTGGAAATTTAAAATATATATATATATATATATATATAGACTTTAGTACTAAAAATCAATAAAAATTGTTTCATTTATAAAGTTTATGTTTAGTGAGAGAAATTAAAATTCTTTGTACTAAAATTTTGTTGGGCCATTTTCATAGATTTTAAAATTTTGGAGTAAAAATATGAATATATAATGAAAAACAATCCAAAATAAGAATGCTAAATTTAAAAATTGGAAGTTTCATTTTGCAAAAAAAAAAAAAAAAAAAAAGACCAACATGCAAACTTTAGGAAAATATAGGTGTTCCATATCGAAACTTGAATTGTGATTGATTCGTTGTAGTGGACTTGTGATACGGTGGTGCGGATCTTCGACACGGCAACACATGTTGGACCTGCAAGATTAACACTGCAACATCCAAGTCAGTTCCATAGTCCCAAAATGGGATGTAAGTCTACAAAAGTGTGTACCTTATGCTTTACATATGACAATTATATATGATGAGCAATTTTAACAGGTTTCGCCTTGTTGGGCTTAACACTTGGATCTTAACTATATTGGGCCTTTGGCCGGCCCATAATAGTTTTTCTCAAGATTTGTTGGTTGTTTTATCAGTCGAGAAGCATTTCAAAGTCGAGGCAGGTATCTCATCATTAAAACCGATCATAAGGAGAAGTGTGAAAGCCATGAGGCAGTTGCGAAATAGTGGGAAACAAGTGCATCAAATGCATTTCCCATCAATAATATGTTTCGCCGATTTTCAAACATGTGATCTCAAACTCGCAGATTAGGGTGTGGTGATCGTCTCTAGAGAATTTACACTACTACAAAATGCGCAAACAACAACGCCAGGTTTACAACGAATTCATCTAAACCATTGTAATAGGTTAAAATTTTCGCGCCCAGTAACTAGCCGTACGTATAAACAGAAATATAATGACGGTTGTGTTAAAAGACTGTAGTAATAAATATGCTTCGATTCCCAGCAGTTACACTTTTTCCATTTTTTATAGTACATAAAGCCTTTGTTACTTAAGTCCATTATTTATAAAATAAATTGTAAATGATTTTACAACGGTTTTTAAACCAACCATTGTTATAGAACTTAATTCCATTACTTTAAAAATAAATTGTAAAATAGTTTACAACAGTGAATTAAAAAACCGTTGTAAGAGGTCTTCAATTCCACTACGAAGCTGCAATATACTCGGCCTCACAAGATGAGAGTGCTACCACCGGTTTCTTCTTCGAACACCAAGAGATTGGTGACCTACCAAACATAAAGATGTATCCAGTCATTGACTTTTTATCATCTTTATCACCACACCAATTGGAATTGGTGAAACCAAGTAAATCATATTTTTGGCCCATGTCCGATGCAGGAAAGAGAATTCTGCAGCCAAGAGATCCTTTTACATAACGAAGGATTCTCTTAACTGCTGCCAAGTGAGACGCCTTTGTCTTTCCATGAATCAACTCGCAATATCGACACCAAATGCCAAGTCCGGTCGCGTATTGCACAATTACCACAATGATCCAATCAAGCTCCTATATTGAGTTGGATCCACATCTTGCTCATCTTCATTCTTGGACAACTGTAACCTTGATTCACATAGTGTAATGGCAGCATTGCAATGCTCCATTCCACACTTCTTCAAGATCTCAAGAGCATACCTCCTTTGATGCATAAGTAGTCCCATTTTTTACTTGTGGAACTCTATGCCAAGAAAGTAAGTCATAATTCCAAGGTCCGTCATCTCTAACTCAGCCATAAGTTCACCTTTTAACCTTGAAATACTCTTCTCACAGCTTCCGGTAATCAATAGATCATCCACATACAAGCAAAGAATGATCACACCATCATTTGTATCCGATCTCACATAAACACCATGTTCGGATACACACCGATTGAAACCAATGTTGATAAGAAAGCCATCTATGCGTTTGTTCCAAGCTCTTGGAGCCTGTTTCAAACCATACAAAGCTTTATGCAATTTGTAGTACTTCATCTCTTGGTTCTGCACTACAAATCCAGGGGGCTGCTCAACATAAACCTCTTCATCAAGTGGACCATTCAAAAAGGCAGATTTGACGTCTATTTGAAATATGTTCCAATTGTTGTTGTTTGCAATCGCAACAACCAATCGGATGGTTTCAAGCCTAGCCACAGGTGCAAACACTTCCTCAAAGTCTATACCTTCGCGTTGCAAAAATCTCTTCGCTACCAATCGAGCCTTATGCTTGATTACCTCGCCTTTGGGATTTGCCTTCACCATATAGACCCATCTCACACCTATTGGCTTCTTTCCAAACAGTAGATCGACCAACTCCCAAGTACCATTCTTCTCAATAGATTCCAGTTCCCCCTTCATTGCACAAATCCACTTTGGATCGCTTAGAGCCTCTTCCGTATTCACCGGTTCGGATTCGGCCATAAGCGCAAAGTGTACGAAACCACCATCATCATCGATTTCGTTATCCCAGAATACTTCACAATCCTGGAGTCTTTGAGGCAAAGTTCTTTGCGTTGTTGGTCTTCTACTATTTTCCCCCGATTTCAGTTCGAATCTGTTGCTATTCTGGACTTCCAGCAGGCTGAAAATTCTGATTTTCATGCCCGTAATCGATTACAACATTCCCGTAATCGGTTACTCCTTCTGCTACACCAGTCCCTGAATCTGCTGCAGAATCCAAAATTACACGTGGTAATCGATTACCTGTTTTGCCGTAATCGATTACTGCATCAGATTTTTAGAAAAATCTACTGCTGTCAAATTTTTGCAGCTCATCGACCAAAATATCCCGACTTATCACAATGCTCTTGTTTGCAACATCAAACAACTTATAGCCTCCAGTGGGATGATAACCAACTAGCAACATCATCTCACTTTTGTCGTCTAACTTCTTTCGAATCTGACCCGAAATGTGTCAAAACGTTATCGAACCGAAAATCTTCAAATGACTCAAGCTTGGTTTATGTCCAGACCATACCTCTTCTGGAGTAACCCTATCAAACTTCTTTGTAGGGCACCTATTCAATAAATAGGCTGCTGTAGAAACGACTTCACCCCATAGTTCCTTAGGCAAGTCCTTACCCTTCAACATGCTACGAACCATGTTCATAATCGAACTATTTTTTCTCTCGATAATACCATTTTGTTGTGGCGTGTAGGGTGGCACAATCTCACGCACTAGACCCTCTTCATCACAAAAGTTCCCAAACTCCTTAGAGGTATATTCACCTCCACCATCCGTTTTGAGAATTTTAAGTTTGCGACCACATTGCCTCTCCACCATGGACTTAAACTTTTTAAACACATCAAACACCTCATCCTTCCTCTTGATAAGGTAAATCAACAACTTCCTACTAAAAACGTCGATAAATGTGACAAAGTACCTATTGCCACCATACGAATTGACTTGCATTGGACCGCATACACCGGAATACACCACCTTAAGATGAACCTTGGTCCTATGACACACATCCTTGCTGAAATTACTCTTATGCATCTTCCCTTGCACACATTCTTCACATATCTCAGCTGGAATATTAATCTGTGGCAGCCCGGTAACCATACCATTCCTTTGTAACGCATCCAAATCACGAAAATTGAGATGTCCAAGCCGGTAGTGCCATAACCACTCTTCTTGACTTACCGCTGTAGCTAAACACCTATGCTCCATCACTTTCAAATCAACCTTGAAAGTCCTATTGGCAGCCATAGGAGCCTTGAGAATTAACACTTCGTTAGTATCAGCAACACGCAAAATCTTGTCTTCCAAGCGAATTTTGTAACCCCTCTCAAGCAATTGGCCAAGACTCAAGAGATTAACTTTAATTCTTGGAATGTATATAACATCTTTTGTAACACCCTAAATTCCCCCGAATAATTTAATCGAAAAATCAGAGTAAAATGAAACAACTCGGAATAAAAGGGTATTACTTTCAACAAGAACTTGCTCACAATAAGACATGTAACATATAATAAATATTAATGCAACTTTAATCCAAAAATCATTTTTATTACACAGCAGAAATTCTTCATTGTGATCAACAAAATACAACGGTTTCAATTAATCAAAATATTTGTTTTCAAAATGTAAAGGCAACTGTAATTCTTTAACAAAGTAAAATCATGCATAAAGCGTTCCCGACTCCCAATATTACATATCAGAGCATACTCCAAACTAAAGTGAAGCATCTCGTCTTCACCGACCACGACTTCCACACTACTCCTGATTATCTGCACGTTACCCACGTGGAGGCAACATTCAAACAGAAGAGGTGAGATTTCACATTCAATAATACAAGGCAATAACTCGTATAAAGGAATTAGCAACACATAACATCATATAACTGCGCAACTCGTCATTATCAATACTTCGCATAAGTCCAACAACAAATCATCACATAACTTCGCTCAACAATACAACAACACGACTCAACGGATGCAATGCAGTGCAATCATGTACGTGGTACCATTGGAGCAGAACTCCCAACTTAAAATTTGCCAATTAATAGAGGCATCAACAAGGCATAAGCCTTCAACTTAATATTTTGCCAATCCAGGCCAACTTACCGAGCAGCAGCTCCAGCTTGATATGCTATGCAATGCGACTCAACATGAACGTCAGAATAACAACAATGATAATTATATATCAACACAACAACAAATCAACATTGGCCATAGACCCACAACTTAACTCTTGCCAATAATTAGAGGCAATGCAACATATTTCACACCTGCAACTTTATAATTCCCAACAACAATATCACAACAACTATAACATACTCTGTACCGACTAACATATACTACAAGCAATCACGACTTCACAATCAATCAACATTATTCTTCGCAAATAAACAATAATTTCATTCACACACTTATAATTACAAAATTCAAGCATGTATACTTTAATCGAAAACGCTTCAAAAGCAGCTCAAGGACATGACGAAATAATTATTAAAATACACCTAAATTCATCATTAAATACAAGGAATCACGTTCTGAATTCATTTCACAATCTAAAAAATTTTCAATTTCGGAATCGCGCTAAAACTCAAACTTTCACTTCGCAAAAAATCAGAATTTTAACACTATAATTCCATTTCAGTTATTCCACACAAGATAACTCACCCCTGGGCCAGACACTATTATTATAAGATAGCTCGTCTCGTTATCTTTCCAACGCTTCGACCGGCGTACGAATCGGACTCCCGGAACTCAAGTTACGAATTTTCGAAGTTTCTAAAATTCTGCACTAACATAGCTACGGGTTTGATCACTTTTTGCCTAAAAACCCATCCGAAACTTCGATTTAATTCGCGAGACTCTTATTTTAACTTAGTTATACCTATTAGAACTCATTGGTAGCATAAAAACTAATTTTTGCGACGATGAATTTCGCACCAAAATTTCTAGGTTTCACTATTCCTAACCCAAAACAGAATTTCTTCACATTACTCTCATAGAAACACTACATCATAACGATAACATTATAATTCAATCATTGCAAACTCCTAACATTAAATTGGGTTCAATTCCTAATATCAAGATATTAAATTAACACGTATCAATCAATTTCATTCATCTCTAACAACAACAACTATCAACCAATATCTAATTCAATCCCTTTCATGATTATTGAACCCGTATTAGAGAAAGTTAGTCTCACCCTTACCTTAGATTGGATGACCTTTTTGAATCTCTAAACTCTAGTCTCTTGCCTTCTCACGATCGTTCTTCTCTTCTTTCTTTTCACTTCTACGGTTTCCTCTTTTCCTCTTCTCTGCAACTTTACGTAACTTCTCCCAAAACCTTATTTCTTCCTTATTTTCCTCCACAATCCCACTACTAATACTTAGTCTTCCTCATTTCTCTCTCACCCAAATACTAATTAAATCATATTTTAATTAATAATAATATTAGGAATAATAATAATAATAATAATAATAATAATTTCCATCACCTATTTAATTAGATCAATATTCAGCCATTATTATAATTAAATAATTACGAACTAAAATAATCTAATTAGTCTTAGTACCCACACCACCAATCTCTACGTTTTGGTCACAGACCCCTACTACCTTAAAGATAATTCTTAAGGCCACTGCCCCTTACGATGGCTACACCAAAACAGCCAAAACACACCAAAACACACGATCAATTACATCAATTCACAATTATTTCACGAATAATAATTAAAATAAAAACGGGTGTTACAACTCTCCCCCACTTAGAATATTTTCGTCCTCAAAAATTTACTCAATACAAACCACTCCAGATACGTTATCACATCCAACTAATCAACTCTCATGCCACGAATGGCAACACCACGAATAATGCAATACAACAATACACCTTATCAATGATAACGACAACAAGATGAAATGCTCACGCGATGCACTCGACGACCAACTCAAAACACAAAGAATAATCAAATTAAGAACACACAGGTTCACTATGAACCAGAACACAACATGACCGTTACCATCGCCATAGGCAACGCTCCCTTAATTTCCCATCATAGGAATTAGCTACTCGCACTCGAACCATCACCATAGGTAACGAGACAACAACAAAGATAAGAACACAAAAGCCCATAACACAACATCAGCGTAACCAAACTACCGACATCGTTGTTACCCACATAAGAACCAACTGCGCTACACCACGCTTTCGCTGCGCACTCTGAGTACTCGCAACTATCTAATCTACCAAGTTTACATCAAACTTCCGACCATCAAAGCAGACATAAGAAAGGACTTTCGACTTAACTCATCGGAAATTCCAACCAACAGGCATTCTATACTCTTGTGATTACTGAATACATCGAACTGCAATTTCATAAAAATAATACCTCCGAATATTCAACACAATTACAACTGCAGCCAATTCCAAATCTTGAATAGGATAAATACTTTCATGAATCCCCAATTATCGTAAAACATAAGCTACAACTTTACCATCTTGTCTTAACACGTTGTACAAACTCATCATAAACACCTACCAATGCCATAACAGCAACAATACAGCATTCCAACAGCATAAGCTACATGTGTCCAATTAATCTCAATAAGATAAATCATCTCTTTCACTCCCAGACCGCGCCAAGCGGGATCTGTGGATTCTGCAGAAAAGCCCTGCGAAAAACACATGTCCTGCTGCGACTTAACACTTTCCATTTACTTCCTCCTTGGTTCATCTCTATAATGCTTCAAGTCTCATGTCAATCGGATTCTCGATTCATCACAAATCAAAACTCAAGTTATCCCGAATACAACTGGGAGTTCCCATACTACTCACCAATCAACTCGCAACCTCATGCTATCATCCTCGAGTCTGCCTCATCTTCCTATATAGGAATTTGCATTGACTAATCAAAACAATCCTTAAGCATTTGGCTCAACTCCGATCAATTCACTGTACATACAATCTCAGTTGGCAAGACACGTCTATTCCATCCAACATGATTCCGTCTACTATCAACAAGAGATTAAGGGTGATCAGTTCCTCAATTTGTCAATAGACAGCCAGCAACCATAACGGTGGCATAGATCATCATTACCCAACTACAATAGCGTCATTTACCTTGTGCTCAAAGTTACCTAAGCATAATGCTCCACCATCTCTCTAAGGCTTACAAACGTTTTCTTAATTTTCTTATTTTGCACCTCGTCAATGATACAAAAAGTTCAAAATCTAGTACATATTCTCCTATACACGCTCGTAGCACAACACATTTGCTGAATATTCTCCCAATACCGGAACTACTACGACACCAAGTACAATCCAAATCGGTTTGCTCCAATCGAAACCTTTATTCAAGTTAAGAACTTCAACAACACTAACCAATCCTTCATCTTTCCTTTAATCTTAGAATCTCTATAATCCATATAGTTTCACACTTGGTTCTCATTCAAACACTCTCAATAGTACCACCTCATCATCTGGTTGGTGATACAAACTTCTAAAATTTTCCCGACACATGTCAACACCATATCAACAATAACGCACAGTCCACTTTACTATTTAACCTCCCTCAAGGAAATCTATATTCTAATAATTCTCCACTGGCATACGCCGCATATCTATGTGCTCCTTCGATATCCTTACCTCCTTCCTATTTCCAAACATTTTTCACTTGATCTTATCTTACTCGTCTCTAGTAATAATCGTTCAACTTCTAACACAACTATCTCTTTCAATACAGACCTCCCAAACACAAAATTATATTCCAAAATGAAGGGAATTTCATGTAGATTTCGGAACTTCAAGAATCGCTTAAATCCGAGTTACGAGTAAAAAGTTGTCGCATGTGCAATGGCGGCTGATCCAGAAATCCCGTATACATACTTCCACCAAAATCAGCATCAGACCCAAATATTCAAACGCGTTTTTCTCTCTCGTCAAAAACATGTAGAAGACAAAGTTTATATGCAAACCGTAGGGAATTTCGCAAGCTTTCCAAAAAGTCTAGAATTTCTCCCATCGGAGTTACCAGCAAAAAGTTATCACATGTTTAGTGAAGACTGTTCCATAAGTGCGAAAATGAAAATTGGAAATGATGAACATGAGTTCCACGTTTTTCTCTTACTCCCAAGATCCTCCAACTATCTTCACTTTTCACCCAAATCTGAAGGTAATCCGACTTCAATTCCATTATACCGAAAACACACTAGTCCACCAGTTGGTCCATCAAATCATCAATCCCGTTGAAATGGATATTTATTCTCAACCGTCGGTAATCCACACACCATCTCGTACTACCTTATTCCTTCTTAACTAATAACACCGAAGCTACACTTGTCTCAACAACACACTACACCACTCATCTAAATAATTGGTAAACACATAGTTCATCTCCACCAATTCGTCCAAAAATGACATCATCTTGTTCTAACTAAAGATAAATGTGCACCTCCTAAGGAAACACGTCAGGATACTCCACACATCACCGACCTATCTCTAGCCACAACATTGCCTTCCCCCTCACAAGGAAGCGAACAACGAAAACACCTGAACGTCTTCCCTCAAGGATCACACCATTCTCAAACAGTTGGACAATCCAACACTGCGCTCCCTCATGCGACAACATGATATCAAATCCCCCTACCACTGGAATATCCAAGAGAAGCAGATACTTCTCCCCCACTTTTTCATTACCCACCTGCAAACGGAAAATAAAACAAGCACCGACAATGTTTTCACACACATGTCGCATACTAGGGAACAACATAATTAGACAACCTGGCGGGACGGACCGACCTGCTCTGATACCACTTTGTAACACCCTAAATTCCCTCGAATAATTTAATCGAAAAATCAGAGTAAAATGAAACAACTCGGAATAAAAGGGTATTACTTTCAACAAGAACTTGCTCACAATAAGACATGTAACATATAATAAATATTAATGCAGCTTTAATCCAAAAATCATCTTTATTACACAGCGGAAATTCTTCATTGTGATCAACAAAATACAACGGTTTCAATTAATCAAAATATTTGTTTTCAAAATGTAAAGGCAACTGTAATTCTTTAACAAAGTAAAATCATGCATAAAGCGTTCCCGACTCCCAATGTTACATATCAGAGCATACTCCAAACTAAAGTGAAGCACCTCGTCTTCACCGACCACGACTTCCACACTACTCCTGATTATCTGCACGTTACTCACGTGGAGACAACATTCAAACAGAAGGGGTGAGATTTCACATTCAATAATACAAGGCAATAACTCGTATAAAGGAATTAGCAACACATAACATCATATAACTGTGCAACTCATCATTATCAATACTTCGCATAAGTCCAACAACAAATCATCACATAACTTCGCTCAACAATACAACAACACGACTCAACGGATGCAATGCAGTGCAATCATGCATGTGGTACCATTGGAGCAGAACTCCTAACTTAAAATTTGCCAATTAATAGAGGCATCAACAAGGCATAAGTCTTCAACTTAATATTTTACCAATCCAGGCCAACTTACCGAGCAGCAGCTCCAGCTTGATATGCTATGCAATGCGACTCAACATGAACGTCAGAATAACAACAATGATAGTTATATATCAACACAACAACAAATCAACATTGGCCATAGGCCCACAACTTAACTCTTGCCAATAATTAGAGGCAATGCAACATATTTCACACCTGCAACTTTATAATTCCCAACAACAATATCACAGCAACTATAACATACTCTGTACCGACTAACATATACTACAAGAAATCACGACTTCACAATCAATCAACATTATTCTTCGCAAATAAACAATAATTTCATTCACACACTTATAATTACAAAATTCAAGCATGTATACTTTAATCGAAAACGCTTCAAAAGCAGCTCAAGGACATGACGAAATAATTATTAAAATACACCTAAATTCATCATTAAATACAAGGAATCACGTTCTGAATTCATTTCACAATCTGAAAATTTTTCAATTTCGGAATCGCGCTAAAACTCAAACTTTCACTTCGCCAAAAATCAGAATTTTAACACTATAATTCCATTTCAGTTATTCCACACAAGATAACTCACCCTTGGGCCAGACACTATTATTATAAGATAGCTCGTCTCGTTATCTTTCCAACGCTTCGACCGGCGTACGAATCGGACTCCCGAAACTCAAGTTACGAATTTTCGAAGTTTTTAAAATTCTACACTAACATAGCTACGGGTTTGATCACTTTTTGCCCAAAAACCCATCCGAAACTTCGATTTAATTCGCGAGACTCTTATTTTAACTTAGTTATACCTATTAGAACTCATTGGTAGCATAAAAACTAATTTTCGCGACGATGAATTTCGCACCAAAATTTCTAGGTTTCACTATTCCTAACCCAAAACAGAATTTCTTCACATTACTCTCATAGAAACACTACATCATAACGATAACATTATAACTCAATCATTGCAAACTCCTAACATTAAATTGGGTTCAATTCCTAATATCAAGATATTAAATTAACACGTATCAATCAATTTCATTCATCTCTAACAACAACAACTATCAACCAATATCTAATTCAATCCCTTTCATGATTATTGAACCCGTATTAGAGAAATTTAGTCCCACCCTTACCTTAGATTGGATGACCTTGTTGAATCTCTAAACTCTAGTCTCTTGCCTTCTCACGATCGTTCTTCTCTTCTTTCTTTTCACTTCTACGGTTTCCTTTTTTCCTCTTCGCTGCAACTTTACGTAACTTCTCCCAAAACCTTATTTCTTCCTTATTTTCCTCCACAATCCCACTACTAATACTTAGTCTTCCTCATTTCTCTCTCACCCAAATACTAATTAAATCATATTTTAAGTAATAATAATATTAGGAATAATAATAATAATAATTTCCATCACCTATTTAATTAGATCAATATTCAGCCATTATTATAATTAAATAATTACTAACTAAAAAAATCTAATTAGTCTTAGTCCCCACGCCACCAATCTCTACGTTTTGGTCACACACCCCTACTACCTTAAAGATAATTCTTAAGGCCACTACCCCTTACGATGGCTACACCAAAACAGCCAAAACACACCAAAACACACGATCAATTACATCAATTCACAATTATTTCACGAATAATAATTAAAATAAAAACGGGCGTTACATCTTTGATCATAGAATGTCCACCATCCTTATTCTTTATAAAAACATCACCTACACCTTCGACCGCAAGAGTAGTATCATCCGCGAATTTTACTCTACTTTTTGTGACATGATTGATTTGGACAAACCAATCCTTTCTACCTGTCATATGCGTCGAACAGCCGAAATCCAAGTACCACTCCTCGCTGCCTTGAACATCATCTCGAACTGTAATCATCACATTTTGCTCCAGACGCGTTTCTGCAGTATTTTTCACACTGATGCAGCTGCTATCCCGCAACTTGCAGCTACTGCTGCTGCTGTCCAGCACCTCTTTAATGCCATAATTCTCCTCCGTGATCATAACTAAGAGTGTATTTTCATCATCTACCTCTTTCCTCGCAACCTTGGCCTCATCTTCTTGGGAATCCCTCTGTTTTGCACCACATTCATTTGCAAAATGTCCAAGATTCTTACATTTCCAGCACTGAACCTTGCTTTTATCCCTTGGTTTTCCGCCTCTAACGTTGCCTCGATCACCATTTCTATTGGAGCTGCTCTCACCCTTTTGTGCCATCGAAATCTTCAAATTTTTTGGATTATTTCCACTCAAATTCTGAGAATTTTGTTTCCCCTTCGAAGCTCATTTTCCTTTCGATCTTCTACTCTTCTCATTGAACCGTGCTTGCAAAGCAATCTCCGCTTTCGCTTTTTCGCTTCCTCTCTCATCCATTATTTGTTCATGAGCCTCAAGAGAGCTTTGAAGCTCATCTTTGCTCAATGTCGCAATATCCTTCGACTCTTCGATAGCCACCACAATGTTGTCGAATCTTGACGTTAAAGAACGCAAGATCTTCGACACAACATTCTGCTCCACGATAGTTTCTCCACATGACTTGATTTGATTCACCAAACGCGTGATACGTGTCACATAATCGTTGATCGTTTCCTTATCTTTCATTTGCGTTAATTCGAATTGCCTTTTGTGAGTTTGTAACCTCACAACCTTTGCCTTAACAGCCCCAGCATAAGCTTTCTCCAAGATCTCCCAAGCTTGCTTCGCCGACTCGCAATCTCCAACTTTCTCAAAATTGTCACTATCGACGGAAGAATGAATCAAGAAGAGTGCCTTGTAATCCTTCTTCTTTTCTTCCTTATGTGCAGCCTTTTGAGCATCTGTAGCTTCTGCCCCAAGTGGTGTGACACCATTGTTGATCACATCAAGAACCTCTTGATACCCAAACAGAACTTTCATTTGTTTGGACCACTTGTCATAATTCTTTGAATCAAGAATTTGTAGGTTGGTGGGAATTCGATCGTTGGAAACGGTACTCATTGTTGCAGCAGAATAGGATCAGAACCAGCGCTCTTGATGCCAAATGTTGGAACATAAAAAAAAACTTTGAGGTGAATCAATGGAGATTAGGGTAAAATTGGAGAAAATGAAGTTGAGAATAGAGAGAGAAAGAGAGAGTAATTTTTTAGGGTGAGTGAGATTTATTTCATTAGTAAGTTTGAGAGCAGTACAAGGTCTTATATATGAGCCAATTACAACTACAAATCAAAACAGAACAAAACAACTTATCAAAATAAGCTGAAACAACAAAACTAAAAAAATAGAATTTTGCCCACGCGTAATCGATTACTCCAATCTGATAATCGATTACGCACCCTTAATTTGCAGATCCTGACCAACATACAACGTGATAATCAATTACGCCCAACAAGTAATCGATTATCACAACTGATATGCCAAAAACAAAATTCAACAGATATAAGAATTTAATTCTAGAATGATTTCTACTCTACATGAAAATACTTATACAATATTATAATTGTATTGTTTTATTTTAAAAACTTCGTGATCTATAGTGTATTTTCAAATTTTCGATTAAAGTCGCGAACGTTTTAAATAGAGTGGTTTAGTATGCAATTTAATTAAATATGCAAAAGTAAGAATTTATTTTTTTATTAAAAAACAAAACTGACACTTTATCTTCACTTAAGAAACAAATACATAGAGAAAATTTTTGGTGGACTTAAAGCACATGTAAAAAAGTGACTTTAAACGTCAATAATTTGTTGAGTGCCTATAAGAAAAGGACATTTCACAACGTACGACATTAACGAATTGGCTGTTTATTGCCAAAAAAAAATGATTGATATGTTAAACTTTTAGCTAACAAAATTATTTAATTGTTGAATGAAAAAATATTTAATAGAATAACGATATCATCATTAGATTCAACACACAAATTAATCACATATTATTTAACAAAGTATAGAAAAATAATACTACCTCTTATCCTTTTTATAAAAAACGCTTTATTTTTTTAAATTCATTAAATAATTAATGTATCTGATCTATAATGTAGATCATATACATTAATTATTTAATAAATTTTAAAAAATAAATTATTTTTTATAAAAAGTATCGGAGTAGTATTACAATATAAAAGAAGATATATCAAATATACTTGAAGATTAACACTCTTTTTAATAGATAGAATAGCAAATAAGTAATAAAGTATCAGATAACGGATAAAACTATAGCGAATGTGAAATAAGTTAACTGATAGTAAATAAACTAGTAAGTGAATTTGTTATGGTTTTTAAAATTAACAGTTGAATTAATTAATAAATATGAAACAATATATAAAAACATTATTAATGAATATTAACTGTTTTCAATTTAAATAATCAAATTAAAATTGATATAAAACTAATAATTAAGCTAAAAATATTTATGAAAACACATTATAAATTAGTATAAGATACTATATAAATATTGTGAATATTTATTACTAAATAACTCTATTTTAATTATATATATTGATAAATTATAAATTTCTAATAAAAGTATATATATAAAAGAGAGAATCAATTTACTTTAAGAATAAGTTTTTTTAGCTCTAAATTATAGCCTTTGAATTGAATTTAATCTAATGGTTTATTAAGTAAAAAACTAACCATTAGATTAAATTCAATTCAAAGATTATGATTTGGAGTAAGTTAAAAAAAACTTATTTTTTGAGTAAGTTTCTCTCTCTCTATCTATTTATCTATCTATATATATATCTATCTATATATCTATATATGCGATTCAATATTGAAAAAAGATTTGTTTGAATATATTAAGCACGAGAGTTATTGGCAGCAGCAAACCTTAATTACGAGTTTGTTTGTTGGGTAAATAAGATAAATGCCAAGCTTATCTAATCTCAATTTAATATTTAATAAAATAATATTTAAACAGTCTTTTAATTTGTATAAGGATGTGATTTTGTTTTTTATCTTATATTTTTTTAGATAAAGAAAAATTTATTGTGAACTTCAGATATTAATTTCAAAAAGATACAAGACCAAAAATAAAAAAAATACACAAACTTACTAGGACTAAAATTATTAAAGCCATAGAATAAAATGATATGATATTATTATTTGGCCGATTTACGCTGAACTTTTTGGTATGGTTAGAGCTATTGAGTATTTAGTGGAGGGAAATTCAGCCTTCCATACTGAGTTTTTTGGTGTGATTAGAGCTATTGGGTATGTCTCTTAATTTGATTGTCATAAGATCTCGTTGAAAATAGATTCTAAGATGGCTATTCTTGTCAATGAAGATTCTTAAATTGTTTGAAATTTGAAATTTTCTCTCTAAATAATTTAATGCTATGACAAAAACTAGGTCGAAGGAATTTTACATCATTCACATTTATAGAGAGGATAATCATTACGCTTCAAAGCTTCATCCTTAGTCTATAGTCTTGTTTGGGATGTCTTCCCCAATTTTCTTTTTCTTTTTTTTATCATGATAAGCTTGATCCGTACTCTTTTTCTTGATTATGTATTAATTTATGGTTTAAAAAAACATGATATAATAAATATATCATGTTATTTTTATATCATATATTTATCAAATTTCTTATTTTATCATTAATATTTTAAATAAGTTTCAAAGAAAATTTATTTATATTTTATTTTATTTTTAATTATCAAAACAGTGCCGTTTTATTTAGGAAAAAAACATTCATTTAATCTGTTGATTTTTTAAAACCATCGATTTATCAATTTTTATCAATTTTGACCGATTTTTCTCAATTTTCAGTAGTTCAATAACATATTTAATTCAACAATTAGATTAAATTGATGATCTTTTCTGTTTTCAATTTTATCGGTTTGACAGACCTTTTCGATGTAGTTTTTAAAATAATGCTTATCATATTATCTTTTACATTTAAATGGACTTTTAAAAAACACCCATTAGCTTTTATGCTTTCTCTTTACCATGTCAAAAATTTGGAGGTTAATAAATCAAAATTTGTGTTACCTAATAAGCATAAACACTAACTGTAGTGCAAAATATAGTATTTATCTAAAACATGATACTATGCTGCAAAGGCCATGTGCCAGCCACATTTTAAGGGGTTGAGGACAAGATAGGTGTCAGCAGATTAGTTGATAGCCTGCCTGATTGGTGGAAACCTCTATCATGCCACAAAGATCAGGAACATGCATCTATATATATTTTTCTTCCTTTTCTTGTATACAATAAGAGGAATGATACTATAGAGCTAGTATTTTATGCTTATCTTTTTTAAGCATTAAATTTTATTTTTTCATTGTATTCTTTATTTATTTTTTCTATGCTATTTTTTTATGTTATATTCTTGCTTTCTAATTGTTCTTTTTCTACATTTTTTTATGTTATTTTTCCAACATAAAAAAAATATCACATGTGCTTCATGTGCACCAAGAAAAAGTATTTGGGTGTGGTAGAAGAAATAAAACGGCTCTCTATTTTGTTTAGAATAGTTGTTATAAATTGGACATAATATAACAGATAATGATAAACCTAATTAATTTAGGATACTAAAGAATACAAGGTATGTTGTGTTTGATATTACCGGTAAATGTATTTAATCTCTTTATAAAAGATTATTTGAATGATAAAGAATACAAGGTATGTTTTGTTTAATATTATTGGTAAATGGTGTTTAATCTCTTTACAAAAGATAATTTGAACGATGAGATTGAACAAACACACTTATATATCTATTAGCTCGAGAGAATTTATACAATGTGACTCTAAAACAACTTCAACAACACAATTTCAATTTCAACATCCACCGTTGCACTTAGCACGAGAGTGAGTCAATTTTGTACATTATAGTCTTTAAACCAATTGCACTTAGCATGAGAGTGAGTCAATTTTGTACAGTATAGTCTTTACACCAATTTTGATATCATACTAAACTGACACGGATTTCATCTTAAAAGTTAGTTTAAAGGATGAGATTGCACAAAACACATTGTACATCCAACACTCTAAATAACAAAATATAAATATTGTTGACACAGTCGAAATTACGAAGGATTAACAAACGTTAAACCTAAAGCGAAAACACAAGTTTGCAAGCGACAACCATGTCGATAAAGTTTTAGAATCCACCAAAAGAGAAAATACTTGAATTTGATCACGAAGGATTAGCAATCGTTGAGCCTAGAACGAAAACAAAAGATTGCAAACGACAAACCTGTCATATAAAGTTTTAGAATCCACCAAAAGAGAAATTCTTGAATTTTATTATGATAAAAAAAATAACCTTGACAACCACACTCAATGTTATTTAAATAATAAAAAGAAACTCTAATGAGCTTTTAATGCAAAACAGGATTAAAATCGAAAAACTATAATGGGCTTTTAATCCAAAACATAAATAAAATAGAAAATTGCGGAAAATATTAAAATGGTGTATTTGGGCCTAAAACAAACTCGGATGGCCTAAAAGGCCCATATGTCACGACAAAGCAAAGATTTGAATTGTGAGTTGATTCCCTATTCAGAAAGGTATAATAATAGTCATTATGATATCATATGCCAAACTGCATAATTCTTTCTGAACCTATCTGACGCGCAACTTCTTCTTCAATACGCACATCCAACCTTCATACATAAGTCTCCACCACCACTAAAGAACTCGACCCCGAGTTCTCTTCTTGATAAAGAGTCTCATCTGCTTGATACTCATGAATGTCAATAACATTGAAAGTATTGAATATATTCATAGAATCTGAGAGAGCTACCATATAAGCATTATCATTGATCCTTCGAGTTACTTTGAACGGGTCATATTTGTGTGGATGGTGCTTATTGTAAGTACCATCTAGAAACGTGTCCTTATGTAAAAACACAATCACATATTCTCTCACACTAAAAACTTTAACTTCCCCACATTAATCTCACATAGGAGGCAAATTGTTTGGTAGTTCATTTGTGGTTAACTCCTTGAAATCCTTTAGGATCCCTAACACTTCTTTTGGAGTTGTTGTTTCCTTGTTTACAACATTTATCATCCCTTTAATCACCACTGGTCATAAAACTCAGTTTCTTTAATAGCTTCGTCAAGCTCCATTTCACTATGCATCATCACCGATAAACTATACTTGTTTCCTCCTGGATTCTTATCAAAGTGCAAAACAAAAGGCAGAGATATTTTATGTGTGCCCCTTGTAAACATCATCACATTATCCCATCCTCAATAAGTGATATCATTATCAAACTGCCAAGGCCTTCCAAGTAAAATATGACAAACATCTATATCAAGAACATACAAAGTACCTCTTATCTATAATGTTTTCTGATGGAGATAGGAACTTTGCAGGCTAGTGTTACTCGAACTTGGGAGCCCTTGTTTACCCAACTAAAGGTGTATGGCTTCTCATTAGGTTCTATGGACAACTTCAAATAATTTACCAATTTTTGTGTCACCAGATTCTCTATGTTGCCACTATCCACAATCAGATTACACACCTTGTTATGGATATAACAGTGTGTTTTAAACAAATTATTGTGCTTCCCTTTATCTTTGGATGCTAGTAAAATTATCTGCAACATTAAATTTACCCTCTCGTCATATTCTTCCTCTACAAACTCAACCCCTACATATTCATCATCCTCAACCATATGTCCTTTACTTTCCTCTCCCTCATCCCTTTCTTCCGCAACAACAACGACTCTCTTATTAGACACGCATTTGATATGTGACCTCTTCCATTACAACGATAACACATGTCTCTAGTGGGTTTAACATATGGATTATTCTACCTCTGGACTGATGTTTTACCTTGCTGCACGCCGCTAGGGCTTCCAGTCCCCTTATTCTCAGGGTTGTAATCCCTGGTTGTTGCACTCTTTTTCCCGTCGCCTACTGATTAAAAGTTATTCCGGAGCGAATACCTAAAAAGGAGAAATTTTGAAGGGATTTCTCCATCAACTATGCCTTCAATCATTAAAATTGTTTTTCACATGACATTAACCCTTTTAGTAAATTCGTCAAAATACTTAGGCATTTAAAAACTTTAGTTTTCATTTAATCATGTCATTTCATCATTAAACCCTTTATCGAAAAATCTCTCATTTTTTTCATTCATATCTTATGATTGTGTTACATGCGCATCTCATACTATTTAAATTTTGATCATTCAATACTTCTTTTCAAATGCATCAAAATTATTTTCTTCATCTTGTTTTGCAATTCTGACTCTATGTTTTTGCATTTAAAATATCGTTAAGTGAAACCTTTGATTATCTGCATGTTGACATTTTTTGTTGTTGTCATGTTAATGCATTATATATCCATCTTCCAATATGTTTATTGTATGTGTATTAACCATTTTATTTTGTTGTTGAATGTTTCATGTCGTTGTTGTGCATATTTGTTGCATTTGGCATGTTTTATCTTTCGTGTATCTATAATGTATCATTTTTGTTGTTGTATATTCTTCTTTAGCTATGTCTAGATTTATTTTCTCTGAATTATTTGTTTTGTTGCTAGTTATTTCGTGTTTACCCTCATTACCATCTATCTCTTTTTAATCATGTCAAATGGGGATAAGTTGTAATGTGAGTCTAGATTTGATTTATGTGTTTTATGCAAATTTGATATGGTGCAATGTTTTAGGGGTGACACAAAGAAAAGTCTTGGTCACGCTTTACTTAATGCTCATGTTGACTTAATTATAATGCATGTTTGCCAAATATCAAAAAAGGGGGAGATTGAAGTAGCTCTACCTTGTAGGGCTTTGGTTTTGTTTCTTGTCTGGTTTATCATCATTTCTCATTTATCACTTTCATAATTGAGCCTCCTCTAGTTAGATCTTTGAAAATATCTTAGAATTGAGTGCAATACTTTTTAAATGGTGTTTTGCATTAAATCGTGTTTTGTATGCATAAATCAAAAAATTTTGTTTTTTAGTGTAAGTAATATGCTTTAAGTCAATTAGTTGAGTTTTTGGATCAAGAAACATATTGGAGATTGGTTCAAGTCATGACATTATTAGAATCTCAAAGCACCTTTAAAACTGCAAAAAAATAAATAAATATAGATTTTAGATGTGTGATTCGAATCACACTTCCTATGAGTTGAGTCAAATGAAACATATGCATTTAGGAAATTTGTGGAACTATCATAATTTGACTCATAATTTACACTTGATTCGAGTCATAGAACTCTGTGATTCAAGTCACAGATTTCATGAATCGAATCATGAAGTGATGCAATCCCATATTTTGCATTATGACTTGTTTGATTTGAATAAAAGTTTACATGACCTGAGTTACAACTTTCCTTGACTCGAATCACAACTTTGTCTTGACTCGAATCATGGCTAAAATGTATTTCTCATAAGTGTATAACTCGTTCCAAACTACTTTTCCACTTGACTCAAATTATACGCGTGCTTATGAATCGAATCAAACATCACTTTTCATTCATTTTTGTGCATAATCTCAAGTACCTATATAAATCATTTCCCCTCTCCATCACCATTAAGTTTTGAGTGATTATTGTGATGATA